>NC_069408.1:67568701-67641201 GCF_026875155.1 Cherax quadricarinatus
CACACAGGAACAAGCACTTGTAAGCTGTAGTACAAACGCAAACACACACATACACAGGATTTCACACTGTCCTGTGAACTGACCATCTGAACCTCGCTCCTTCTCTAGGACCTATCTCTACCTTTCTCACTCTTTACCTATATCTCTCTCTCTACCTATCACTCTCTACCTATCTCTCTCTCTCTCTCTTCCCTCTCCCATCTCTCCCCTCTAACATCTCCTACCTCTAACACCTCCCCCCCTCTAACATCTCTCCCCCTCTAACATCTCTCCCTCTCCATTATCTCTCCCCCTCCTCCCCTCCCTCTCCCCCTAGCCTCTCTCTCCCCTCTCGCTCTTCCATCTCCCCCCTCTATTCCCCCTTCTCCCCCTCTCTCCCCCCCCCTCTCTCTCCCCCTCTCTTTGCCTTCTCCTCTCTCTCTCTCTCCCCCTCTCTTTGCCTTCTCTCTCTCTCTCTCCTCCCCTCTCGCCCTCCCTCTCTCCCCTCTCTCTCTCCCTCCCTCTCTCCCTCTCTCTCTCTTCCCCTCTCTCTCTCTCTCTCTCTCTCTCTTCTCTCTCTCTCTCTCTCCATCTCCCTCTCCTCTCTCTCCTCTTCTCCTCTCCTCTCGTCTCTCTCTCTCTCTCTCACTTCTCTCCTCTCTTGCTCTCTCTCTTCCCCATTTTCCCTTCTAACTCTCCCCCTCTCCTACCCTTCCCTTCACTCTCTCTCCCCCTCTCTCTCTCACTCTCTCTTTTTTTTTTTTTTTTACACAGGGTTTGACAAGGTTAAGGATCCCTAGCTTTATTGACAGCTATTTACAGGTTAAGGATTCCTAACTTTATTGGCAAGCTAAGAGCTGTTACCTACATCACTCATTTGAAAGCATTTTTATTGTTATGAGACATACAAGTAGGAAACAGGATGAAGTTGGAGCCATCTGTGGGCCAGCATTTTCATTTGATCAACTGACTTTATCTCGTTGACATCATTAACCTGTACGAATGTGTTCCATACTCGAGTCATCCTGGGTATATATGATCTCAGATGGAGTGATGTTCTGGAGAAGGGTACAGCCAGAGTGAAGTTGCTGCTTTCTGCCCGTCTTGTGGCATAAAAGCTTGTTTCACGCTGTCCTCGAAGTGGATCCAAGTGTGGTATTTTGACAATATTGGCCTTGTACATAACAGTAAGGCCACCACATCCCTCCTATGTTGAAGGCTCTGCTGAAATGACAGATCTATCCAGGATGGGTCCAGGCGAGAGATTAGACGTCTTGCTCTGTTCTCTACTCTGTCAAGCAGTCGCAGATGAGAGGGGGGCAGGCAAACCAAGAAAGTGGAGCATACTCAAGGTGCGAGCGTACTTGTGCCTCGTACAGGATCTTGCAACCCCTACTGTCAAGCAGATGGGAGATACGGCGAAGTGCTGTAAGCTTCCTGGCTGCCTTGTTTGCAAGATTTACAACATGGTTCTTCACCCCAAGGATATCAACTTCTTCTCCAGGTGCCAACATCCTCCCATTCATCCTTACTACTGCACCAGCATTACCATCATGGTGCCTAGAGACGATCATCATTTGCGTTTTCTCACGTGCAAATGTTACTTGCCATCTATTTCCCCAAGCTGATATAGCTCTCAGCTGGTGATTGATGTAGCTTAGAGCAGCTGGCATTTCTTCTCTTGGATAAGTGAATGTCAGTGTACAGTCGTCTGCATATGCATGTGATTCTGGGATGAGATGAAGAAGGTCGTTGAAGTAGACATTCCATAACAATGGACCCAGCACGCTTCCTTGTGGATCACTTGCCCCAATAGGATGTCTTGCTGATTCTGTTCCATTGAGAACTACACTTAGAGATCTACCATGAAGGTAATCACTGAGGAGAGATAGCATAGAGCCTGCAATTCCCAGTGCTTGAAGTTTTGCTAAGAGGCCCTGGTGCCACACCCGGTCGAAAGCGCCAGCAATGTCCAGTGCTACCACACAGCTGACTTTGGATTCATCCAGTGACTGGTGCCACTTAGTGGAGAGGTTTAACAACAGATCAGCAGCAGAGTAACCTTTCCTGAAGCCATATTGACGATCACAAAGTAGTGAGTGGTAGTCAAAAAACTCTGTCATTTGTCTTGAGATTATTGTCTCAAGGATCTTACCAGTGATTGACAGGAGTGACACTGGTCTGTAGTTGCTGATTCTGCTCTGCTCTTCTTTTTGTGAACAGGGACTACATTTGCCTCTTTCCATAGAGAGGGCCATTTACACTGTACTAGGCAGTGCTGAAAGATGCGAGTTAGAGGTGCTGCTAGCTGGTCTGCACATCTCAACAATCTTGGGCTCAACTTGTCTGGGCCCACAGCCTTTTCTTGGTCAAGCGATTTAAGTAGGAAATGCACCTCCTCCTGCCTTATTGCCACCACTGACAGTTTTGACACAGTTCTTGCAGCTAGCCAAGGAGGGTCCCTTGCTGGATCAGGAACTTGCATTTTGGTAGCAAGTGTTCAGCAAAGAGGTCCCGCTTCTCTTGACTACTAGTAGAGGTGGTCCCATCCTGTCGATTTAGAGGTGGAATAAGTTCATCAGGCAGATAACCTTGTCTGTCCTTGACCAGGGTCCACCAGGTTTTGGAGCCTACCCTACCTGATGCTAACTTTCTTTAAGTGTCCACCTCCCATTTAGCAATGGCCCACTTTTGAACATCACCCATATGCCTACAGGCTTGCATGTGCAAGTTCCTGTTATAGGTGGTAGGATGTCTCTTATACCTTCGCCATGCTTTGTACTTAGCAGTAGCAGCCTCTCTACAACAAAAGCCAAACCAAGGCTGATCTGTAGGCTTCGTCACATATTGCCGGTGAGGAATGTGTTCTTGTTGTAGATTAAGGATGTGTCCAGTGAAGGCTTTCACTTGGTTGTCAACATCCCCTTGGAGAAGAGCATTCCAGTCTGTGATGGCGAGCTCAGAGCAAAGGGCTGGCCAATTACCTCTTTCCCATAGCCAGGTTGTGCGTGTGGACTCCTCACCTCGTTCTGTTGGGATCTTAAGTGTCGTAAAAACAGCCTCTCTCCCTCTCTCCCTCTCCCTCTCTCCCTCTCTCTCTCTCTCTCTCTCTCTCTCTCTCTCTCTCTCTCTCTCTCTCTCTCTCTCCCCTCTCTCTCTCTCTTCTCGCACTCTCTCTCTTCCCCATTTTCCCTTCTAACTCTCCCCCTCTCCTACCCTTCCCTTCACTCTCTCTCCCCCTCTCTATCTCACTCTCACTCTCTCTTCCCCTTTTTCCTTCTCACTATCCCCCTCTCTCTACCTTCCCTTCTCTCTCTCTCTATCTCTCTCTCTCTCCTCTCTCTCTCTCTCTCTATCTCTCTCTCTCCATCTCTTCTCCATTGTTCCCTTCTCACTCTCCCCCTCTCCTTCCCTTCCCTTCTCTCTCTTTCCCCCTCTCACACTCTCTCTTCCCCTTTCCCTTCTCACTCTTCCCCTCTCTCTCTCCTTCTACCTCTTCTCTCACAAAAAAAAAATGGTGGGAACTCGCAGGAACCAAGGATCAGATGAGAATGGTTTTGGTAGGGAGGAGTGGATGGAGGAGCAGTGGAAAAGGATGGAACAAGAGTGGGAGAGAAAATTAGGAGAGCTTTCTGAAAAAATAGAAAAAGAGCCTCTGTAAAATTGGAAAAAAGGTTGGAAAAGGAGACAAAAAAATTGGGGGGCACAAGTCAAACTGCAGTAGCCAAGATAAGGGTCCTAGAAGTTAGAAAATAGGCTGAAGCGAGTTACGGGGGGCAGTGCCCAAGAAGACACAGCATATAAAGCTGCGAGGCCCAACAGGAAGGAAGGAATTATGAATTTGCTAAAGGGATATCAGCCTCCAAGGAGGACCAAGGGGTGAAAAGGGAAAAACAGCTGGTTTCAGAGGGAGGGTGTAGGTCGAATGCTGAGGGACAACCATGCTACAAGAGCCACTGGGAAAAATCAAGGGGGAAACTGACACATACGGCGGATCCCGAGTCACAGGGGTGAGGGAAAGGGAGGAGGAAAGGGCAAAATCAGTGTTTATCATGGGCTTCAGGAAAGAGGAAGGGCCCACGAAAGGGAGTAGGAAGAAAAAAAGGGATTTAGAAAAAACATCACGGAAAAAAGGTGAAGAGATGGCGAGATTGTAAATTTTCGGAATAGGGGGGGAAGGGGAGAAACCCCACCCAAACAAGCTGATTCTCAGGACGGAAACAGTGCGGAACAGGACCCCCAAGAGAAACCCCGATTGAAATACTCGGAAAAGTACAAGATTTTTTCCCAGACAGACAACAAAATCAGAACGACAGCAGCTGAGGGAGAGGACAAAAAAGCGAAAGGAGCTAGGAAAAGAGACAAGGATGGAACAGCAGAGGTCAGTCAGAGCAGAACAGAACAGCAAGGGCAAGCACACACACAACTATTCTCAGAACCATACAACCTATCACACCATCCCAACACACACTACAATCCATACCCACAGCCTCCACCCAATACCGACCTATAGAATCCCACAGTATGCCACCAGGTCTCCCACCCTCACAGGCCTCCCAAACCACAGTGTTGGAAAGGAAACTGAAGGTATGGTACACAAACGCTGATGGAATAACAAATAAGTGAGAGGAGTGGCATGAAAGAGTCAAAGAAGCATCACCGGACATCATAGCTCTCACAGAAACCAAGCTTACAGGTATGATAACAGATGCCATCTTTCCAACGGGATACAAAATCCTGAGGAAAGACAGAGGGAACAGGGGGGGTGGAGGAGTGGCATTGCTGATCAAAAATCGCTGGAATTTTGATGAGCTGGAGAGAGGAGACAGCGGAGAAGAAAGTGATTACATAGCGGGAACGCTTCACTCTGGAGGTCCCAAGGTGATAATAGCAGTGATGTATAACCCACCACAGAACAGCAGGAGGCCAAGGCAAGAGTACGACGAGAGCAATAGAGCGATGGTTGACACACTGGCTAGAGTGGCCAGAAGAGCTCATGCATGCAGGGCAAAGCTCCTGATCATGGGTGACTTTAACCATAAGGAGATCGATTGGGAGAACTTGGAGCCACATGGGGGCCAAGATACATGGAGGGCTAAGATGATGGAGGTGGTACTGGAAAACTTCATGTGCCAACACGTAAGGGATACTACAAGAGAGAGAGGAGAGGATGAACCAGCAAGGCTGGACTTAGTATTCACCTTGAGTAGTGCAGATATCGAGGACATCACATATGAAAGACCCCTTGGGGCCAGTGACCATGTGGTTTTAAGCTTCGAATACACAGTAGAGCTACAAGTGGAGGGAGAAGCAGGAAGGCCAGGACGAATGAAGCCAAACTACAAGAAAGGGGACTACACAGGAATGATGAACTTCCTGAATGGGGTTCAGTGGGACAGAGAACTGGCAGGGAAGCCAGCTAATGAGATGATGGAATATGAAGCAACAAAATGCAAGGAGGCTGAGGAGAGGTTTGTACCCAAGGGTAACAGGAATAATGAAAAAGCCAGGATGAGCCCATGGTTTACCCAAAGGTGCAGGGAGGCAAAAACCAAGTGTGCTAGGGAATGGAAGAAATATAGAAGGCAAAGGACCCAAGAGAATAAGGAGAGCAGTCGTAGAGCCAGAAACGAACATGCAGAGATAAGAAGGGAAGCCCAAAGACAATATGAAAACGACATAGCAGCGAAAGCCAAATCTGACCCGAAACTGTTGTACAGCCACATCAGGAGGAAAACTACAGTCAAGGAGCAGGTAATCAGGCTAAGGAAGGAAGGAGGAGAGACAACAAGAAATGACCGTGAAGTATGTGAGGAACTCAACAAGAGATTCAAAGAAGTGTTCACAGAGGAGACAGAAGGAGCACCAGAAAGACGGAGAGGTGGGGCACACCACCATGTGCTGGACACAGTGCACACAACCGAGGAAGAAGTGAAGAGGCTTCTGAGTGAGATAGATACCTCAAAGGCAATGGGGCCAGATAACATCTCCCCATGGGTATTGAGAGAGGGAGCAGAGGCGCTATGTGTACCCCTAACAACAATATTCAATACATCTATCGAAACAGGGAGATTGCCTGAGGCATGGAAGACAGCAAATGTAGTCCCAATCTTTAAAAAAGGAGACAGACATGAAGCATTAAACTACAGACCAGTGTCACTGACATGTATAGTATGCAAAATCATGGAGAATATTATCAGGAGAAGAGTGGTGGAACACCGAGAAAGGAACGATCTCATCAACAGCAGCCAACATGGTTTCAGGGACGGGAAATCCTGTGTCACAAACCTACTGGAGTTCATGACATGGTGACAGCAGTAAGACAAGAGAGAGAGGGTGGGTGGATTGCATTTTCTTGGACTGCAAGAAGGCGTTTGACACAGTTCCACACAAGAGATTGGTGCAAAAACTGGAAGACCAAGCAGGGATAACAGGGAAGGCACTACAATGGATCAGGGAATACTTGTCAGGAAGACAGCAGCGAGTCATGGTACGTGACGAGGTGTCAGAGTGGGCACCTGTGACCAGCGGGGTCCCACAGGGGTCAGTCCTAGGACCAGTGCTGTTTCTGGTATTTGTGAACGACATGACGGAAGGAATAGACTCTGAGGTGTTCCTGTTTGCAGGTGACGTGAAGTTGATGAGAAGAATTCACTCGATCGAAGACCAGGCAGAACTACAAAGGGATCTGGACAGGCTGCAGACCTGGTCCAGCAATTGGCTCCTGGAGTTCAATCCCACCAAGTGCAAAGTCATGAAGATTGGGGAAGGGCAAAGAAGACCGCAGACGGAGTACAGTCTAGGGGGCCAGAGACTACAAACCTCACTCAAGGAAAAAGATCTTGGGGTGAATATAACACCAGGCACATCTCCTGAAGCGCACATCAACCAAATAACTGCTGCAGCATATTGGCGCCTGGCAAACCTCAGAACAGCATTCCGACATCTTAATAAGGAATCATTCAGGACCCTGTACACCGTGTACGTTAGGCCCATATTGGAGTATGCGGCACCAGTTTGGAACCCACACCTAGCCAAGCACTTAAAGAAACTAGAGAAAGTGTAAAGGTTTGCAACAAGACTAGTCCCAGAGCTAAGAGATATGTCCTACGAGAAGAGGTTAAGGGAAATCAACCTGACGACACTGGAGGACAGGAGAGATAGGGGGGACATGTTAACGACATACAAAATACTTAGAGGAATTGACAAGGTGGACAAAGACAGGATGTTCCAGAGATTGGACACAGTAACAAGGGGACACAGTTGGAAGCTGAAGACACAGATGAATCACAGGGATGTTAGGAAGTATTTCTTCAGCCACAGAGTAGTCAGTAAGTGGAATAGTTTGAGAAGCGATGTAGTGGAGGCAGGATCCATACATAGCTTTAAGCAGAGGTATGATAAAGCTCACGGCTCAGGGAGAGTGACCTAGTAGCAATCAGTGAAGAGGCGGGGCCAGGAGCTCGGACTCGACCCCCGCAACCTCAACTAGGTGAGTACACACACAAACACACACACACACCTAGAAAGGAATGATCTAATCAACAGCAGCCAACATGGTTTCAGGGACGGGAAATCCTGTGTCACAAACCTACTGGAGTTCTATGACATGGTGACAGCAGTAAAACAAGAGGAGAGAGGGGTGGGTGGATTGCATATTCTTGGACTGCAAGAAGGCGTTTGACACAGTTCCACACAAGAGATTGGTGCAAAAACTGGAGGACCAAACAGGGATAACAGGGAAGGCACTACAATGGATCAGGGAATATTGTCAGGAAGACAGCAGCGAGTCATGGTACGTGGCGAGGTGTCAGAGTGGGCACCTGTGACCAGCGGTGTCCCACAGGGATCAGTCCTAGGACCAGTGCTGTTTCTGGTATTTGTGAACGACATGACGGAAGGCATAGACTCTGAGGTGTCCCTGTTTGCAGATGATGTGAAGTTGATGAGAAGAATTCACTCGATCGAAGACCAGGCAGAACTACAAAGGGATCTGGACAGGCTGCAGACCTGGTCCAGCAATTGGCTCCTGGAGATCAATCCCACCAAGTGCAAAGTCATGAAGATTGGGGAAGGGCAAAGAAGACCGCAGACGGAGTACAGTCTAGGGGCAGAGACTACAAACCTCACTCAAGGAAAAAGATCTTGGGGTGAGTATAACACCAGGCACATCTCCTGAAGAGCACATCAACCAAATAACGGCTGCAGCATTTGGGCGCCTAGCAAACCTCAGAACAGCATTCCGACACCTTAATAAGGAATCGTTCAGGACCCTGTACACCGTGTACGTTAGGCCCATATTGGAGTATGCGGCACCAGTTTGGAACCCACACCTAGCCAAGCACATAAAGAAACTAGAGAAAGTGTAAAGGTTTGCAACAAGACTAGTCCCAGAGCTAAGAGGTATGTCCTACGAGGAGAGGTTAAGGGAAATCAACCTGACGACACTGGAGGACAGGAGAGATAGGGGGACATGATAACGACATACAAAATACTGAGAGGAATTGACAAGGTGGACAAAGACAGGATGTTCCAGAGATTGGACACAGTAACAAGGGGACACAGTTGGAAGTTGAAGACACGGATGAATCACAGGGATGTTAGGAAGTATTTCTTCAGCCACAGAGTAGTCAGTAAGTGGAATAGTTTGGGAAGCGATGTAGTGGAGGCAGGATCCATACATAGCTTTAAGCAGAGGTATGATAAAACTCACGGTTCAGAGAGAGTGACCTAGTAGCGACCAGTGAAGAGGCGGGGCCAGGAGCTTGGAATCAACCCCTGCAACCTCAACTAGGTGAGTACAACTAGGTGAGTACACACACACACACACACACACACTCTCCCTCCTTCCCCTCTCCCCCACCCACTTGCTTCTCCATCCTTCCCACTCCCCCTCCCTACTTCCCCTCCCCACCCCTCTCCCACATAGCCACAGTTCCTCCTATACCTCCCCCCCCACACTCTGACATGCACACTACTAACCTAACACACAAAATTACATAGGTTTCCCACTCTGAGGCAATCAGGATAAAACAAAAATGGGTTGCCAGAGAGCAACAAGAAAAACCAAGGGACAGGAGGAGGAAGCTGCAAAGGAAGATTGGGCAGCAGAGCTCATAAAAAGGGAACATGAATGGGAAAGGAAACTAGAAGAACTTAGCATGAGAATGGAAGAGAGGATAGTAATGGAAAGCAGGAAGTGGGAGGTGCAAGTCAAAGCAGCAGAGGCCAGGTTACAGAGTTTAGAAGAGGAACTGAAAAATTTGAAACAGCCTAAAGAACTAAAGAACATTTTGGGATTGACAACAGAGACTGCTACCTCAGTCACAAATAAGGGGACTGTAGGGAAAAAAAGAGCAAAACTGCATGTAGAAGCTCTATCAGTGGAGACTGTAGTAAATGAAAGAGCTATGCTGTATGTGGAGGCCCTAACAGACCACAGCAGAGCCCAGGGAAAGCCGAGAAGGGAAAATGACAAGCCACTGAGCCCAAGTACATTAGCTAGTGAAACTGAAGAAAGGAAAGTGGCAATGGAGGAAATCAAATTGAATGAAGGGATACACAGGGATGTGCAGTGGGAGAATGAAAGGGTGAGGTCAGTCTTTGTGTATGGGCTCAAGGAAGTTGAAGGGGAAACATATGAAGCAAGAAAACAAGGGGAAAAAAAGTAATTGAAAGCATCATGAAAGTAATAGGAGAAGACGACATGACCCAGCTGGAAAATTTTCGGAGAATAGGGGGGTTTGTAAAAAAAAGAACCCGGCCATTGAAAGTGACCTTCAAGGCAGAATCGACTCGAAACAGGATCCTGCAGGAGAAAGCACGATTAAGGGACATGCCGGCATACAGGAAGGTGTATCTTGACCGCGACAGAACACAAGAAGAAAGGCAGAAACTGAGAGAGATGGTACAAAGGCGAAAGGAGGAAAGAGAGGGGATAGAGAAGACAGACAGGAGATCCCAGACACAGGAAGATCAAATACAACCTCTCTCACAGCTTCCTATAGAAGCCTCCCAAACAGGTCAACCCCAGTGCAGCCAAACACTCTAAACCAAAACACCCATGCCACATCCAATGCCCCCACCCACTACATTACAAACTCCAACTCCACAGCAACCACCCATACTTCCTTATCAGGTCTCCCACTTCCCCAACCCCAATACACCTCCAGACCACAGTCTTAGAAAAGAAGTTGAAGGTGTGGTATACAAATGCAGATGGAATAACAAATAAGTATGAGGAGTGGCACGAAAGAATCAAGGCGACATCCCCAGACATAATAGCACTCACAGAAACAAAACTCACAAGAATAATAACAGATTCAATCTTTCCACCCGGATATCAAATCCTCAGGAAAGACAGAGGGAGGAGAGGGGGAGGAGGAGTTGCACTGCTCATTAAAAACCAGTGGGGTTTTGAGAAAATGGAAGGAATGGATGGCACGGGTGAAAGGGACTACTTAGTAGGAACAATCCAGTCTGAGGGACATAAGGTAATAATTGCAGTAATGTACAACCCACAACAGAACTGCAGGAGGCCAAGAAAAAAATACGATGAGAGCAACAGACACACTAGCCGAGGTGGCCAGGAGAGCACACATGGGGGGAGCAAAGTTACTAGTTATGGGTGATTTCAATCACAAGGAGATTGACTGGGAAAACCTGGAGCCCCATGGGGGTCCCGAAACATGGAGAGCCAAGATGATGGATGTGGTACTGGAAAACCTCATGGATCAACATGTTAGAGACACTACCAGAGAGAGAGGAGAAGATGAACCAGCAAGACTGGACCTTGTATTCACCTTGTGTAGTTCGGACATCGAGGATATCTTGTATGAAAGGCCCCTGGGAGCTAGTGCTCATGTGGTTCTGTGCTTCGACTACATAGTTGAGCTCCAAGTGGAAAGAGTAGCTGGAATAGGGTGGGAAAAACCAAACTACAAAAGGCGGAACTACTCAGGCATGAGGAACTTCCTTCAAAACATTCAGTGGGAGAGGGAACTGACAGGAAAACCAGTACAAGAAATGATGGACTATGTGGCAACAAAATGCAAGGAGGCAGAGGAGAGGTTTGTTCCCAAGGGAAACAGAAATAATGGGAAGAACAGAACGAGTCCTTGGTTCACCCAAAGGTGAAGGGAGGCAAAAACTAGGTGTACTAGAGAATGGAAAAGGTACAGAAGACAGAGAACTCAGGAAAATAAAGAGATTAGCCGAAGAGCCAGAAGCGAATATGCACAGATAAGAAGGGAGGCTCAGCGACAATATGAAAATGACATAGCATCGAAAGTCAAGACTGACCCTAAGCTGTTGTACAGCCACATCAGGAGGAAAACAACAGTCAAGGACCAGGTAATCAGACTGAGGAAGGGTGATGGGGAATTCACAAGAAACGACCGAGAGGTATGTCAGGAGCTCAACACGAGATTTAAAGAAGTATTTACAGTGGAAACCAGTGGGACTCCAGGAAATCAGAACAGGTGGGTACACCAGCAAGTGCTGGATGAGGTACAAATAACCAAGGAGGAAGTGAAGAAGCTGCTATGCGAACTTGTCACCTCAAAGGTGGTGGGACCAGACAACATCTCTCCGTGGGTCCTTAAAGAGGGAGCAGAGATGTTGTGTGTGCCATTAACAAAGTTCTTCAACACATCATTTGAAACTGGGCAACTCCCTGAGGTATGGAAGTTGGCAAATGTAGTCCCAATTTTTAAAAAGGGAGACAGACATGAGGCACTAAACTACAGACCTGTATCACTAACGTGTATAGTATGCAAGGTCATGGAGAAGATCATCAGAAGGAGAGTGGTGGAGCACCTGGAAAGAAACAAGTGTATAATTGACAACCAGCACGGTTTCAGGGAAGGAAAATCCTGTGTCAAAAACCTACTAGAGTTTTATGACAAGGTGACAGAAGTAAGACAAGAGAAAGAGGGGTGGATCGACTGCATTTTTTTGGACTGCAAGAAGGCCTTCGACACAGTTCCTCACAAGAGGTTACTGCAAAAGCTAGAGGATCAGGCACACATAACAGGAAAGGCACTGCAATGGATCAGAGAATACCTGGCAGGGAGGCAACAACGTTAGTACCTGACGAGGTGTCAAAGTGGGAGCTTGTGACAAGCGGGGTTCCACAGGGGTCAGTCCTAGGACCTGTGTTGTTCTTGGTATATGTGAACGACATAACGGAAGGGATAGACTCAGAAGTGTCATTGTTTGCAGATGATGTGAAGTTAATGAGAAGAATCAAATCGGATGAGGGTCAGGCAGGACTACAAAGAGACCTGGACAGGCTGGAAGCGTGGTCCAGCAAGTGGCTCCTTGAGTTTAACCCTGCCAAATGCAAAGTTATGACGATTGGGGAAGGGCAAAGAAGACCGCAGACACCATGTAGTTTAGATGGCCAAAGACTGCAAACCTCACTCAAGGAAAAAGATATGGGGGTGAGTATAACACCGAGTATATCTCCTGAGGCGCACATCAATCAGATAACTGCTGCAGCATACGGGCGCCTTGCAAACCTACGGATAGCGTTCCGATACCTCAGTAAGGATTCGTTCAAGACTCTGTATACCAATTACGTCAGGCCCATACTGGAGTATGCATCACCAGTTTGGAATTCACACCTAGTCAAGCACGTCAAGAAATTAGAGAAAGTGCAAAGGTTTGCAACAAGACTAGTCCCAGAGCTACGGGGACTGTCCTACGAAGAAAGGTTGAGGGAAATCGGTCTGACGACACTGGAGGACAGGAGGGTCACGAGAGACATGATAACGACATATAAAATACTGCGCGGAATAGACAAGGTGGACGAAGACGGGATGTTCCAGAGAAGGGACACAGACACAAGAGGTCACAATTGGAAGTTGAAGACTCAGATGAATCAAAGGGATGTTAGGAAGTATTTCTTCAATCACAGAGTAGTCAGGCGGTGGAATATCCTAGAAAGTGACGTAGTGGAGGCGGGAACTATACATAGTTTTAAGGCGAGGTATGATAAAGCTCATGGGGCAGGGGGAGAGAGGACCTAGTAGCAATCAGCGAAGGGGCGGGGCTAGGAGCTATGAATCGACCCCTTCAACCACAAATAGGTGAGTACAAATAGGTGAGTACACACACACACCCGTCTCCTGCAACCTCAACTAGGTGAGTACAACTAGGTTAGTACACACACACACACACACACACACACAGGATCCATACATAGCTTTAAGAAGAGGTATGATAAAGCTCACGGAGCGGGAAGAGTGACTGCGTAGCGGCCAGTTGAAGAGGCGGGGCCAGGAGCTGTGAATCGCCCCCCACAACTAGGTAAGTACAACTACGTGAGTACACACACACACACACACACACACACACACACACACACACACACACACACATACACACACACACACACACACACATACACACACACACACACACACACACACATACACACACACACACACACACACACACACACACACACACACACACACACACACATGCAGCTAAGGGGAATGTCCTATGAGGAAAGATTAAGGGAAATCGGCCTGACCACACTGGAGGACAGGAGGGTCAGGGGAGACATGATAACGACATATAAAATACTGCGTGGAATAGACAAGGTGGACAAAGACAGGATGTTCCAGGGAGGGGACACAGAAACAAGAGGCCACAATTGGAAGTTGAAGACACAAATGAGTCAGAGAGATAGTAGGAAGTATTTCTTCAGTCATAGAGTTGTAAGGCAGTGGAATAGCCTAGAAAATGACGTAGTGGAGGCAGGAACCATACACAGTTTTAAGACGAGGTTTGATAAAGCTCATGGAGCGGGGAGAGAGAGGGCCTAGTAGCAACCGGTGAAGAGGCGGGGCCAGGAGCTAGAACTCGACCCCTGCAACCACAAATAGGTGAGTACAAATAGGTGAGTACATACACACACACACACACACACACACACACACACACACATACACATACACAAACATACAACATGACAGTAGGGATTTCTATGTAGTATGTCACTGATGACAGCGAGGCCAGTTATGACAAGAGTTTTGGTAGGATGGGGCAGGAAGAAGGATGATAAGGATGGTTGGGGGAGGGGAGGTGGGGTAATAAAGGTAAGTGGCACAACCACTTTGGTGCACACACACACACATGCAAGTGTGTGTGTGTGTGTGTGTGTGTGTGTGTGTGTGTGTGTGTGTGTGTGTGTGTGTGTGTGTGTGTGTGTGTGTGTGTGTGTGTGTGTGTGTGTGAAGTGTCATTCATGAATTCATATAATTCATAGGATGGGGTATACCACACTACCCATCAGTAGCACAGTTATACCAGATGCATGTATGCATGATGCTGGGTTGGTAGGAGGTATACTTTTCTCAACTGCCTTTTTTTTGCTTTCGTTTTTCTTTTCTTTATTGTCGTGCGAGAGGTTGATTGCAGGGGTGAAGATGGTGGTTGCAGGGGTGAAGATGGTGGTTGCAGGGTGCTTGATGGAGGTTGGCTGCTTTCTTGGAGTTGTTGGTCAGTTGAGGTGGTGTTCCATAGGAGGTTTTCAGATGTTACATGGTTAGATATGTGTTAATGTCCCAGCAATGTTTCTAGAAGTACTCAAGTGTGTGAAACTCCTTGAAACCTAGAGTCAGAGTGGCACCCCACACTGCCAAGGTTCACCCCACACTGCCAAGGTTCACTGCCCCCTTTGAACTTTTGGATATGTTTTCTATTTTCTGTCACTGTTTCACACTCATCGGCATTATTCACATTGAAAAAATCATCGAACATATGGCTTGTATACCAGTTGTCAGTGAACACTGTATAGCTCAGCCATGGAATTATTCCATCATATTGTGAAAAAGTCACCATAAAAGCCCAACATCCGCCTGACTAGAGTATGCAGCACCAGTTTGGAACCCACACCGGGTCAAGCACGTTAAGAAATTAGAGACAGTGCAAAGGTTTGCGACAAGGTAAGTTCTAGAGCTAAGGGGAATGTCCTACTAAGAAAGGTTAAGGGAAATCGGCCTAACGACACTGGAGGACAGGAGGGTTAGGGGAGACATGATAACGGCATACAAAATACTGCGTGGAATAGACAAGGTGGACAGAGACAAGATGTTCCAGAGAGGGGACACAGAAACAAGGGGTCACTCTTGGAAGTTGAAGACTCAGATGAGTCACAAGGATGTTAGGAAGTATTTCCTCAGTCATAGTGGTCAGGAAGTGAAACAGTCTGGCGAGTGATGTAGTGGAGGCAGGAACCATACATAGCTTTAAGACGAAGTATGATAAAGCTCATGGAGCAGGTAGAGAGAGGACTTACTAGTGTTCAGTGGAGAGGCGGGGCCAGGAGCTGAGTCTCGACCCCTGCAACCACAATTAGATGAGTACAATTAGGTGAGTACATCATCCAGTGTTCCTCCCGGTGTAGACAATAACTTCCAACACCAGGTCAGTCTTACTCACATGTAACAAAAAGTATTATACGAAATTGATTTTCTTTGGTATATATTCCTTAAACGACAGAATCAAGAGCTCGTAGACAACAAGGTTCCTGAAGGGAGAAAAGTAGACACCGAAATTTTATTTCAGGCACATAAACACTTCGCCGATTTTGTATAGCAGGTAGTTTCCGCTAAGTGTATTCCTATCATATAGGTGCAACATTCGTAACAAAATCGTGAACCTGTTGCAAGAGAGGAAGTCACGGAAGAGTGGGGTACTGATGTAGTAGTATGTGGACCAGTACTGTGCTATACTATGCTTGATGATATGAGGCATAAGCATTATCGCGGCAAGGAATAGATACATTTCAGCCTCAGTTGTATCTTTACACTTTTGCAGATATGACGATTCTGCAACGTGTGTTGTCCATTACATAGTGGTAATACCTGTTCGTCTGGTTGTCGATCAGGTTCATGGAAATCTTGTCAAAGTACAATGGGAAGCACTCTAACTCTGGGGACTCGTCAGTGATAGCGCATTCTGGCAGGATGAAGTGGCATCAAAAATGAAATGATGTGATACGAATGTTGCTTATTGATTATCTGGGTTATCATCGAGGTTTACGATATTTCCTTAATTACTTGCGGCCACATCCACCTCAAAGCCACTAGATTCGGGGACAACATCACTTTCATTGAAAAAGTGTTAATATGCACGGGTGTGAGTAAATCTCTGGGGTTTGCCATGCTGTTTGCACCAGCTGGAGCTCAAATAAACGGGTGATCCCAATAGGTAATAGGGAAACAAGATTTTTTAATACAGTACACACAGAGTGGATAGACCCATTCTCTACTTCCTAGGCGTATCAGGCCTCTAATACAAATTCTGAATGCAGGAAAAATAGCTTGATTTAGAGAGTATACAAATTTGAAGTGGAGGAAAGGCGGGGTAGGGGTCGGCCTAGGATAGGTTGGAGGGAGGGGGGTAAAGGAGGTTTTGTGTGCGAGGGGCTTGGGCTTCTAGCAAGCGTGTTAGACAGGAGCGAATAGAGACAAATGGTTTTTAGGACTTGACGTGCTGTTGGAGTTTAAGCAAGGTAACATTTATGAAGGGATTCAGGGAAACCGGCAGGCCGGACTTGAGTCCGGGAGATGGGAAGTACAGTATCTTCACTCTGAAGGAGGGATGTTAATGTTTCAGTTTCATAACTGTAGTGTAGGCATGCCTCTGGCAAGACAGTGATGGAGTAAATGATGATGAAAGTTTTTTTTTGGGGGGGCCACCCTGCCTTGGTGCTAATCCCACACTTCCTCCTAATCTCCAAACTATGGATTCCCTGCATTAAATTCACATGACACATTGCCCTCAGACATGATATTTCCACTGCCTCCAGCCTTCTCCTTGTTGCAACATTCACAAAACATTCCTCACACCCATACAAGAACGTTGGTGTTACCATACTCTCATACATTACCCTCTCTGCTTTCGTGGATAAAGTTCTTTGTCTCCACAGATTCCTTAGTGCACCACTCACTTTTTTCCACTCATCAATTCTATGATTCACCTCTTCTTTCAGAGATCCATCTGCTGACACGTACACGCACAAATATCTAAACACATTCATCTCCTCCATTCTCACTCCTCCAATCTGATATCCAGTCTTCCGTTACCTATTTTTTTTTATCCTCATCACCTTTCTATTTTCTATATTCACTTTTAACTTCCTTCATTTACATACCCTACCAAACTCATCAACCAACCTCTGCAACTTCTTAGAATCTCCCAAAAGTACAGTGTCATCAGCAAAGAGTAACTGTGACAACTCCCACTTTGTGTTAGATTCTTTATCTTTTAATCCCACACCTCTTGCCAACACCTGAGCATTCACTTCTCTTACAACCCCATCTATAAATATATTGAACAACTATGGTGACATCACACATCCCTGTCTAAGGTCTACTTTTACTGGGAAATAATCCCCCTCTCGCCTATGTACTTTAACTTGAGCCTCACTATTCTCGTAAAAACTTTTCATGGCTTTCAATAACCTACCTCCTATTCCATACATTTGCAACATCTGCCACATTGTCCCCCTATCCACCCTATCATATGCCTTTTCCAAATCCAAGAATGCCACAAAAGCCTCTTTACCCTTATCTAAATACTGTTCACCTATGTGTTTCACTGCAAACACTTGGTCTACACACCCCCTACCTTTCCTAAAACCTCCTAGTTCATCTGTTATCCTGCTCTCCGTCTTACTCATAATTCTATCAATAATAACTCTAACATACACTTTACCAAGTATACTTTCTTTTGTCCCCTTTGCCTTTATACAAAGCAACACTACCCACTCCAAAACTATATCCCCACCTGCTTTCAACATTTCTATCTTTATCTCATCAATCCCAGCTGCTTTACCCCCTTTCATTCTACTCACTGCCCCATGTGCTTTCCCCACTCTCACCACCGGTTCTTCCTCACTCCTACAAGATGTTATTCCTCCTTGCCGTATACACGAAATCACAGCATCCCTATCTTCATCACCATTAAACAATTCCTAAAAATATTCCTTCCATCTTCCCGATACCTGTAACTCTCCATTTAATAACTCTCCTCTCCTATCTTTAACTAACAAATCCATTCTTTCCATAGGTTTTCTAAATTTATTAATCTCACTCCAAAACTTTTTCTTATTTTCGACAAAATTTGTTGATAACATCTCATTCACTCTCTCATTTGCTCTTTTTTTACATTGCTGCACGACTCTTTCAATCTCTCTTTTTGTCTCCAAATACTCCTCTTTCCTTGCATCACTTCTACTTTGTGAAAACTTCTTCTTCCCTCCCTGCACCCACGTTCCTGTAACCACAAACTTCTGCTGAGCACTAACACTATATTCTTAAACTTACCCCTTACATCTTCTACTCCATTGCCTGTATTCTCACTAGCCCATCTATCCTTCAACAGTTGTTTATATCTTACCAAAACTGCCTCCTTTAGTTTATAAACCTTCACTTCTCTCTTACTTGCTGCTTCCATTTTCCTTGTATCCCATCTACCTTTTACTCTCACTGTGGCTACAACTAAAACGTGATCTGATATATCTGATATATAAACGTGTACATCCTGAAGTCTAATTCGTCTCTCGACCTGCGGGGAGAGAGGACGCTTCTACAGTTTCTCTTGCACGCCACCTGGTGAGGAAAACATAGCATTAGCACCAAGATGGCGGACCGAATGAACCGGCGCATAAATACTGTCTGCATTGAGCTGGTTAGAGGATCTTTAAGCAGCGCCACGATGAACGTTTTCCTGCCAAGCATTATCAGGGACTGTTATGGCATCCCCAATGAAGAGCTGTATGGTGTGGCATTGAATGGTATGTTTTGACAAGGGTCTTCGTGAAGTTCATGAGAGCTGACTTCTACTCTACCATCGTCGACGAATTTCAAGAAAGGAGGATGAGTATCAATTCGGCAGTGGAAGTATGCTTGCATGATATGTCTCAGTATTTTACTGGGGTGAAGGTAAGGAATGTACCTTTTGAGGCAACAGCATACAGCCTACAAGATGTGTTCAGTGGTTATGGGACTATACACTCGGCGAGCATGGGAATGTGGAGGGACGGCCCTTACGAGGGGATGCCGGAAGGATCCTTCACACTGAAAATGACCCTGAGGAGGCCGATACCATCATATGTCACATTGCATAGTCATAGAACACAGGTTTTTGCACACTATGCGGGGCAGAGGAAGACGTGCCGTTTATGTGACTCTTATGAGCACATGGTGGCACAATGCCCCAGGAGACAGGACCCTAGGCGGGTGAAGTGGAAAGCCGGGGTAAAGGCCTATGGAGTGAGGAGGTCGACAGAGCAGAGGTGGTTTTGGAGACGTGTGTTACACTACCAGTGGAAACGGGGAGGGGGGAGGGAATATCGCTGTCAGACAGACCGTTAGGTACTACAGATTCAGCTCAGGAAGGGATTTTGGAGGCTGTGCTGAAGGATTTTTTGGAAGAGTCGGAGCATGGTGTGGAAGGTGATGTGAGGTCAGGTGATGTCAAGGTGATGGATGAACAGAAGCGGGGTAAGGAAGACTTGAGTGAGGTTCGAAAGGAGAGCAATGTGGTGGTGGAGGTCCATCAAGAAGATGTGGTTGCAGAAGATATGTGTGTAGAGGGTAGCTCCCGCAAGAGATCAGCGGGGGCATCAGACATGGACGAAGTCCTCACACCAGCGCAGAGGCCTGGGAAGATGTGGGCAGCTGTGGTAGCAACGGCAAGTCCGGGAGGAGGGGGGGGGCAATGGGAAGTTCGGCGGGAAGGGACAGGGAGGGGTTGGAGGGCAGGAACGAGGGACTGATAGAGAAGGACCGAGACCTATGAAAGGAGAACCAAGTAAGCCTCAGCAGCACAGGGGTAAGCCGCCATTCTTGTAAAATTCAGGTGTGTAACTTTCAATGTAAACGGTCTTAAAACCGAGGTCAAGAGGGTATGGTTAGAGTGGGTTTTGAGGAGATTTAGTATTGATGTCTGTTTTTTGCAGGAACATAACCATAGGTTAGAATGTGAGTTGTTGTTGAAAGGTTATAGGTTGTTTACCAGTGATGCTTTGAGGTTGAAAGGAGGTGTGTCTGTGGCGGTAAAGGAGACCAGTCCTTTGCGTATCCTGGGTTGGGAGGAGGGGGGGGTGGGAGGGTTGCCAGGATGGATGGGTTTTGGGGGGCCAGGAGGGTTAGTTTTGTAGGTGTGTACATGCCAGCAACTAGTGACGCTAGAGTGAAGGTGGATTTTGTACGCGATGTTCTGGTATATCACTTGAGGGGTTTACCTGCTTTTACGGTGATTGGTGGGGATTGGAATTGTGTCATTAGGAATGGTGATGTGGTTCCAAGGGGGGCGGGTTGTGTTTTGAGGGTTCTGCAGGATGTTTTGCGAGATGTTGGAGTGGTAGATGTGGTGGGAAGTAGGGGATATGGAGTGGAGCACACTTTTATTCGTAGGGGATATGAGGCACGGTTAGATAGGATTTATGTTAGGCAGGGCATAGGTGTGGAGAGGGTGAGGACTATCGATGTGGGTTTTTCTGATCATCGTGCTGTTATAGCAGATTTGAGGGTAGATGGCATAGTGAGAGTTTATGCGTGATACTGGAAATTAAATGTGAGGCTACTTAGGGACGAGGGTGACCCTACAGGTTTTGAAGATTGGTGGAAATCCTTTTGGGAGACTAGGAATATGGAAATGGATTTGCTGGATTGGTGGGAAATGAGGGCTAAAGTTGAAATCGCGAAATTTTTTTAAAGTACGGGGTAAGGAGATGGCGAGGTGGAGCTATGGTCTACAAAATTATCTTGAGGGTCAGTTAAATGACTGTTATGCTGAGGAATGGGTGGGGCGGAGTGAGGACATGGAACGTTCGCGAAATAGGTTGGCGGAAATTCACAATGAAAAATTTGAGGCAATTCGAGTTAGGGCGGGGTTGGAGGATGTTTTAAGGGGGAATAGGCCATCGGGTTTCGTATTAAGGAGGTTTAAGGAACGGCAGGCGAAAACCACCTTGGTGTATATTGAGGCAGATACAGGGGGGGGTGGGGCTTTGAGGAGGGTCAAGGCTTATCCACCACGGAAAACATTAGTTTGTATGCAGATTTTTGGTTGAGGGAGAAGTGGAGGAGGGTTGGCGGGGGAGTGGGTGAGGGGCGTTTTGGGGATGAAGGGTTTAATAGGGTATTAAGTGAGCAGGACAGTGACAGACTCGAGGGTAGTATTAGTGTAGAGGAGGTGGAGGAGGCAGTTTTTGGGCTGTGCCAGGGTAAAACCCCAGGCATAGACGGCATACCAAACGATTTTTATAGGTGTCATTGGGGGAGTGTACGGCATTGTCTGGTGGGGGTTTTGAATTGTATGTTAAGTAGTGGGAGGATGGGGAAATCGAAAAGAACGGGTGTCACGGTTTTAGTGGCCAAAAAGAAGGAATGCCGAGTTTTGAATGATTACCGTGCGACTACGTTAATGTGCTCGGATTACAAGATTTTTGCTAAGGTTTTGGGCAACAGAATGAGGAAAGTGTTGGGTTTAGTGTTACATAGGGGGCAGTTGGGAATTCCGGGGAGAAGGATGAGGGATGGACTTGGTTTGATTAGGGATTTTCTAGAGAGATGTACGGGAGGGGGAATACTAGGTTTAGATTGGGTGAATGCATATGATTGCGTGGACAGAGATTTCTTAGGGGTTTGCTTAGAGAGGTTGGGGTTTCGGGAGGGGGTCGTGAGGTGGGTGAACACCCTGTATGCTGAGGCAGAGGTGAGGGTACAGGTCAATGGGAGGTTGGGTTAAAGTGTATCGATGGAGAGAGGTTTGAGGCAGGGCTGTCCGATGTCACAGCTGCTCTTTGCGTGTGTGCAGAATCCTTTTTATGAGTCTGTTGAGCGGGTGATGGACAAACAGGAGATGGAGGGGGGGTGCAAAGGGGGCATCGTTGGGTATGTGGATGATACTACTGTTTTGCTACGGGGTAAGGAGGAGTTAAGGAGGGTGGGTAGAGTGATTCAGATGTTTGGTATGAATACCGGAATGAGAGTTAATATGGTGAAATCAAGGTTACTAGAGGTCGGTAATTGGATAGGGGGGTGCTTGGGGATGGGGTTAGGATGGACAGTGGTTGACAGAATCAGGGTATGTGGGATATGGTATATGGCGGAAGTGCAGGCATGCAGAAGGGTAAATTCGGCGTCTGTCACGGGTAAGGTTTTAAGTAGACTAGGAGGTTTAAGTGCGAGGGACTTAGCTTTACATCAGAGGGTAGTGGTGGTAAATTCACTTGTCTATAGCAAGGTATGGGGGTGGCAGAGGTTTTCCCTTAGAGGTACGAGATATTGTGTAAATGCAGAGGAGGGTGCTGAAGTTTGTGTGGAGATTTGGGAGGGCATGGTTAAGTAAGGAGGTAGTTATGACGGATGTTCGAAGAGGGGGTTTAGGTTTGTTGCCTTTAGGACTGAGAGATATGGCTGTATATATCAAGCGGAGGTATATAAGAGAAGGGGGTGTGAGGGGGAGCCAAAGTAGGAAGAGTTATGGAGGAGGCACGTAAATGGTGGAGTGGGAAGGAATTGAGGTTTTGTGAAGATATGTTGAGATTTTTATTGACAGTGCAACAGGTGGATAACATCAAAGTGAAAAGGTTGGTGAGGGTAGTGAAAGGTCAGGGAATTATGCAAGGGGTAGCCGTGTATCCAACGTATGATTGGGGGGTTATTTGGAAAGATTTTAGTAAGCTTCGGATACCGGCTAGAGTAAGAGAATTAGTGTATCGTTTTATCATGGGGATTCTGGCTTCCAAGGAGGTGTTACGTTGTATGGGGTTTGTGGAAGAGGTTTTTTGTCAGTTTTGTGGTGATGTTGAAACGGCGTTTCATGTGGTCTTCTTTTGTACCTCCTTGGAGGGAGTGAGATCATGGATGGGTGGCGTTATCAGACTGTTGGGGGGGGGGTCGTTTGCCGCTTTTAAAGGCTTTACTACTAGATGTAAAGGGAGTGCCTAGGGATGTTGGTAGGGCTATAATGTATATCATAGTAGATTATCTGGATATCTCATGGGGAATGAGGGGATTAAGGGGTGATACGAGGATAAAAGCGTTGGCGGCTAGATTCTATAGGACGAAGTGTAGGAATATGCTGGTTTATGGGGCGTCCTGGGAAAAAAGTTTCCCGGAAGGAACCTCACTGTGAGTTCCCTTTGTCGGGGACCCTGAGGATGGACAAAGGAGTGGTCTCCTTATGGGGGGATGTAAAGGGGGGAGGGGTTTGTTTTTCTCTGGAGCTTATGTAGTGTGTAAGAGGAAGGTAGTGAGAATTAGGTATGGAAGGTACGCAGTGTTTCACGAGAATGTTTTGGCATATGAGTGTGGTTTCCAGGGTTAATTTTCTAAGCCTGATGGTTATGTTCACTGTGTTTAAAATTTCCTTGATAGCCAGGATACCGAGCCCTTAGGATCTCGTTTTTAAGTAATTAGATTGGCAAATTGGTTTCAACAAAAAATTTTCTGAGATACGTGTCAGTACTTTTGGGACTGGCAAATTACAGCAGCCTTATCCTTATTACTTCTCTTGTCTTATGTTTAACTTTTATTGTCTGATAAAGGTTCTATGTGAAAAAAATTTAAGTGTATGTATAGGTTTTGGGTCTATACCATGTTTTTATGGGGTTATACCAAAAAAGTCTTGTGGACAAGATTTTCGGTTTATATACATATGTGGGAGGTTTAATTATGTATAGGGTTTGGTTTTAAACCCTTTAATGATCCGGGGTTTTGTTATAAAAACTTGTTTTGGGTTATTTTATTATTGTATGTTACATGTATGTTGTTCTGTTTTCTGTATCAGAATTATTGTATTTGAGGGTTTAACATATTAATAATATTAAAAATACTGTTTCTCTATGGTTATTGTGCATAAGGAATCATACGTTCCTTCCGAATTCCTATTGGTTAGGATATAATGTAACATAACTTAACCAATACTCTGTACCCTGTCATAGAGAGTATGTTAGGGTTTTGTCTTGTTTTGTAGTTGTTATGGTAGCTTTGGTTAGGGTCTTTTTACTTTACTGACATGATATGTGTAGTACATATATTGTGTGTGTTAAAGGTGGTTATGGTTTTAGTCATGTGTGAAAATTTCAACTTTAGTAATCTTGTGATGTTGTACATTTGTATGATGTTTTTGTTGTAATAGGACATGTCAGGTATTCATTTTATATTGTTAAACTATGTAAAGTTTCATTTTGGTGTGATTTCTTTGGGTACAATGGCTTGGCGGCAACTATTAATGACTGTTATACTTTAGTGAGGTTTGTCTTAGCGTGTATTGTTTGCTATAACAAGATGTTATAATACTTGTTATCGCCAGGAATAACCTGGTACTAGTAGCACAAAAGAATGTTTTTGTATTCCTGTACTATTATTATGCATCCTTTGTACTTTTGTAAGGTTTCTAATAAAAATATAAAAAAAAAACATCCTGAAGTCTACCGACCAGTATTTTATCTACCAATACGTAGTCCAACAAACTACTGTCATTTCGCCCTACATCATATCTTGCACACTTATTTATCCTCTTTTTCTTAAAATACGTGTTACCTATAACCAAACCCTCTTTCTATACAAAGTTCAATCAAATGCTCCCCATTATCATTTACACCTGGCACCCCAAACTTACCTATCACACCCTCTCTAAATGCTTCTCCTACTTTATTATTTAGGTCCCCTACCACAATTACTCTTTCAATTGGCTCAAAAGTTCCTACATACTTCCTTAACATCTCCCAAAATCTCGCTTTCTCTCTCCTCTACACTCCTCTCTTCTCTAGGAGCATACACACTTATTATGACCCACTTTTCACATCCGACCCTTATTTTAATCCACATATTCCCTCTTCTCTCTCCGTAACTGATCCTTTAACATTATTGCTACCCCTTCCTTAGCTCTAACTCTCTCAGATACTCCTGACTTAATCCCATTTATTTCTCCCCACTGAAATTCCTCTACCCGTTTCAGCTTTGTTTCTCTTAAGGTTAGGACATCCAACTTCTTTTCATTCATAACCTTTGCAATCACTTCTTTCTTATCATCTGCATTACATTCACTCACATTCAAACATCCCAGTTTTATAAAGTTCTTTTTCATCTTTTCAGTAATTTATACAGGAGAAGAGGTTACTAGTCCCTTGCTTCCGGCATCTAGTCGCCTCCTACGACACGCATAGCTTACGGAGGAAGAATTCTGTTCCACTTCCCCATGGAGATAAGCAGAAATAAACAAGAACAAGAACTAGGAAGAAAATAGAAGAAAACCCAAAAGGGTTAGTATATATATGCTTGTGGAAGATTGAGACACTTATACAGCATATGGGAATCTTTATTCAGGAAACGTTTCGCCACACAGTGGCTTCATCAGGCAGATACAAAGAGGAAGGCGTAAGGAGAGGAGGAGTATGAGGTAATCAGTCCCTCAGCCTGGAATCGATGTGCTCAGTCCATCAATCTTGTAGAATTACAGCATAGGGCCGTAGACGTGGCTTATATACTGTAGTGAGGTGAGGTGAAGCAGGCGGAGGCGGGGTCATAGTGGTACCATCCACTAGTCGAAGTAGGTCTTCGTCCAAAGGTTGAACAAGTGTTGAAGAATTCTTTGTAACAAGATCCCATGATGCTGCAGTGTCTGACAGTTGTGATGAATGGTTTGAAAAACCGACAAGTTGAAGATTGAGACACTTATGCAGCATATGGGAATCTTTATTCAGGAAACGTTTCGCCACACAGTGGCTTCATCAGTCTGATGAAGCCACTGTGTGTCGAAACGTTTCCTGAATAAAGATTCCCATATGCTGCATAAGTGTCTCAATCTTCAACTTGTCGGTTTTTCAAACCATTCATCACACACACATATATGCTTGTACATGCATGTGTAGTGAGACCTAAGTGTAAGTAGAAGTAATCAGAAAATAAAATAGTCACAAAAAATGAGGTTTGGCAAGCACCTGCCAATTACTGGCACTGCAAAAAAAGTTTTTTGGGCACTTCCTACTCTTAAAATATTGCTAATCCAACTTTATAAGGACCAGCTATACTGTAATTTATCTTATCTTCCTCCCCCCCCCCCGGAAAAATCCATAAGTTTTTGACACTGAGCAAAATATCTGCCTTTTACCCCAAACACACACACAAATCATAAAATATTTGAGATTTGTTAGAGGTTAGGACCTTGTATACTGCAACAGCCATTGTTTTATGTTCGTTATGAAAATGAATTCAATCTGTTCATTATTAATGGCTCACTTCCAAGAAATAGGTCAATATCTCACTTCCGAGATATTCGAGGGAACGCGCGCATAGCTGGTTACTTGGGGAAAAAAAAAAACAGAAAAAACGAGAAAAATCGCTCTATTTTTTGTCTTTTCATAGGATATGTGTTACCCCTGCGGTAAACTCCGTTTTCTCTAGTGTTAGTGATCAGTGGTATAAGTGGCGGAACAATTACTATATGGAACAATTATATCATATCGTAGGGTCATATTTAGTATTCCTGGTCGCCGGCCAGGCGCTCCATATACTGTAATGACAATTATTATTAATTTAGACGTGTTTTATTATGCTTATAGTTATATTTCTTATGTCTAATATGATTTGTGATGGTAGATAAAGTTTGTCGTTAATAATCGCATAAATATACAACATTTCATAGTGCCGTGAGACACCATTCCCTTGGGTGTTGCTAACTCAACATACACTAAACTCTGTAACTGACTGCTCTCTCTCTCTCTCTCTCTCTCTCTCTCTCTCTCTCTCTCTCTCTCTCTCTCTCTCTCTCTTATAGCTCCTCCCACTTTGTAACCATGTCAGAGGGTGAATTTTATATATTAGATAGAATAATGCACAGAAATAATTAAAAAATAGAAAAAAAAATCTGAAAATTCACATCATATTCAGACATATTGCACGCATGAGTCATCGGAGCCAGGAGCTGAGTCTCGACCCATGCAACCACAACTAGGTGAGTACATGGCAATGTTGAAATGACTATAATTCCTTGTAGAAATACCGTACAAACAAAAGACTTACATCAAAATGTTGCTAGATTCTTAAACTATTTTTCTGTGAAATAAACTCATTTTTCGAAATTTTTCTCAATTCTTTTCCCCGACGCCGCGTCCTGGGTGGTAAAAAAAATGTGCTGGTTATACGGGTGAAAAAACAAAATGGCTTTCAGCCAGAAAATTGTCAATGTTGATCAGAGCTCCTCTGTGTGAGGTAATGACTGAAGTGCATAAAATTAAGATGTAGTGGTGTATCCTGTTATTGACCTCTGGACACTTGTGACGTGGTCTTGAGGTGGTGGTATTATGTTGTTTGGGTAAACACAGCTTTCACCTGACGTTATTTTTATTTTGAATATGACTTCTCTCAGTGGAGATTTTAGTCAAATGATTTCCCCTGACTTTCCTCTAGTAAAGAGCTTAGATTATATTATAACATGCGGTGGCATGTTATAATATAATCTATATAAAATAAAGCAAACTACGGAGTACGTCGTAGAATTATTGAAGCAACACATGGAGACAATTTCCGAGTGATAAAGAGTCTTAACATCATGGGATGGCAACGAGAAGATTTACTGAAGCAAACTGAAACACTTTCTGAAAACTGTCTGTTGTTTCAGGTCTAATTACGTTTCTCAGGATTACATTTGTCAAGCATTATTTTTAAGTGGACTACTTTATGTAACAGTACCTGCATAAATAAGCAGTGTGGAAAATTGCATTTATCTGAATGTAACTCATTATGTACATAACAGTAAATGATAACAAAGATAATTATTATTTATCGAAGTTACATAGACAAGTAGGAATTTGGGACACCTAGGTCGCAAAAATGTCCCCCTTTGATACCTACCACTGTCATATCCACAAGTTGCTCTAGACCTATTAATTACAAATGAAATATGTATCACCAGGAATTCTGGTAAATATATAAGTTTGTGGACTGTATATTAAAATTAATAAATGATTATATATACACACATTTACATAACAGAAGGACAATATATCATAATATAACTCACCAATTTGACTGGAGATTAATATGTATCATACTCAAAAAAACCTCATTCTAACTAAATTTATGAAAATAATGCTGGCCAGAATTATAACACAAATCTGGATAGCTTATCTGAGGTTCCTGGAGCTGTCTTGTCCAGTCGTCTGATATCTCAAGTTATGCAGGAATGCACATCCAACAATTTCGGCTCCTATTTGAGAGGTGTCAGCCCAATTTTAACCTCTAGAGCACGAAAATTCTTCCCATTATTCACTAACGTTTGTGTTGACCAGTTCAAACATGGCAAGTCTCTCTGCGCAGGTGCAGAGCTTCCCATTTTTTATAACATAATTTTTATTAAATACAATATGGCCATCTATTTACATGTAACTACTGTATTTCTGGAAAATATATACAGTATTTTCCACAAGAGTGGAAGTAATCAATGATCTTGTTCCTGTTTGAGAACAGGTATACACTCATGTCCACTTTAAAGTTCACCTTTACAACTGCTTAATACAAATATCTAATCAGTCAATCACGTGGCAGCACCTCATTGCGTAAAAGCATGAAGATATGATCAAGAGGTTCAGTTGCTGTTTCGACCGAACATCAGACTGGGGCAGAAATGTCATCTAATTGACTATGACCGTGGAATGATTGTTGGCACCAGACGGGGTGTGTTGAGTATCTCAAACTACTGATCTGAGATTTTCACGCACAACAGTCTGTAGAATTTACAGAGATGGTTGTGAAAAACACAGAGCATCTAGTTGAGTAGATAAAAGCACATTGGTAATGAAATAGGTCAGAGGAGAATGGTCAGACTAGCTCAAGCTGACAGGAAAGCAACAGTAATTCAGATAACTACGCATTACAATAGTTATACTCAAAAGAGCATCTCTGACAGCTCAACACGTCGAACTTTGAAGTGAATGGGCTACAACAACACAATATCACACCGAAAAGGAAAAGGAAATTGAAGCCATAGCGGGCATAGGCTTACCAAAACTGGACAATTGAAGATTGGAAAAACGTCTCCTGGTCTGACAAATCGCAATTTCTGCTGAGACGTGCAAATGGTATGGTGAGAATCTGGAGTAAACCTTTGAGATATGGTGGAACGGGGTATTTGCAGCATGAATGCGCAGCCGACAAATCTGCAGAAACTATAAGATACCTATATGTCAACTTCGTCCAGAATCTCTAAGGAAGGAATATTTTCAACACCTTGTTGAAACCAGGCCACGATTAATTCAGGTTGTTCCTGAGACAAAAAGGAAGCCTACCCAGTACAGTACTAGAAGGGTGTACCTAATGATTTGGCCACTAAGGTTAGTATGTATGTCCTCTGGATGAAAGTGGGAATAAAGGACCAACAATGTCAACAGCCACCCTTTCAAACGGTACTGTAAAGATCGGCATTTTGCCAGGCAACTGGCAGGTCATGGGTCATTTTAAGAACAGTCTCCCTGAACTGGCTCGGAACCACTAAGATGGAGGAGTCTATCTCATCTTAATTGGCTTTAAACATTCGTCTCTCAACCTGCGGGTTGAGAGGACGCTTTCTGAGCCTGCTCCTGCTTACACCTGGTGGCGAACCATGGCGGATTGTCAGGGTAGAAGAGTAAACACGGTCTGTGTTGAATTCATTTGTGGCTCTCTCAGTGGTGCAACGATGCATGTCTTGTTGCCTACCATTATTCGCGACGTCTACGGCATCCCCACCGAGGAATTATATGGTGTGGCTCTCAATGGGATGTCGAGGATTTTTGTAAAATTCGCAAATGCCGGCTTTTACTCCAAGATTGTGGAAGCTTTTCAAGAGAGGAAAATGGCAGTGAATTCAGCCGTAGAGGTATGCCTGCATGACGTCTCCACATACGTCACCTGGGTAAAAGTAAGGAACGTGCCTTTCGAGGCGGAGGAGTATTACATTCGGAAAGCTTTTGGTAGATACGGCACGGTACATGTAGCTACCAAGGGAGTGTGGAGGGAGGGCCCATACGACGGGCTCCCAGAAGGCTCCTGCACCCTCAAGATGACATTAAAAACAGCCGATTCCATCTTATGTTCATCTGGAACACTACAGGACCCAAGTTTTTGTTCACTATGCAGGCCAACTGAAGACATGCAGGTTATGCAACTCGTATGACCATATGGCTGCTCAGTGCTCCAGACGCCTGGTTGTCCGCATCCGGGAACCTTCTCCTGTGGTCCTAAGAACCGAGGCCTTCGATCTGGGGACTGGTCCCTCGACTGGACAAGGACCTAAGCTTTGGAGTGAGGAAGTACAACAAGAGGAAACGTGGTCTATGGCGTGTGCCACCCTGTCGGTGGACACTACAAACGTGCCCACGCCATCTGTGGGGCCTACAGAGCCTGTGGAGTTGTCACAGGAAAGTTTGCTGGAGAACGTGCTACACGATCTCCTGCATGGGGCAGAGCATGGCCCAGACTTTCCACCGGAGTGTCAAGAAGTGATGAAGGATAATTCGCCAAATATGGGGGACCTGGACGTAACTACAGTGACACGGTTGCATGAGGTGGTGGTGGAAGTCCACCAGGAGGCTTCGTCTGGTGAGGACATGTGTGTGGAAGGTGGTTCCCGCAAACAGACGGCAGGGGTGTCGGATATGGATGAGGTCCTGACACCGGGACAGCGTCCAGGGAAGAAATTATGGTCGAAAGTGGCTGAGGCGCCTCTTGCAGACGGGTTTGTGGCAAGCGCCCAGCATATGGGTAGGGCACAGGGGGTGAGGGGGGACCTTGGGAAGTCAAAGGTCAAAGAAGGTCAGTGTAATGTACGTGTGGGAACGGGAAAGATCCACAAACATAGAGGAAAACCTCCTTTTGTGAATTCAAGTGTGTTACCATCAATGTAAATGGCCTGCGGGCAGAGGTTAAGTGTGTGTGGATGGAGTGGTTCTTGCACAGGTACGCTGTGGATGTATGTTTTATACAAGAACACAATTATAAGTTTGGGCGAGAGTTACGGTTAAAAGGCTACCGAATGTATGTTTGCAGTTCTTTAAAATTTAAGGGTGGGGTAGCTCTAGCGGTGAAGGAGTTCAGCCCTTGGCGTGTCTTGAGATGGGAGGAGGGGGGAGGTGGGAGGGTGGTGAGGGTAGATGGGTACTTGGGTGAGGTGAGGGTTTGTTTTATTGGCGTTTACATGCCTGCGGAAAGCAACTCTAAAGTTAAAATAGAATTTGTGAGGGGGGCTCTAACGTTTTACACTCGGGGTTTGCCGTTCATTACGGTCATGGGTGGGGATTGAAATTGCGTTATCCACCATGGCGATGTTCAGCCGAGGGGGGGGGGGTGCATTTTACTTGTCAAAAGGAATCTGGGGGAATGCGGGGTTTTGATGGGGGGGACGGGGTGGGGGGGGGTGGAGCCCCGTTCGTTCGCAGGGGATGCCGCCCGCTGGATAGACTTTAGTAACACAAGGAATTAGATTTGGGGTGCGTACAGACCTTGATTTGGGTTTTCAGACCCCCGTGCAGTGCTAGCAGACTGGACGGGAGGGAAGTCAGGGTTTATCGGGGGTTTTTAAGCAAAAGTGCGGCATTGGAGGGGGAGGGGGATGGGTCTGTTTTTTCGGGTTGGTGGAAGAATCTCGGGGAAAACGGACGGGCAGGTGAATTTTGTTGGGAAATGGGGGAAACGAGCAAAACCCAATAGCGATTTATTATAAGAAGTGGGGAAAGGAGGAGGCGAGGGGAGGTATGGCTACAAAAAAATTGGAGGGGCAGTAAAGTTTAAACGTGTGGGGGGGGGGAGTAGTGGGTATGACGACATTAAACATCTTCGTATCGACTTGCAAAAATTCACAATAAAACGTTTCAATGGGTTGAGTAAGCAGGATGGAAGAATTGCTATGGGGGGGACAAAACCTTGGTTGTGTCTTGCGCAAATTTGGGGTCAGCAACAGGCGACGCCCCTTGCAATTGGAAGTATGCAGGGGTTTGGGTGGTTACCTGCCGGGTCAAGTACTCCCACCAGGGGACACATGAGTTTTTTGCTGATTGGGTTTGGGGAAAAAAGAGGGCGGGGAGGGGGGGGGGGTTTCCGGGCGGGTGGCCCTGGGGGGAGGATTTCAGAAAGTTTGTGACAGGGTTTAAAAAGGACAGAAGGTAGAATTCGAGTGGGGAGTAGAGAGGCGACTTTATTAGAGTAAAAAAAAGGCCCAGGTATAGAGGGATTTCGAATATTTTTATGGGGTTTGGGGGAAGTATTAAGCATTGTTTGGTTTTTGTATTTAATTGATGCTCACGGAGGGAGGGTTAGGTGTGTCGCAAAGACGGGGGTGTTGTGTTGGTTCCCAAAAGGGAGGGGGAGGGGTCTATGCAATAGACCAATACTCTTATGTGCTCGACTAAAAATCTTTCAAAAGTTTTGGAAAAGAATGAGAAAGGTTATGGGGTCGGTTATTCACGAGGGGGACAGCTGGGCAAAACCGGTAGAACAGAGGGAAGGAATCTACGTATTAGGGGGTTTTGGGGGAAGTCAAGGGGGTGCCTCTGGCTTTACTGGTAAAATCTTACGACGTGCTGAAAGGGATTTTTTTGGGCTATTTTTATTGAAGCAGGGTTTTGGAGAGGGGGTTGTAAAATGGGGTTTAACCTTAGTCTCGTCTAGGGACGCGTAAGGGAAAAAGGGAAATTGGGGCAGCCGGTCCGTAGGAAAAGGGGGTTTTAGGCAAGGGTGCCCCCTCCCCCCAGTGCTTTTTGCTTTTATGCAAAACCCCTTTTTATGAGCGGTGGGAAAAAGGGTTTGAGTTGGAACGTGAGCATGACCCGAGCGCGTGTGGCGGGACATAGATGATACCCCGATTTTCTTAAAAAGGGGGGAGGGTTTTTCAGATCGGGGATATTTTAGTTTTTTTGGGGAGAGTCTAGCATGTGCGTTAAAAGGAAAAACGAAATTATTGGGGGTGGGGAAGGGGGGGGGGGAGGCGAACTATGGGGGGTATCTGGGCAACTTTGAATGGGTATCGTGTACATGGCAGATGAAGGGAGGGCCGAAGGGGAAAACCGAAATGGGGTTAACAAGGCTTTAGATCGCTGGGGGGTTCTCATTTCAAAAGAGGGCATGTGGTTAATACACTTCTTTATAGTAAGGTATGGGGGGTGGCTGAGGGGTACCCTTTAAGAGATTGGATATTCAGGGAAATGCAGAAAAGTCTTTCTTAGTTTGGGTTTTGGGGGGCTTTGGGTTTAAGTGGGGTGTCATGACCCATGTTCGTCGTGGGGGTTTAGGGTTTTTGGCTTTTGGGGCCCCCGGGTGAAGGCCCTCATGTAAAGCAGCGGGTTTCCCCCGGCGGGCGGTGAGAAGGGGACCCGGGGGGTGGGAATGACGAAATGGAAATGTGGAGCGGCAGGGGTTAATCGAGTGGAAGACATGCCCATTTGTTTTTTAAAGTTGAGAAATGCGCAACGGACTGGGTGGGGAAATGTCAGCATATGGTGTGGGGAAATTGTACAGGATTGTCTGTTTTTCCGCTTAAATGGGGGGAAATTGGGACGGATTTGTAAACTTTTAATTGGCAAACCCAAAGGGGGCGTGAATTGGTGTACAGATTTGTCATGGGGATTTTAGCATAAAATCTAGTCTTCTTAAATAGGAGGGGTTTGGTTAAGAGTGGCGGATTCCTTAGTTGCGGTCTGAAGAAAAGCTTTTCATCAGTCTACTTTTGTGATACCTTGGACAAAGTTCGTCGTGGTTGGGGTGTGGGTTTTTCTTAGTGGGGGAAGTATTTCAACCTTGGGCCTTAATATTGGCGTTAGCGGAGTATCAAGTGAGGTACGAAGAGCAATAAATGTACGTGGTGGGGGGGGGGGGCTGATTGCTCTATATCTCGAGGGAGTATGCGGGAAACGGGGGATCAGGATAGTCAGGGCAATTGCGGAGGTATCTACAGAAGCGTATTGCAGAAATAAACTAATATATGTAGAAGATGTGATATAGTTTTCTGCAAACTATCGAAGTCATTACTGTTCAAAGGTTGCTGCAATGGGGGCTGGGGTAGGCAACGGGGGGCATGGACTCCCCCGTGGTGCACCAAACGGTATGTTCGGACTTCAGTAGAGGGCGGGTTTAGGAAGACTATAAGTGACGATGTAGGTATTATGAATGGTTCGTGCGTCTGTGCTGTGTACTGGTTGTGGCGTTGGTGGAACTGAGATCTTTGGGAGTAGCGTTAATCCTAAAATGGTCATGCATTCTGGTGACGATACAAGATAAAAAGCAATAATTTCAGAATATGTTATAGCTTTTGCAAAGACTGATACAGTCCCGACTATGGCCGGGGGTTTGGTGAAGTATGTTTGAAAGGTTGTGTCGAGTTTTCCTGAATTCCCGTTAGGTTTTGTTTAAGTCATTTGTAAGGATGCACGATGATATCACCGCTAAAAGTACAACGTTATACTGGCCTTTTAGGGGAATGTTCATAAGCAGACCTTTTGGTGATGGTTGTAAGCTTTTGATGAAGGGCAAAAAGTTTCATTTCCTTGTGATTGTTTCGTATATGTTGTAGCGGTCACCGCTGTGAGGGGGGGGGGGGGTTGAGACGTATCATGTCGTATATGGTAATCTTTGGGCATTCAAGTTCCTTGGGCAGCAGCTTTTGCGGGATAATGTGTTGCTCTGCCACCCGGTGATATCACATGTATTTTTTTTAATCATTTATGGCGCATATAGTCAGTTGAAGTTCAATTAAGCACCTTTACTAATATCACTGTATAAAAGCAAGGTGTCTTTTTTGTGGGTTTATAATTAGTTCAAGAAACTAAATAGGGATTTGCTCGGGGTATTAGGTGTCTTAGTGTTTCTTCATATGTAATCATACATGCTAGATCTGTAAAAGTCTTAGGTTAATTATTAAAGGCGTTTTGCATATTTTGATTCCATTTTCAATATATTCAAAAACAAAAATAAAGAACACCATGTTTCAAGTTCAAGAGTCATGTAGGTTTTGATAGTAATTTTATATAACCATAGTACCATTGAGTGTACAATGTATTAGTTTATATGACATTGTTTTTGTATATAAAACTTCATACACATTATGAATAAGAGTGTCAGGTTTGGTTTATATAGTTATTTTGTGGTTAAGGTATGTTCCGGTAGACCTCTGTTTAGTTATATATATGTTGTTGTCTTATATAAAGTTTTCACGTTTTTTGTTTTAAATCAGTTATGTATACCATACATGTATACTGTGTTTTAAGTCAATTATGTATACCATACATGTATACTGTGTTTTTTTAAATAAAATATAAAAAAAATAGTATATTACCATTTAACTGGCCATTTACAGTGTTCCGTCACTTAAACCCTTGGCTAGAGTCGAGACCAGCTGACTTAAGACCTTGTGAGGTCACCCACATAAGGTTAGGTTAGGTAAGGTTTATCAGGAAACATGACAAATGTTTCCTGACGTTTGTCTTAGTCAAATGATGACTCGCCGTTAGAGCTTTTGGTCACCCGACGAGGCCTTTTTGCGGCTTTCGGTAACCCCTTTAAAAAAAATTTTGCTCATGTTTAAAACCTTTTTCCCCTACATAACTATGTTTTTTTTTAAAGAGGTCATAGAGGGTTTGACCCCGAGACGAAACGCCTCTTGACCCGATTTAAAAAATTAAGTAATTATAGAATCCTCATTTTGGGGGGAAAAGTTCAATAGAAGGGGGTAGCAGGGAGATATAGTAACAAAAGTTTCATTCGGGTATTGTTAAGGGAGGGGAAGTCAAGCTCCCCCCTATTCCCCCCTTTTTTTCCCCCTCCCCGAAAGTGATAGTTTGACGGGCCGGCTGCTTGTTAGGTGGGGGTTCAGTCTAGCCCCAGTTTATCCCTTCCCCCTCCTCCCCCCCCCCCCCCCGAAAGGGGGACTTTGTGGGGCCCTTTTGGTAAAAACAGAAATCACGGGACCCCACACCCTCCCATCACTCCCTGAAAATTTAATCCCCTCCCTTGTATTTTTGTGGATTTATGGGTTGAAAGCTTCATTTTTGCCCAAATAAAAAAACTTTAAAGTCTTTTCAGCCTTGCTCTAGGGTTGCTGTTGAAATAATCACCCCCTTCTTTTGGGTTTATTGTATTTATCAGGGGAGAGTGATTTTTTAAAGCAGGGGTAACCTGTCTATCTTTTCGGCTTGGATGACAGAGGGGTACCGGTCAATAAACGAGAAAAAACTGGTGGAGGGGGAAATTAAGCCCTGGAGATTTCCCCCTTTTTTGGGAAATTTAAATTTTCCCTGTGCACCTTTTTTTAAAATTTGCGGAAAGAAAACCCCTCTTTCATTGCAGGGGAAAAAGGGAATTGCTTTTTGTCATCGGGATTTTAATATCGAGGTTTAAACTGTAAAGGAACTAGCCAGGGGCGTAACCAAAACCTGCAAACCCCCCCCTTCTTTCAGCAAGGGGCTACGATTTCAACAACACAGGCCCCAAAACCCACCAGACCCCCTATATATATTAGATTAAATTCAGTTATCATTTAATTTTTTTTTTTCATTTTCTTTAATGAGGATTAATATTTCATATTTTAAGTGTTTTATATTTTATATATTCTATAAAAATTAAAGGGTTTTTAAATGTTTGTCTGTTTTATTTTTTTTCTATTCTTTTTAATTTTTTCCTGAGTAGGACCCAAAACCTTTGGGTTAATACTGTCGGGAAGTTTTTAACGGGGCTGGGGAATGCCTTACAAGTGGCGCCCCCCCCCTTTCCAGGATAAAAAACTCGACAGAATCAAGATTAAATTTCCCATCTCAAATTAAACCATCGGAACTTAAAAGGGGGCTGCATCCCACGGGACGGTTACCCCCAGCCATGAGTAATCATTCTCTATGGTGGGGATTCCCGGTACAGGTTTTTAAAAAAGTTTTGGGATTTTTTTATTAAGTTTAAATTTTAAATTGTAAGTCATGTCGGGCAAAATTATAATATTTAATTCTGCCCCCTTCCCTTGGGAGCTTAAAAACATTTTGGAGGATTAGACTCTGGGGGACCCGGGGTTTTCAAGTGACAATTTGTTTCATTGAGTTCTTTAGTTTATAAAGGGAATGCGAAGGACACTCTTGATTTTTTGGTAAAGGAAGACTGGATGGTCAAGGGCCCCCATTTATTTGTTTACTCGGAGCCGGCATGGGAAACCCTTTGTTTTAATTAATTTACATATTTTTTAAATTGAAGCAGGGATCGGCGCCTTGGTTTTTTTTACATTTTAAAGGGGAGCAGGAATTGAACCCCCCGTTTTTTTTAAATTTAAACCGTTTCATTTCCCCTGATAGTTTAAGTTTTTCTTGCAAGTTTGGGGGAAAATACCAGTTTTGGATGAATGCGGGAAAGGGGGGTAAGTTGGAAAACAGGGAAAAATTTGAATCTCTCATTATTTACTAAGATCCGGGAAAAAGACTTGAAAGAGAGAAAATTTGAGAGGGAAGGGGGGCCCGGAAAGGGAAAAGAGAAAAAAGGGGAAAAGGGAGAGGGGTTGAAAAAAAAAGGGGGAAAAAAAGGGGGAAAGAAAACCCTTTTGAAAGACGGAAAAAAAAAGGAGGGGAAGGAGAGATGGAAAATTGGGGAGAGAAACCCAAGAAAGACAGTTAGAAAGGGGAAAGAAAAGCCCAAAAAGGGGTTTGAAAAGGCCTTGACGTGAAAAAAAAGAGCTAGAAAAAACGTGGGGAAAACCGGGCCCCAAAAAAATACTGAGGAAACAGGTTTTAAAAAAAGAGAACTTGGGGGGAAAGAGCAAAGGTTTAGAGAAGTTGGGGGAAAAGGCAAAAAATAGAAAAGTTGGGGAAAAAAGTTTACAGAAATGAAAAAAAAAAAGGTAGAAGAACTTGAGTTAATAGAGGGGGAAAAAAGGGAATCGGGGAGCTCGAAAAAATTCACCTTAAATTTTTGAAAAATAAAAAGTTACTTTTACACAAAACAATTAGAGGAAGGGAGTAATGGAAAAACCGGGGCCGTCAGTGCCATTTTCCCAACATCAAATTTTTCCCTCACTTCAAAAGGGGGGGGGAAAGGGACATAACTTTATCGGGTTTTTGAAAATCCCGCTACCCTTGTGAATGGCCTGCGGGGACCCCTGGGCTACCGGGGTTAGGAAGTTATTTCTAGTAACCCTTTGGGAATATTTTAAGAAAATTTTTGTACAGGATTTATATGTAATTATGACCAAATGAAAAAGGGCCCAAACCCTTTTAAAGCATATAAAAAACCACTAATTCTTACAGGAAAAGATTTCAGGATGCCACTTTACGCTGGGCCAGAAATTTCACAGTCACGGATAAAACCCCTTTTCGTTTTTTTTCGATTTTTTGGTAGAAAGTTCAGGTTTTGGCCCCAAAAAGTTATGAATTCTTTAGAGACTTCATGGTTGTGCCCGTTCCTGACCCCTTTTCCCCCCATAAAGGATACGAAAAATTCATCAGAAAAACTTTAACCTAAATTAAAGCTGGGGGAAGTTGTGAGGCTGCTGACCTGTTTTGGCTGAGGCTCACAATTCCAAATAAAGCCCTTTTAAAGGGATCAAACCCCTAAGGGAAAAAGGGTTTTCTTTCAGACTAAGAAACCCAAAGCTCTAAGGGAAACCCAAAATGACTTCTTTTTTTTCCTGTTTTTTCTTTTATGTAAATGTTAAGGGACAAAACGTCCAGATAGTCCTTTTAAGAAGGTAAAAAATTTTGGAAAAATGTTTTAAAGACGTAAAGCAAAACCCCCCTTTGTTCAGGAACAGTTAATGGACTTAATGTTTTCTTCCATTTTACGAGACCTGGATGCACATGTATAGTATTTTGATTAAACTGTTCCCTAACCCTTAAAAAAAACTTATTCCTCTGTTTTACTTTCCCGACTTTCTTTGGGGCCCTACGGACACTTTTCCTACCATTCCCTTTTTACATTAGGGCTAAATGGGTTTACAGGTTGGTCGAAGCCTACTAGCTCCCCTACTTCTTGCTCTGTACAATAGGGAATTTTTAAAAAGGGGAAATTTTTCCCTTTTGAAGGGTTTACCTTTTTAAACGCCCCAAAAGGGGGGAAATAAATTTTCAGATCTTCTTCCTGTGGGGGTCAGGGGAAACCCCCTTTAAAGTTCAGGGTGAGACAAAAGTCTGTGAGATTCATGGGGGGAAATTTAAAAAACCCTTGATACTACTCTGAAAGCCCGGGGGAAATAGGAAAAACCCCTTCAATTGTTAGTTGGGAAAAATAAAGAATACCTCCGAACCAAAAAAATGTTTTTGCTATTGCCCCAGACCCCAAAACCGGCTTCTCCTACTGTTTCCCAAATTTTTTTTTTCCCTTATTTAAAACCTTTGATAATCGAAGGGGTCCTTTTTCAATTTTCCCCGTAATTGCCTTGTCTTCAGAATTGCCATAAAGCCGCTAAAAAAAATCAAAATGAAACCAAAGGGAAAAAAATTTTCATATAAATTTTTAATATACGAAAGGTATTTTTTACAAGTCAGTTTTTTAAATTTAAAATTTAAAATGGATAGCTATTTAAACTTAGTTTTTCCAAGGGCAATGCGAGAGGGCGGACTTTTTCGCATCGTAAAACCTTAAATTAAAAATTTTGGGGGGAAAAAACCATTTTTTTGGCCCCCCTAAAGTCCTTTAGAGTCACACCTATTGTAGAAACGTTGGGAAAGGGTTTTCCAAAATGTCTCCTCCCGAGGTACCAAAGGGGAAGGGAAATTTTGGGGCCAAAAAGCCTATTTTACGGTTTTCCGTTTTTAAAAAAGAAACTATTCACATTTTGTTGGTCCTTTATCTACTTTCTTGGGGGAAATTTGATATATATTAAAAATTTGTTGATTTTGCTTCGAGTTTTTCCCTGAAGCCATAACCACTAAAGAGGTGGCTGAAACCCTTTTTTTCCTTTTTTCCAGAGTGGGCATCCCTAGAGAAATTTTGTCCCGAAAGTGGGGGAAAAATTCACTCCCGACTTTGCAACATCTATACCCAAATTCTGGTTGTGAAGCCTCTCTTCACCCCACCTATCATCCCCGGGTGTAAATTTTGGGGGAAAATTTAACGCCCGCTTTTGACTCTCAAAATCCAAATTTTTAAAGGGAAAATTTGTCCCTTAAAAATAAAGGGGTTTCATCGTTACCCACCCTTGTGTTTGTTTGCCATGAGGGAAAATTCCCAGTGGACTCTTTGGGGGTTTTACCTTTTTAACTTCTTTGGTAGACAGGGGCCGAGGGCCCATTTGTCCATTTCATGATTATGGGGCTAATGAGGAGGGTTTTTTGCTGAGGTTTTAGTCTTTTACCAGGGTTTTCCCTTACCTTAGATCCCCAAAATTGAGGAGACCCCTGGGCATAGTTTCGAAAAAATTAAGTTTGTAATGGGGCAGTACAAAACATATTTTGATTCCCAAAAATCAGAGGGAGAAGTTTTAAAATAGGGGGTGAAGTTTTGTAAATTTTTCCCATCAAGTCAAATAAATTATTTTTTTTGCATAAAAAAATTTTTGGGGGGAAAATTGATTACCTCATAGAAATCAAGGGGGAAACCCAAGCTTTATTCATATCAAACATTAAGAAATATTTCCGAAGGGAAAAAAGGTTTAAATGCCTTAAAAACTTTGACTTAGTTTTTTTCCCACGAAATTTTAAAAAAAAGGGCAACTGAAGAATGTAAAGTTTTGGTAACTTTACACCTCTTAAAATTAGACTATTTATGGGAAAAAAATTTTAAAAGGGTTTTGGGGACTTTTTAACCACCCCGGGCGCAAAAAAACATTAATATTAATGAATCTTTGGATTGGGCCATAAAAGACATTTAACTTTCTTCGTGTGTAATTTTTGACGTCTTTACTGATTTTCCAGGTGTTACCTCCCCAAAAGGGTTTGTCCATAAAATTGACTTGTGCGGACCCCAAACCCATCAAACGAAAATTATACCCCGTTCCAAATTTTTCCCCTTTTTGGAAAGATTTGACCCCAGAGGTAGACAAATTTTTAAACTAAAAAATCGTTTAACCTTCCCGTATCTTCATTTGCCACCAGTAGTCTTTTTTAAGAAGGAGGGTAATTTTATTTGGCTTTCTATTGACTTCAGAGGCCCTTTTTGCTTTTTAACTCGGTGGGTGGGTGAGCCTATGCCCTTAAGGAAGCATCTTTCCAAAAAATTTTTGACGCTTTTCCTTTTTTTTCAGGGGATTGATATTGCGAAAGGGATAACATCAAGTAAAGTTTTGTCCTTCTTCTAAGCGGGAAAACCGCTTTTCCTAAAACACAAAGGGGCTGATGCAATATAGAACTATTTCCCCCCTTTGGGTTTTGGGAACTGGCCCCGTGCTACCCCGTGAGGGCTGATTGGAAAAAAGGTCTTGGGTTTTAAAAGCCAAATTTTTTCAGTTTATTTTTTTTAAAAATTTAGGTTTAAAGACATCCCCTTTGGGGGGAACAAAACCCAAAAAAAAACATAGTTTTTCGTAGGTTTCGTCCATGGCCTCACTGCCCAAGGGCCCAAGAAATGCTTCCTTGGGTATAACAAGTTTTGATATTTGGACTGATAAGTTCAAAAACTCTCTGCGCCTCTCCCCCGTAAGATCAAAACTTTATTGAATTTAAATTCCCCAAAACCCAAAAAGCTCATGCGTTGCTTTCTTGGGGTTTTGTAAAATTTTTTTGCACGGTTTACCCCAACTTACTGAATTTTCAGGCTCTTATCCCACTTCCTTAAAAAGTCTGTGAAGGAACCTCTTTAACTTTCCACGTTGTCGGGGGAAAAATTTTTTAAAGAGAAAATTTAAAAATTCTTTTTGAGAGACCCCCATATTAAGATTCCAGATATTAATTAAAAAAATTTTTTCTTAAAAATATGCCCCCAATACGGCTTAGGTTTCGGGTTACTCAATACCTGATGGTACTCCCTTCCCTGTATGCTTCCTAAGCGGAACTCCTTCCCACCCGAAAAACAAGATACTCCCCCAATAGAAGGGGGAATGTTTTGCCCCCGTGTGGGGTTTTCTCCAAACCCTTTAAAATTTTTTTTGTGAGAAAAAAGAAATTTATTTTTGGAAAAAAGGACCCCAAACCTTTTGGGTATATTTAAAAAAACTTTTAAAGGGAACCCAAAAGTCGCCCCTTTGGGGGTGGGGGCATTGGAATCCAGGCTTTAAGTTAAAATTGGGGTATTATCAAAGGTTCATTCCCCAAATTTTTTCTCTGGGTGGTTAAGTCGTGACCGTCAGTTTTGAAGATTTCTTGCCTTTCACGACCTTTTCCTTTTTTTAGAACTTTTTTTCCCCGCCTATTTTCTTTTTTACTCCCTTGGGTTTTGGGGGGAAAATGTGAGGGGAAAAGTTAAAAAGGGCAGGGTTTGGAGGGGGTATACAGTAACCCAAAAGTTTCATTGCCCGTACTTGTTTTTAAAGGTAGGGTAAGTCAAGCTCCCGCCTTTTCTCCCCCACCCCTAAAGTGATAGTTTGATTGTCGGCTGCTTGTTAACGTAGGGTCAGTGTAGCTCCCACTATCCCTTCCCCTCCCTCTTCCCCCCCCCCCGAAAGGTGACGTGTGGGGCTCTGGTCAAACAGTAAATCACTTGACTCACAGCTCCCAACACTACTCTTGGATGACAGAGAGGGTCACCTGTCAATCAACGAGGAGAACGGATGGAGAAGGACTAACGTCCAGAGACTTCCCCATTTTGGATCTAATTACCTGTGTACCTGTATGAAATTGCAGGACGTACCCCATCATTGCAGCGGTAAAGAACCTGCTTTCCTGTCATCGGGATAAAATACTCACGGCGATACTCTGTGAAGAACTAGCAGGTGGTGGTCACCAACACTTGCGACCCCCCCCCACATCAGCAACGGCTATGATTTCAACAACAGTGTCACCAACACCAGACACCCCTATATATATTAGCGTTGAGTTCAAATGTTATTTTATTCATTTCATTTTTCATTTTTCTTTCAAATAGGATATACCTTTCATGTTTAATTGTTTTATGTTTGCTTTAATAAATAATAAAGTGTTTATCTTTGTGAATTATTATTTCTTTTCCTATTCATTAATTTTCCTGAGGAGGAGCCAGCTTTGGTAATACTGTCTGAAGTTATTACAGAGCTGAGTAAGCCTTCACAGTGGCTTTATCAATACAATACATAAACATTAGACGAAGACTGTAGAAATATGTACAGAAGATAGTGGAAGATGAGGTAATCAGTACCACAGCCTAGGAGCAGGTGAGGAGTACCGTAGTCTTGAAGAATTTTTCAATGGGTTTCCTGTGTTGTAAGAGTGCATGGTAATCTAACAGCGATGAGGGTAAGATTAAGACTTTGGCGGTTCTGTGTATTATATTAGAGGATATTAGGGCTTCTATATGTGACTGGTTGTATATTTGAGGAGGATTTATAAAACTGCATCACCCACAGGAAACGAGAGATCAAGCGGCTGATCAGCCGGGTTATGGTGCATACTTTGGGCGGCGGGAACCAACAGCTTGATCGATGACGCCAGTAACCAGGAGGCCTGGTCTGGGACCGGGCCTCCTGGTTCGGTGACCTCCGGAAGTGGCTCTAGGTAAACTCCAGTAAGTTTTGGTGACGGGAAGTAAGGTAGTTTCATTATTAAGGACTTTGAGTGTGTACAAGAGAGAGTTGTCGAGCAGCGAATATACTTGATGATGTTAATGTGATGTGGATGTTTAAGGATGCTGTGTTTGATTTAAGTATTAGGCTTTGTATCTTTATTGTCAAGTAAAAATAAACTGCTGTATGTTGGGTCATTTAGGCGGTGTTTTCCTACAGAGTATTTGCGGATCGTCCTTTTTGGATTATCATCATGAGGAGCTCTTGTCCTGGGACGCATAAGAGTTTGTTCGGAATTTTAACCTGAAGGGTTAGCCACTCAGGATAAGCCAATAAAATCCATGCGTCATCAAGGATTATTGGTCTTATTTCCACTGGAGTCCTTTAATCTTGTCCCCCAGGATGCGACCCACAGCAGTCGAATAAAACTCAGGTTCCTATTTACTGGTAGGTGAATAGGGAAACATGCCCAACGTTTCACCTGTACCGTGGAGCGGCGCGGTTAGATGGTCTCAGTTCACAGGGGTGTGTGAACTGAGGACGCTACTGAGTCACCGGAACATGGAGCTCCGGTGAGGTGTGTTCGTGGTTTAGGATGTTAACTTGAATAATATGGCTACTACAAATTGTTAATTAAGGATGTTGGCCTCCTAGCATCTTCAATTATGTTTTTATGTGTTTACCGTCAGTTTTAATAATAAAAAGAAAACAGTTCCATCTGATGGTGGCTGTAGTATCCTCAACATTGTATAGCTCTTAAGGATAAAAAGTCACACTTCTATGGCTGGAAAAAATCACCTAATACCAGCACTAAAGAGAGGAACATAAGGATGACGTTTCCGTTGGTCCTGAACCACTGTCAGATCACAGCTGATGTGCTCTGACATTAGTCCAGGACGTTCCTCTCCTAAGTGTAAGTGTTTGGTGTAGTGTATATATATCTGTTAAGTTTCAGTACCAATGGTACTGTGTATGTTACCAGAATCAATGATAAACTAATTGACTTTAGGTATCAGCACTACTGTAAACTGTTTATTGCTTGTGTTGTGTACATTTCGAGTTGTGTATATTTTGTACTCACCTAATTGTGGTTGCAGGGGTAAATCTGAGGTGAGTATTTTTTTTTTTGCTCTGTATATTTTAGCCGTGCTTTCAGTGAACTTTCAGAATATTATATATACTGAATCTACAGTAATTTTAAAATGAGCTACTGAACTGAATTTAAATAAATCGCTAATCTATAAATCGTGTATCTGTTCAGCTGTATCCTCATCTGTATGTCAAACAATGGATGGTTCCTCTGTTTCTCTTATGTATGTTGATATGCTGTACTTTGTTCACGTATGTCTTTTAATTATTAATCATTACATCCTCATTATAGTGTTCTAAATTCTTGTTGGAAAACCGTGAACCTTAAAAAACAAACGTTGTTCATTTATGTTCCTGTCTCATGTATGATAACTTAGCTGTGTGTTTATCATTAAAGCACTTTGTGTTGTATGGAGTTATTATTATTATTATTATTATTATTATTATTATTATTATCACAACTAAGCGCTAAACCCTGAGCGTTATTATCACAACCAAGCTCTGTTGTGTGAGGGTAGTAGGCTGGTTAATGGGGTTCAAAACCTATAACCTGCATTAAGATTATTAAGGCTTCAACATAACCGCTTCACCAAAAGACCAAAATACGTTAATCCTTAAAATAGGGATTTCCGTAAACCCTTGGCTTATATATGCCGAGAAAAACACCTCTCTTGTTTTTCTGTATGCAAGCGAGTGCTGGATGGTGCCTCGCAGCGCAGTTCGATGGGTTTCAGTCAGTCTATTAATGTTTATGCATGTTGAATGTTCTTTATATTCCTAATTTACATAAAACTTAAACGAGCTCGAGATCTAAAACTTAAGAATCTGCACATTCTATACAGTTGTACAAGCATGTACACTACTGTACGCATCAGTATGGAAACATTTGTTTTATTGTATCATTCTAAGAAATCTTATATTTTCTCTGTTAAGATTTATTCAGCTTTTTAACATAGAGGGTTAGCCACCCAGGATAACCTATGAAATTTAGTGTGTCATCGGGGACTGTCGTATTTCCACTGAGGTTCTTAAATCTTGTCCCCCAGGTTGTGAGTCACATCAGTTGACTAACATCCATGTACCTACTTACTGCTATGTGAACAGGGACAATAGGTATAAGGAAATATGCGCAACGTTTCCACTCGTGCCGGGAATTGACCCACGAACACTCAGTGTGTGTTAAGTGAATACGTTTGATTTGGTAAAGTTCGTCAGTAAACAGGACAACTGATTCCTGACGCAGGTCTTAGAAAATTATAACCCGCTTCTGGAGCTTTTAATCATCTGGCCGATGCCTTCTGTTGCCTTACCGGTCTACTCTTTCTAAAAATTAAAATTAGTAATATTTTAACCTATATAAAATTCTCTTCTACAAATTATTAAAGACCGAATTTTTATGAATTTTCAAAGTTTAATATAAATTAACAAAGATAACTTAAGAACATAAGAATGGAGGAACACTGCAGAAGGTTTACTGGCCCATACAAGGCAGGTCGTTATCAAAACGACCACTACTCAAAGCTACCCAAGAATTTACATCCGCACCCACGACACCAATCAAACCCATCCCCTCCCACTCATATATTTATCCAATCTCTTTTTAAAGCGGCATAATCTAAACTCTTCCTCTCATTACACATTTCTGCAATTTGTCTAAAATTTCTTCACTAATTATTTCAGAAAACGAGTAACATACCTCATCAACTATTATACATTGTTTTTACAGAGATCTTGAAGACACGAGAACAAAATAGAAGGGAGGTTTTTTAAACATATATTATACTAATAGTCGTAGTGCGAGAAATAAGATGGACGAGTGAGATTAGTTGTAAGTGCGTGTAACATTGATTTTTTCCCATAACTGAGACGTGGTTTAATATGAAAAGTCGGGGCATGCCTGCTGAATGTCACATTCAGGATTTTAAATTGTTCCAGGTAGACAGAAGTATCGGAAAAGGGGGCTGGGGTGGCACTCTATGTCCGAGATCGTTTAAATTGTTGCATAAAAACAGGTATAAAAAAAGTCTGAAGCACATAATTTTCAGAGGGGCACGAAAAATTGATTTTAGACGTGATATGGCGTCCCCCAAACTAGGAGAGAGACCAAGGAAGACCACTGTGGGATGAAATTGTTAGGGCCACAAGGCACAATAGTTTAATAATTCTAGGGGACTTTAACTTTAGGCATATTGATTGGAATTCCTTGACCGGAATTTCGAGTTTAACGACTTAGAGGTAGTTCAGGACTATTCTTTTAAATCAGTTTGTTACAGAACCTACAAGAGGAAATAACCTTGGCAAACAAGGAAACCCGTTAATAATTTAAAAATTTCAGAGGAACTGTCAGGAGGTGAGATGTAGGCCTACATCTCACCTCCTGACAGTATATGAAGCTCCATACTGTCACTCCAGCTTCACACTATTTCAGACTATGGGACAAATACTCTTCTCCAGGCTGAGGGACTGACCACCTCAAAACTAGATCTTCAGAGGTGATGGCCTAATTACATCGTCTTCACATCTCTTCTGCTTCTACCAGCTTTTCTGTACTCGACTGAAGAAGCCTACTGTGTAGGCGAAACGTTTCGAAATAAAAAATACCTAACTGTTGCTTATGTGTCTTACTTAACACACAAAGGGTAAAGGTAAACATCGATAAATTTATTAGGTTAAATTTAGGCCAGTGTTCATTGTACGCCCAGATGTGTTTTTACTACGCAAATTTATCAGCATTAAATGGGTCATGCAAAGGAAACATGTTAGGTAAGACACATATGCAACAGTTAGGTATCTTTATTATGAAACGTTTCGCCTACACAGTAGGCTTCTTCAGTCAAGTACAGAAAAGTTGATAGAAGCAGAAGATACTTGAAGACGATGTAATCAGTCCATCACCCTTAAAGTTTTGAGGTGGTCAGTCCCTCAGTCTGGAGAAGAGCATTGTTCCATAGTATGAAACAATATGGAGATGAAGTGACAGAATGGAGCTTTTTATAGCGCCAAGAGGTGAGACGTAGGCCACTAGGAGAGGTAAGAACTCAGATGTTGAAAGGTCAGGTCCCTCTCAAAACCAGCCGCTCTCACTAGTGGAAGTTGTCGAAGTTGATTGCAGGTCTGTACCAAGATACCCTTGTGTTGCAGTGTCTGACAGATTGAACATTAAAATGGTATAAAATACCGACAGGTTGTTAGGTAAGACACATATGCAACAGTTAGGTATCTTTATTATGAAACGTTTCGCCTACACAGTAGGCTTCTTCAGTCAAGTACAGAAAAGTTGATAGAAGCAGAAGATACTTGAAGACGATGTAATCAGTCCATCACCCTTAAAGTTTTGAGGTGGTCAGTCCCTCAGTCTGGAGAAGAGCATTGTTCCATAGTATGAAACAATATGAAACAATGCTCTTCTCCAGACTGAGGGACTGACCACCTCAAAACTTTAAGGGTGATGGACTGATTACATCGTCTTCAAGTATCTTCTGCTTCTATCAACTTTTCTGTACTTGACTGAAGAAGCCTACTGTGTAGGCGAAACGTTTCATAATAAAGATACCTAACTGTTGCATATGTGTCTTACCTAACAACCTGTCGGTATTTTATACCATTTTAATGTTCAATCTGTCAGACACTGCAACACAAGGGTATCTTGGTACAGACCTGCAATCAACTTCGACAACTTCCACTAGTGAGAGCGGCTGGATTTGAGAGGGACCTGACCATTCAACATCTGAGTTCTTACCTCTCCTAGTGGCCTACGTCTCACCTCTTGGCGCTATAAAAAGCTCCATTCTGTCATTTCATCTCCATATTGTTTCATACTATGGAACAATGCTCTTCTCCAGACTGAGGGACTGACCACCTCAAAACTTTAAGGGTGATGGACTGATTACATCGTCTTCAAGTATCTTCTGCTTCTATCAACTTTTCTGTACTTGACTGAAGAAGCCTACTGTGTAGGCGAAACGTTTCATAATAAAGATACCTAACTGTTGCATATGTGTCTTACTTAACAACCTGTCGGTATTTTATACCATTTTAATGTTCAAAGGAAACATTTAAATTTTGTGCCTATTATAAAAGAAGTTCGGTTGACAGTATCCTCAGCTATGAAACACTTCTCGGCGTGGGTGAAAAGTGAACATGTCTCCTTACACCTGCTGGCGCTGTTCTAGCAATGTGTAATTACCTGGATGTTTGTTGACTATTGTGGGTCACATCCTGGTAGATAAAATCAAAGAACCCCATTGGAAATAAAACCGACAGTACGTGGCGACGTACTGATATTGTTGGGTTATTCTAGATTGCTGATAAATTAGACACATGCGCAAAACTTGGGTATCTTTATTGTGGAAACGTTTCGCCACACAGTGGCTTCATCAGTCCAATATAAAGAAGAATTATGAAATCAGAAGGATTCTGAGGTAATCAGTCCCTCAACCTGGAGTCGATGTAATCAATCCATCAATCTTGGTAAGAATGCAGCATATGGTTAGGTTAGGTTAGACAGGTTCGTCAGGAAACAGGACAAGTGTTTCCTGAGGAGGGTCTCAGTCACACCTCTCCTCTTGCTTCACAAACCCACTTCACTCATCATTTAACAGTCCCTCTTCTCCACACTTCTAACCCATTTCCATCCTGGCAGGATAAAAAGTTCATGTCTATCCAAGTAGCCTCCTCTATCCGCTCTAGGGGTTGGCCCTGTTGTTGCCAGGATGGCAAGTGATGTATCAGCCATGTTTAAATGTTTACTTCCTTCCCACGTTTGGCACTGAGGGAAAATAAACGTCACTACAGGCCTGTCAGTTTCCTTGGAGTTTTGTTGTTAGATTTTCTCCTTTGTTGCCCTCCCATTGAACACTGGTGCAGTTGATATGAGGTCAGTTACTTTAGTGTAGTGGAAAACGTCGTTTGCCTGGTATTTGAATGACGGCCGTCCTCTTTTGGTCATATCTGATCAGTTTGTAGTCATCACCGTCAGTTTTCATGTCACTATAGATTACTTGTATGTTGTTGCAGCAGTACCTGCAATTAGACCATCACAGGAGCTTGGATCGGCCCAGGGGACGGCAAAGATGTAGGAGCAGCCGTTGTTGCTGCAAAATTTATTTATTAAAATTAAGTATCTATCCTGTTTGTCCAGGACTTGACTGTTTCCACTGTAACATCTGCTTAAAAATCATTTTATATATTAAATATTATTTCGCCTATTACCTAAAACAATTTCCACAACAGAAAACAATTTTTTCCCTTGGAATACAAAGCTTGGATATTATTTATAAAAGAATAGCAGATTTCTGTCCTAGGATAAAAAAAAATAAATAACCTAACCTTCTGTTGCCGTTGTTCAGGGTTTAAAGGCCGCCTTCACACCTCACATGCTGACACACAAGTTCTAAAAAGCAATCTGATAATAGATAGCAATTTATTTATGTATGTCTTTTCAAAACCATTTTCTTTTTATTAGAGATTAAAATGTTTTCTTTGTGCTCTTATAAGGGGGTAACAATATATTTCATTCATCGAGGGAATGTCTTATTTTCATTGGGGTTGTGAAAATTTGTGTGGACTGCCTCCAAGTGAGTCACCTACCCTGGCAAACTCTGTTGACACTGAGCTCTGAGGTGGGTACCTCAGCCTCACAAGTGGCTTATAGGACAGATTTTCACAAATGATTGATGTTGCAAGAAACTCGCCTGCATGCACGTATAAAGGACTAACTTACTTGGTGTTGCAACATCTATCCTGATCTTCACTTCCCTAAGCTTAGCCTTAGCCCGTCCGGACTTTCCCTCAGAAACCACGTGCAACCGGGAGCCTTAATTCCTGCAATATTCAATCGTAATTAGTGTCCTGCCTGCACCTCAGAAATTCCTATATCCAAGAGGATATGTATCCCCTAGTATAACTATGCAGACACGGACACTAGCTTCCAGACTGCTCTGAGACACTGGTACTTACTGGGCATGCTCTGCCTGTTGCACACTGAGCCCACAGAACAACTCACTCACAATCTCCCCAGACACTGGCCAGAAATCTATGAGATAAAGGAGGTCTTGTCTTACTGTATGGGCCTGACGGAGGAGGTCATCTATGGTACATCGAGGTGCCTCTACCAGATTTCCCCAGGTCTCAGATGTGAGGACACGTGGGGGGCGCCGTCTGCTGATCACGGCACGTCTTGTCCAGTTGGTGTCAGTCTTAAGAAGAACGAGCTGGTCCCTCTTCCAGACCCTCGTCTCTTCGTTCAAACTAGGGCTGCCAGTTCTCCCTAGCTAGCTTATCCTAGTGTTTGCTTACATTATCGGCCTATTACTACCTATGTTAAGGTCTTAGGTCTACATTATTATTATCTACAGTTGCCTTAGTAAACCTAATATTAATATACTAACAGTGTTGCAGCCCCCTGCCAAACTAGCGGTTAAATAGTTAACCTGCCGGCCGGCAGTACCACTGGGTACGTCATCAAACCCAATGTGGGGACTGCTGAGCCGGCCTTAGAGCAGTAAGTTCCTGAGTGCCTCACGGTGCACATCTAAGCAGTAGGTACCTGACCACCTAAGGGTACAGTCTACTGGCTTTAGTAACAGTATGTACCTGAGCGCCTCAGGATACGCACCTAAGCAGTAGGTACCTGCACACCTAAGGGTACACGTCTACTGGCTTTAGCAACATTAAGTACCTGAACTCCTCAGGGTACACATCTACGCAGTAGGTACCTGAACACCTAATCGTACCTATCTACTGGCGTTAGAAGAACCGCTCACCGCAGCTCACTGAGTCTGTTGGCCTCAGTTACTTGACGGCCGCATTCAGTGAGCTTGCAGCATGGTGTTCGGCTAGCGGTGTGTCAACCGGCTTTGGAGAGGATTTACTGGACTACCGGTGATGTCTGTGGACTCACCGTCTACGCTGATCAACTGTGGGCCGGAATCATCAGATGCTGTTTAGTGGGACATTACATGAAGAAAAGGTTGGAGTGTTACACTGAACTGGGCCAGGACCGTAGTGTGACACTTAGGGACGTATGATGGAGTGGAACACTGAGATATGCACAGGACCGTAGTGGAACACTGAGATGAAAAGGGTGTCGTGGGACACTGAAGATGGCCTGGTTGTAGTGTACACTGAATAGTGTCCGCCCAGCTCAGCCGTCCCGTACGGCCATGCTGGATCTGTCCTGTGGAACTTTAGGGACCAAATAAATTTCCACAGGGGTATTGAATCTTGTCCCCCGGATGCGACCCACACCAGTCGACAACACCCATGTACCTACTTGCTTGTAAGTACATAGATTATCGTACATAGCAGCATATGTGTAGAGAACCCAGGATAACCAAAAAAAGTTAGACAGTGACTTATTTCCACTGGGGTGAACAGGATAACAGGTGTAAGGTAACATGCCCAATGTTTCCATCCGTGCTGGGTATGGAACCACGGTCACTCTGTGTGATTATTTATGCAGAGAGTTAGTAACCCAGGACAACCCAATAAATTCACTGTTATTAGAGTGCTTGGTTTATTTCTGTGGAACACTGTAAGTTATAGGCAGGGTATGACCAAATATCAACAAATGCCGACCCAAACTCTTATATTTCTCTTGCATTTGATTAATTTCAGCGACTCTGTTTCGAACATACACAATCTTACTGTTATCATTACAAATTCATTGTAAGAACACCTCATTGTGAGACTAAATCACAGTAACGCTAATGTTCGTCTCATGCAATTTATCTCTTACATAATTAGCTAATTTGACACCTATGTAAATGGTTGTTAATTCCAGCTGAGGCAATGTACCTACTTTAATTAGACACTCTTTAGCCTTAGACATAACAAGAGAAATAGAATTATTACAATGCATATAAGCGTCTGCTCCATATGCCAATTTTGAAGCATAGCAAAAACATGTGTAATATATCACCATCTTGATATGCCCCATTACATGGGAATTACAACGGTGGTATCTTTACCACTGTTGGGTTTTATCCCAAGTCCGTCTAATTTTCCGTACTTCTTATTGTAAGGGGTGACCCTACGCCAAGTGGATCGAAACATTTGGAAACCTTAGCAAGCAAGACTCTCCTTAATATATTGGGCATGCTATAATTATTAGGCTTTAACAATAACAAATCCTTCTCAGTATCCCAGGTTAATTCCAATACATTACTACATTTAGGTACTTCAACTTCATGGTAATTGTGGAAAATTGCATTTATCTGAATGTAACTAATTATGTACATAACAGTAAATGATAACAAAGATAATTATTATTTATCAATGTTACATAGACAAGTAGGAATTTGGGACACCTAGGTCGCAAAAATGTCCCCCTTCGATACCTACCACTGTCATAACCACAAGTTGCTCTGGACCTATTAATTAAATGAAATATACATACACCAGGAATACTGGTAAATATATAAATTTGTGGACTGTATATTAAAAATACTAAATGGTTATATATATACACAATTACATAACAGAAGGAAAATATATCTTAATATCACTCACCAATTTGACTGGAGATTAATGTGTATCATACTCAGAAAACCTCACTCTAACTAAATCTATGAAAATAATGCTGGCCAGAATTACACACAAATCTAGAGAGCTTATCTGAGGTTCCTGGAGCTGTCTTGTCCAGTCGTCTGATATCTCAAGTTATGCAGGAATGCACATCCACCAATTTCGCCTCCTATTTGAGAGGTGTCAACACAATCTTAACCTCTAGAGAACGAAAAATTGTTCCCATTACACCAACGTTTGCACAAAATTCAAAACCAAGATGGCGAGTCTCGTCTGCTCAGACGCAGGCTTTCCGTTTTCTATGACATAAATATTATTAAATACAGTATGGCCATCTATTTACATATAAATACTGAATTTCTGGAAAATATATACAGTATTTTCCACACTGTGGCCGGCGGAGGTCGTTGCAAAACGATTCAAATTGCTGATTTGGCAACAGTAGAGGACCTGGGCACATATAGGATCTGGCATCCACACGGCGACATATTACACGAGATTTAATCACACTTTTTACACTTTGCCGTCCTTGTGGAATCCAGAAAGTTTCCCCAATACAATTTAAGGTATCTTGTACCCAACATGCATTACATTTTTATGGGCATTTAGAACAATTAAATTTATTAGATGATGAGTTTTGGGCAGTAAGATAGGGTGTTTAGCATAATCACCCAATTCAGCATTTTGTAACCTACCTCTGCACCTAATTACATTGTTCTCTAAATACAGCCCCAATTTCTCTATTATGGAACCTTTCACAATTTTTCTTTCCATCATCAATTTAATCTAATTTTCATAGATTTCCTCCTGTACCCTCTTTATCCAATATTCAAGAGGATGTGAAAACTTAAATGAAATATTCATCTTGTTTATAAATTTAAACACCAACTTAGTTACATTGATTAGTTTGGGTAAAGAAGAATACCTATTTATATCAATGGCTAAGGAAGGACAAACTATTGGAGCGGTGGTCACAGTAATTTCAACAGGAGCAATATGCGCCTTTTGTACAGGCCAATTAGCTTTATTTACCAACCAGCTCAGTTCTTTAAACCATGATACAGCATTTACAAATTTAGCATAAGGTAAACCTCAAGACAAGAAATAAGCTGGATTCTCTTCACCAGGTATATGATTAAATGTTAACACATGCTGACCCAAACTATTATACTTCTCTTGTATCTGATTAATTTCAGCGACTCTGTTTTGTACGTACACAATTTTACTGTTTCCAACAGACCAAATTACAGTGTCGCTAATATTTATCTCCTCCAACTTATTTCTTATATAACTAGCTAATTTTACACCTACATAAATGGCTGTTAATTCCAACTGAGGTAAGGTATGTGATTTAATTGGAGACACTTTAGCCTTAGACATAACAAGAGAGATAACACTATTACATTGAAGGTAAGCAACTGCTCCATATGCCAATTTTGAAGCATCACAAAATATGTGGAGTACATTTTTCCCATCTGGATTGGCCACCTGGCGTGGGAACTCCAACATTGGAATTTTCTCATAATCACCAATTAATTCATCCCACCTGTTAATGAAGTCCTCAGGCAGAATTTCATCCCAAGCACATTTAAGTTTCCATTCTTCCTGAATTAATAATTTCCCTCTTATAGTAAGGGGTGACACTAAACCTAGTGGATCAAAACATTTGAAAACTTCAGCTATCAAGACTCTCTTAGTTAATTTATTGGGCATACTGTAATTATTAGGTTTTAACATTAACAAATCTCTCTCAGTATCCCAAGTTAATCCCAATACATTACTACATTTTGGCACTTCATCTCCAGGGTAATCTTTACTTATTTTGTCCTTTAATTTGGACGAATTTCTATTGCATTCCCTCAGAGGCATATTTGCACTTTGCATTATTTTATTAGCCTCTCCATATGTCATTAACAGTTCCTCTTCAGTTGACGTCACACCCAGGAAATTGTCCACATAAAATTGTTTGATCATTACCTTACTCAATGGACTTCCCGTACGTTTAAGGTGTGCATTTATCGTCGCTTGAAGTAGGAACGGACTGGATGTAGCACCAAATAATACGCTTCTAAAGCAAAAGGTTTTCAGAGGGCTAAGTGGGTCACTAGGATTCTCAGGCCATAAGAAGCGGGTACAATCCCGGTCAGCCTCTTGTAAACCCACTCTTAGGAAAGCTTTATTTATGTCAGCCATAAAGGCTGATGAAGATTACAATAATGTGGCAGTGTTGTGTGATAAATTTAAAATGTTAAATAAAGTAATTGATCATTGGTCTAATGTGTGGCGTAAGGAATATCTTCTTACACTATATCTTCTTACACTACGTGAACACTTTTGTGGTGCGACAGAGGCAGTAAATCGACAGACCATTCACCCAGGTGACATTGTGTTAATTGACACTGAACAACATCGAACATTGTGGCCTCTGGGCAAAGTATTGACATTGTACCCAGATGCACAAGGTGTTGTCAGGAATGTCAGTGTTGTTTTGTGGCCAGGAAAGTTTATGCACAATTAATAAATTGATTCCATTGGAGTTAGGTGTTCAATCAAACGTAAATGAAAATCTGAGGGAAAGTGACACGAGTGATATGGAAGATAACGCTGACCAGGTGATGCCGGAAAATGAAATCGTAGTGAGACCTACTAGGAGAACAGCCACTGAAGCCAGAACCGGCTGGAATCGTCTCCTAAAGGAAGGAGTAATTTGAGTCGTTTAGTAACGAAGTCCGGCCGGCCGCAGTGTGGAAAATACTGTATATATTTTCCGGAAATACGGTAATTTATAGGTAAATAGATGGCCTATACTGTATTTAATAATATTTGTCATAGAAAACGGAAAGCCTGCGTCTGGGCAGGAGACTCACCATCTTGGTTTTGAATTTTGTACAAACGTTGGTGTAATGGGAAGATATTTTCGTGCTCTAGAGGTTAAAATTGTGCTGACACCTCTCAAATAGGAGGCGAAATTGGTGGATGTGCATTCCTGCATAACTTGAGATATCAGACGACTGGACAAGACAGCTCCAGGAACCTCAGATAAGCTCTCTAGATTTGTGTATAATTCTGGCCAGCATTATTTTCATAGATTTAGAGTGAGGTTTTCTGAGTATGATACACATTAATCTCCAGTCAAATTGGTGAGTGATATTAAGATATATTTTCCTTCTGTTATGTAATTGTGTATATATATAACCATTTATTATTTTTAGTATACAGTCCACAAATTTATATATTTACCAGTATTCCTGGTGATGTATATTTCATTTAATTAATAGGTCCAGAGCAACTTGTGGTTTTGACAGTGGTAGGTATCGAATGGGGACATTTTTTGCGACCTAGGTGTCCCAAATTCCTACTTGTCTATGTAACATTGATAAATAATAATTATCTTTGTTATCATTTACTGTTATGTACATAATTAGTTACATTCTGATAAATGCAATTTTCCACAGAAAGCTTTACTTACGTCAGTCATAAAGGCATAATTCTTAACCCTGAAATTTAACAATATACTGTATTTCCTAATTTTTCAGTCAACGACAGACCTGTCATTAAACAATCATTTAAACTTGGTACGTTTTTACTACTCATAGCACTACAATTGAAAACAATTCTTAGGGGAGTAGTTTAAGAGTCCTTAACTCCACGGTGTGGTAAGTAATAACCATAAATTTATGCTTGTTCAGGGGTACTTCCTCTATGAATTTACTTTTTAACAGACCATTAATTATATCATTATATGCAGTCAATAATTCTGGTGTCTTACTCAATTCGTGGAGTTGAGCCTTTAGTTGTCCATAGGCCATTCTCTAATTTGTAGGTAATTCTGGATGATTCAGCTTCCACGGGAGTCGTGCCCAGTATTGTCCAGATTCATACTGAACATTCTTCAGGTATTATTCGTGAGTAAAGGAATCATCTGGACTTTCTTCATTTACATTGATTCTGATGCTGTCCAGTTCCCAGTTTAAAAATTACTCACTAGTAGTAACTGGCTTCCAAATGATTCGTGAAACGGAATCTCGTTCTACACTGCAATAAAATTACGTCACAAACCTCTTTTGCAGCGACTGCTTTATCTGTATTAAATTTTCTTATGTTTGGGAAACACTGAGGCTAAACTGGCACATATATTCTTTGCTCCTGCTTATGCTTTTTTGTATAATGGATAAAATGGTGTATATCGTCCTTTGTTTATCTATATTTTTTCATTTAAAATTATCTGCGAAAAGTTAATACTTTGTAAATATTTAGCCGAGTTTACTCTAGTTTCCACCGCCATCATTTATCAAATGGTAATTAAATTTAACGCTATTGAAAAGAATTTAAACGGCCACAAACACCAATACCGACCACGCGTTACAACGTAAGCAGACCGATTGCAACTGGGTGTGTGCTGCATCGAGTGCAGCTCCTCGCTGCCAAATGTAACACCAGTAATACTTATAATCGTACCACATCAAACTTCTATTTTTAATAATTTTTTATCTCTTTTCAACAAAAAAAAAATAAAAATTCACTTAGAAATACATTGAAAACATACAACAGATTTTTCCTGTAATATATTTGTCAAATGCAAATTATTTTAGCATAAGGTTGATTAAGTCATACGTCTGGCAGCTCCTATGGACGAGCCGCCACTGCAGTCTCCAGCTTCGCTAGCACTTTACACCACTGTTACTAACTCTACCTGTGTTATACTCTCCAGCCTCGCTAGCACTTTACACCACTGTTACTAACTCTACCTGTGTTATACTCTCCAGCCTCGCTAGCACTTTACACCACTGTTACTAACTCTACCTGTGTTATACTCTCCAGCTTCGCTAGCACTTTACACGACTGTTACTAAATCTACCTGTGTTATACTCTCCAGCCTCGCTAGCACTTTACACCACTGTTACTAACTCTACCTGTGTTATACTCTCCAGCCTCGCTAGCACTTTACACCACTGTTACTAACTGTACCCGTGTTATACTCTCCAGCCTCGCTAGCACTTTACACCACTGTTACTAACTCTACCTGTGTTATACTCTCCAGCCTCGCTAGCACTTTACACCACTGTTACTAACTCTACCCGTGTTATACTCTCCAGCCTCGCTGGCACTTTACACCACTGTTACTAACTCTACCTGTGTTATACTCTCCAGCATCGCTAGCACTTTACACCGCTGTTACTAACTCTACCTGTGTTATACTCTCCAGTCTCGCTAGCACTTCACACCACAGTTACTAACTCTACCTGTGTTATACTCTCCAGCCTCACTAGCACTTCACACCGCTGTTACTAACTCTACCTGTGTTATACTCTCCAGCCTCGCTAGCACTTCTCTGTTACTAATTCTACCTGTGTTATACTCTCCAGCCTCACTACCACTTCACACCACTGTTATTAACTCTACCTGTGTTATACTCTCCAGCCTCACTAGCACTTCACACCACTGTTATTAACTCTACCTGTGTTATACTCTCCAGCCTCGTTAGTCTTTGATTAAGCATATTTAAAATTCAGCTTGCCTACCCTGTATCACTGTAGAACCTTCGTGGATTTAGCGCTTAGTTATTATAATAATAATTTTCCAGTTGATTAATGAGTTTTAAAACCCATCGGCTACACGAGGGTCATTAGGCTGCTGGATGACCTTCCCACCACCAGATAATAAACTTTTAATGTCTATAAAAGGAGTAATATGTACACACAGAGACATACACCTCTCGGCCTTCCAGGAGGCCCTTCCTAGGGATCATCGCCACCGGAGCCCTGTCCTTGACCAGGCTTCCTGGTGGATCAGGGCCTGATCCACCAGCCTGGCTAATCAGACACTGACTTAAGGTATCTGTCCAGTTTCCTCTTGAAGGCAGCCAAGAGTCTATTGGTAATTCCCCTTGTCCATTTTGGGAGGCTGTTGACCAGTCTAGGACCCTGGACACTTTCTGTGTTTTCCCTTAGTGTACTCATAACGCCCCTGCTTTTTACTGAGGGGATATTCCACCATCTGTCTATTAATATTATTATTATTTCAAGGAACCGGCAGTATCCCACCAAGGCAGGGTGACCTAAAAAATAACGAAATTTTTTCTTCTAAAATTTAACAATTTATACAAGAGAAAGGGGATAAATTAGCCTCTTGCTCCCGGCATTTTAGTCACCACCTACAACACACATGGCTTACGGAGGATGAATTCTGTTCCACTTCCCCATGGAGATAAGAAATAAAGAATAAGAACAATTAAGAAAATAGAAGCAAACCCAGATTGGTATGTATATACCTGCATGTGTAGTGTGACCTAAGTTTAAGTAGAAGTAGCAAGATATATCTGGCATCCCGCGTGTTCATGAGACAAAAAAAAAAGATTCCAGCAATCCTACCATCATGTAAAATAATTATGGGTTACCGTTCCACACTCACTTGGCAGGACGATAGCACCTCCCTGGATGGTTGCTATCTACCAACCTACTACCTATTATTATTATTATTATTATTATTATTATTATTATTATTATTACGTATTCTAGAAAGGAGACATTCAACTGGTTTCTTGTTTCTTCTCCTCCTCCAGTTTTTCAACTTAAGTTCGCTTCACTCTTAAATGACTGGATTTTAGCCATTCAGATTCGTATGTGTGTTGGTAAATCTGTCATTGTAATATATTTTTCCTGAAACTCTGGGATATTTGATTTTTTTTTATTTATCGCATTCGACTTCCTTAAAAACTAAATCACATTTTTGTTTGTAAGAAGACTGTAGAGAATTTTATGTAGAATCCACAAGCAAAAATTCATCAGGCACTGATCCACCAGGAGGCCTGGTCACGGACCGGGTCGCGGGGGCGTTGACCCCCGGAAACTCCAGGTAAACTCCAGGTAAAAATAAATAAATTGTGAATTACTGAAAACTGCATTCATATTTTTTTTTAATTTCCTGAGTGATACCAGAGTCATCCACTTGGAAGCTACAGCGTTTCTGTCCGATCTAATTTATTCCAAGTCTCTCCATTATAACTTTAGAATGCTCCGTTTGATCTGTTTTAAAATTTCAGCCGTAATTTACAATTACCAGGTGAAGGTTCGAGTAGTAATTGACAAATGCAGGTGACAAGTGCAGTTGACAAGTGCAGTTGACAAGTGCAGTTGACAAGTGCAGTTGACAAGTGCAGGTGACAAGTGCAGGTAACATGTGCAAGTAACAAATGCAGGTGACAAGTGCAGGTAAAAAATGCAGGTGACAAGTGCAGTGACAAGTGCAGTTGACAAGTGCAGGTGAAAAGTGCAGGTAACATGTGCAGGTAACATGTGCAAGTAACAAATGCAGGTGACAAGTGCAGGTGACAAGTGCAGGTAACATGTGCAAGTAACAAATGCAGGTGACAAGTGCAGGTGACAAGTGCAGGTAAGAAATGCAGGTGACAAGTGCAGGTAACATGTGCAAGTAACAAATGCAGGTGACAAGTGCAGGTGGCATGTGCAGGTGACAAGTGCAGGTAACATGTGCAAGTAACAAATGCAGGTGACAAGTGCAGTTGACAAGTGCAGGTGACAAGTGCAGGTAACATGTGCAAGTAACAAATGCAGGTGACAAGTGCAGGTGACAAGTGCAGGTAAGAAATGCAGGTGACAAGTGCAGGTGACAAGTGCAGGTAAGAAATGCAGGTGACAAGTGCAGTTGACAAGTGCAGTTGACAAGTGCAGGTGACAAGTGCAGGTAACATGTGCAAGTAACAAATGCAGGTGACAAGTGCAGGTGACAAGTGCAGGTAAGAAATGCAGGTGACAAGTGCAGGTGACAAGTGCAGGTAACATGTGCAAGTAACAAATGCAGGTGACAAGTGCAGGTAAGAAATGCAGGTGACAAGTGCAGATGACAAGTGCAGGTGACAAGTGCAGTTGACAAGTGCAGGTGACAAGTGCAGTTGACAAGTATAGGTGACAAGTGTAGGTGACAAGTGCAGGTGACAAGTGCTGGTGACAAGTGCAGATAACCTCTGCTCAGCTTTATACTGATCATTCTGGAATTAGTTTACATGAAATAAAGTCGCTTTAAAAACCCTCTTCGGATTACCTTTAAGTTTCCATCATTATTGTATCTTATTTAGAAAATGTTTTATATTGTTGATGAGGCGGATAAGTGCCACTTTGTCACTTTTAATCTCCAAATAGTATAGAAATATTTTGTATTATTATTATTATTATTATTATTATTGATGAGGCCTGGTCACAGACCGGGCAGCGGGGGCTTTGACCCCCGGAACTCTCTCCATGTATACTCCGGGTATTATTTAACTGGAGTATGCATCCATGGACTAAATCCGAATGCCACCCATTCTTCAGGCACTATGTGGCCCCTACTGGTCTAGCCTGAAACATCGTAGAAAATAGATGCAACCTTTGTTAGGGTGAAGGCTGTGTAGGCGCAAATATTATTGGTCTTTGTGCAATAACTGGAAAATGCATCTTCTGGTCAGCTTTGGATAAGTTAGGTGTGATTCGTCAGGAAACAGGACAATTGTTTCCTGACGCAGGTCTTAGTCATATGATGACCCGCTACTGAAACTTTTGATTATCTGAGGCCTTCCCCTGGCTTACCGATCTACCCCTCTAAAAATTAAGGTTATAATTATAAGCATTTGTGTTTTGGTCAGTTTTAAACTCTTATTTCTGATGTGTTTTACCCAGATCTTTTACCTTAGGTTTATATTATTTAAGTTTGATGCCAAATTTGTTACTCAAATGTCTTTCTGTGAAAGGAAAAAACTGGAGAATATTTCTACTGATTAGAAATAGGTCACAAAGTTTGACTTTATTGGCTTATCCTTGGATAAATCACCATAAAGTAATTTTATGATATTTTTGTGCCTATAATATCTGGAGGCAATAATAAAATAATAAAATAATAAAATAAAATCCTTGTTTGTTATGATCCTAAAGTTTTAATTCCTAAAACAGAGATTAAGTCTCATTGTATATACACTGAGAGACACATGCTTCTTGTTCTGTATATCTTGTAGTTTATTATTATTATTATTATTATTATTATTATTATTACAAAGGTAACACGCACTTAGGAGACCGAAACTTATGACAAAGTTTTGGTCCAACTTGGACCATCAACATGTTATATACTGAAGTGAGAAACGAAGGTCAGAATATATATAAGAGACAGCAGGGGAAGGGAGTGGTAAAACAGAAGAGGGAAGTAGTAGTTGTGGTAAAAAAATAGCAGTAGTAGTAGTTGTAGTAGTAGTAGTAGTGGAGGGAGGAGAAGTAGAAGAATAAGTAGTAGGAATAGTTTCATTATTGCTTTTAAAATAATAATAATAATTAATTATTATTATTTTGTTGTTGTTTTCTCCCTATCACTATCGTTACCACAACCATTGTTAATTATTACCACTATGGTTATAATTATTGCTGTTCTAATTATAATGTCCACCATCATTATAACAATAATGACTCTCATTATCATAAACATTATAATTATCAATGTCGTCACTGTTATCATAATTACTATAATTATCGCCTTCATAATCATTATCATCAAAATAGTTATCATCATTATTGTTATAATCAACATCGCTAGGGTTAATTTTATTTCTATAATCGTTAATTCCGTCATTGTTTTCCATCTCCATAGTTATCATTATAATCACCGATATAATGACAGTTTCATCAGTATTAAATGCTAACAAAATCATCTCTACCTCCACAAGACTAATTTTCATCATGTTCATTACTGTCGTTATCAATATTTTCACAATCGATATCATCACCCTCAGATATCATAAACAAGATAATCATCATCATATCCTCATTATTAACATGTTCATCACCATTATCATCATAATTTTAACTCTTCTAAATAAATCTGAGCAGTAATGATGACAAACGGTGAGCGACGATAAACAACATTGCCTGAACCTGCGTGTACATAATATGTAGCTGAGTAGGCTAACAAGCCACGACGTTCTCTGTATTCCATTGTGTCAAAGTGCAGCAGCAGCAGCAGCAGCAGCAGCAGCAGCAGCAGCTCTCTCTCCACCTATCTTTAAACGTGGGTTAATTTCTCTGAGTGATTGCAACAAAACGATTCCTTAAACTACTTGTGCTTAATATTAAATACACTTTAGTGAGTGACAAGGTCATTCTGTAAGTGGAAGGTTGTGTTAATTTTCAACTATATCTAGATGATGTGAACACCATCTTATTCTTTGAGTAGTAGGTTCTAATGACTACGACAGAGAGTGGCAGATGCTGCCTTATGTAAAACAGTTCTAGTGACTACGACACTGAGAGTAGGTGCTGCCTAATATAACAGTTCTAGTGACTACTGACTGAGAGCCAGTAGTCACGAGTGGTCATACCTGTCCTGAAGTGTTTTAGGGGCATTAGTGTGGGGTGTTATAGAGCACCATGGTTTGCTTCTGTTGCATTTCAGAATCTGAGGTCAAAGTGTTGGAGGAGGTTCAACTTCCCGAGCAGGAAAATAAAAGGCTGAAATTTTTCCTGGATAAGTATAGCAATAAATGTGAGGAGGTTGGGGCTAGTGAAGGGAAACAGATTACCAGCAGTGAGGATCAGACTGGCAACCGTTATAAGTGGGAAGTGGTCCCCAGGAAAGGAAGAAGCTTCAAAATAAGAAAGGTTAAAAGTAGGAAATAGCTTCTCTGTTCTCCAGGGCGAATGTACTTCAGTGGCAATGAGGGTAAAGGTACCACTGACTCCCCTGTTAATAAAGGTAAGAATATCCTTGTGGTTGGTGACTCATAGATAAGATATATGGACAGTGGTTTCTGAAACAGATAGGAAGGCGAAACAGAGGGTGTGTTTCCAAGGAGCTAGTGTGAGTGGCATAGTCAATGACAAAAATGTCTAACATAACAGAAAAGGGCATTACTAGTGTCGGCAAGGCACTAGTAATGCTGGTATTTACCAAATGTGAAAAATAACACTTGTGTAGTAAGTGACATTTATTAAAGGAAACGTTCCGTCACTCACGGTTAAACGTTTCATGTTTAACCAAGAGTGACTTACTAAAAGCTCTTGTTGAAGCATCCCTTGTACATAGTCCAGGCTTTCACTCTACAAGTACATTTTTTCCTCATTACATTGTCAAGTGCTCTGAACTTCAAACATTCGTGACTTGACTTGACCTTCGTCTCCTGTTTTCCTTACCTTTTCACCATTCCTATTATATCATTGCCTCATCAATTATAAAGATCACTTTCTCAGACATCTCCATGCCTGCCTGAGCTCTGTATGAAGGACTGGCCATCTTGTATCATCACATCAGCCCAGGCCATATAGAACCAGAACGCTTCACACGTCTCCCATTGCTGGACCTGTTATCTCTATAATCACACCAAGGGCTGCCCAGTCAATGATAAGAAGTTCTATTCTAAATGTGGGAATGGACACGAATTCAGATGCTGCACCATCACTACGGCTCCATCATGTCTTAACTGCAAGGGTAATCATCATACCCTATCAGCTAAGTGCCCACTCGGAAAAGAAATTATATCGAAGAAAACTAAAGATCTGATGAAGCCCTCCAATTCACCGACATACGCTGCAATAACCAAACTACAAGCAGACACTACCAAGATTCTACACGCCACTCTACAGACACCTTCGCCCAGCCACTCCCTCTCTCCACTCCCTGACGGTGCTCCCTCCAAAGTGCTGTACCGCATGGTGTATACACACCTTGCAAATGCAACAAACCCCAGCACTTTCAACACCACAATAAATGAACTATTCCTCCTGAACAATATGTCTGCCGTCAATTTCCCTGACTCTACTTTCAGCCGACATCAAGATTCTTCCCAACCTTATGAACTTCACTGCACCTGAAACTTCTACAACTACCCCCACCGCCGACAACGCTGATTATTCTGCCTCAACCACCGACTCCCACGTCTCCCAACCTGTTGACACATCGATACACCTCTCCACTACTGCCGTCCCACAGTCTCCTGCCAGCACCATCGTTGACACACCCTCTGAATCCTCTGCTGATGATGATGATGACTCCTGCACCAGTTAACCTACTTGGAACAACCTGACTTTCTACACATCTTCGAATGAGGACACCATGACCTGCACAGAACTTTACAAAGAGCTCTGTGCTGGGTCTGTTAAGTTTGCTTGTGAGACTCCATACTATTTCACTCTTACCCAAGTTCTGGAGTTCATCAAACCACTCCGTTCTACTTTTGGTAATAAAACTGTAACACCTCTCCATAACCATCTTCAAGAAATTTGAGAACGGCTCTTCCTCAAATGCTCAACGCTAAATAACACCTACAACTGAGCTGCCTCTGTTGTTCCCACCTGCCTTCCCTCCTGCGACCAAGCCTCGTGCAAGCTACCCAAGAATCAAGACTCCCACCAACTTAGAACGATGCATTCTCGTTCTCAGACTACCCATCCTATGTCTGCAGTTCGCCCCCACGAACGCCTAGCTACTGGGTTAAGCCCTGGCACTTTTAGTACGTCTGTGGACACTCTTCTCCAGCGCTATTCATCGCCAGTCACGTCTTCTTCCCCGCTCACCCCACACGGGTCTTAACTAAACTCTCTTGTTTTGGGCTGAAGACGACTCACCGTGTTCTTTTCAAAGGACTGCTCCCGAAACAGAGCTGATAATGGTACTCCACGTTACAATCTCCGGCATTCCTTGGGGAGCCAGTGACAGGTCACCATCTGGCAAAGACCTGCGTTTGGACTTCGTTCCTGGACAATATATTATCTGCTCCGGCCCGTATGCCGGTGTTGGCTGCAATGGAGTCGACTTTAAGAGAGTAGAGCCTAATACGAGTGAGAACACCGGACATTAGATAACAAAGATTTAACCCTGAATCCTACTGCACCAACATCTCTGCATCTTTCATAGGGCTGTGTATGGAAGTACCCCAGCCTCAAAGAAGACTCACCTTGCCCTTGTGACAGACTGCCACTGCCATAACGCTGTAAACAGTATTTCACTTGATAAATTAGACATGTGCAACACTTAGATATATTTATCGTCGAAACATTTTGCCACTCACTGGCTTCATTAGTCCAAAACAGAGACGAAAGGCTCTAGAAACCAAGAACAACAACCCTAAATCGCCAACATACGCCGCCATTGCAAAAATTCAATCAGATACCACTGAACTCCTTCAAGCTACACAACAATCATCTCCACCCAGCCAGTCCCTCTCTGCTCTTCCTGACGCTGCTCCATCCAAGGTGCTATACTGTATGATGTATGCACACCTCACTAATGCTGCAAACCCGGGCTCATTCGACACAACAATCAATGAACTGTTTCGTCTAAACAACATGCCAAACTTCAACTTTCCAGACTCACCACCATCACAAGACCTCCTCAAGCTAATCCCAGACATTGTTAACTTCACCTCAACCCCTGGTCCTACTCGTATCTCTGACCAAGACTCTACTCCAGAACCAACACCACCGTCTACTGCCACCTTTCACCACCCACCACCAGCCCAACAAACCACAACCAACAAACCCTGCCTCCTCTCAACACAGTCACAGAAGACGAAATAGAACCAGAACATTATAAACAACCCTCTGACGACGACGAAGTAGTAGTCGAAGAAGTAACCGAAGAAGAAACCACAGGCAACCGTTACCTAAACCAAGCCTTTAATGGGCCTCTAACCTTCTACACCACCCCCAACCTCCCAACCGAAATGTAGCCAAACACACAACACACTTCCGCAACACACAACGTGAGCCTCCCGACACCTGACGTCCAAACCAGCTCTTCACCTCAGCCTGAAGCACATCAGCCAGCGAGCACTGTCTGCAGTCTGCTCTCTCCTCTGTGCCCTCAACATGCCCTCTCTACACTGCCTCGCAATGCCACGCAGCTGCGTTTAGCCCTGACTCTTTCATCTACAACTCAAGACCTTCTTCTCACCGACTATTCTTCGTCTGTTCACACTTTCCCACTCACCCACCGGAGTCCCAACAGAAGAGCCTGTTGTGTGTGTTCTCAATGTCTGTCCCCCGATCGACTTAGCTGCTGGGTTAAGCCCTGGCTCTATTTCTACAACTAAGAACACTCCTCTCCAGCGCTATTCTTCGCCTGTCCCGTCTTCCCCGCTCATCCCATTGGGATCTTACCTGAACGTGTTCGTTCGTTCGCTTGATCTTCAGATAGTTCCTGACTTTGGAACTGAACTTCTCCAGGCTGAGGGACTGACAACCTCTAATCTACGACTTCAAGGGTGATGGACTGATTACATCGTCTTCACATCTCTACTATTCCTGCCTACTTTCTGTATTCCGCTGAAGAAGCCTACTGTGTAGGCGAAACGCTTTGGAATAAAGTTGCCTAACTGTTGCCTATGTGTCTTACCTACCAACCTGTCGGTATTGTATACCATTTTGATATTCAGGGTTAACAGAGCTTATTTCTTGGTGGCATTGAAAATTGGTTGGGCAAATGTTTTGTTAGTGCGATGGATTGTAAAGGACCTGCCTAGTATGGGCCAACAGGCCTGCTGCAGTGTTCCTCTTTTCTTATGTTCCTATGTTCTTATAAAATGGTACCAAGACAATCTGTTAATAACGGTAACCTTCTTGGTAGTCGGATATACGAGGCTTGAAACATTAATATAAACTCAGGTGTCGACTTTCTCTAGTTATCACACACAAACTACCTACAAATGTCCTGTGAATCATTGTTGACAAGCCTCCAGCACCAGCAAATATTACAACAACTCTACCTCTATCTACATTACACCAGTAATGAAAGCTTGGAAACACAACACGGTACACGCAGGGATTAAACTCGCGGCCAGCGAATCGTAAAGCTCCAGACCGGCGCGTTAGCCAGTCTCTAGTTTTACGACTCACTAGCCGCGAGTTCAGACCCAACCCTTACAATGTTTTGTTTGCAATCGTGTCATTACGATTTCATGAGTCCTGACAAAAGTTTGAAGCTTATCCAGTAATGCGTTTTCGATAAGGAAAAAATGCTTAAGACAAAAAAAGTTTTGCCGAGAATATTCTGAAAATAATGAAGTCTGTTCTTAATACGCAAAAAAACTCCATAAAAAAATTATTTTTCGTAGGTTTTTCCTTACGTTTATATTCAGTTGTAAACTCTAAACTTTTTTTTTTTTTTTTTTTATTATTGCTTAAAAAATTTCCAAATGGAGCCATACAGTGCCCAATCAATAATAAAAAGAACAACAGAAAATTTTTTTGTTTATTACACTGGAATTAGGAATTATTAAATATGGCAAATTGAAATCATCACAATTCAAATTCAGCACCAAACATTCTGTTAATAAAATCCAACAACGGAGAAAGTTTGAAGACGATCAGAGAAGCTATTCGTGTAAATGATAAAATTCGAACGATTCCAAACTTTGTATCAGTTTCACGAATATTTCAAATTTACATTTACTAATAATAAACTTATAGATGGTCATCATTCATATAGAATGATTCATTATAATTTTCTGGTCGATCAGAAGAACCAATTAGTTATTAAATATAAATAAACTTCACTTTTCATTCAATAAAATTAGAAAATCGATACTTTTGGCAGCCAATAAGAGGAGGAGCATTGTGTGCAGTAAACCAGACGAGTGGTGACAGTTTGAAGCCGATTAGAAGAGTAATTCTCCAGTTATTGCAGTTTACTATGATTCGAAGTTGCATTAACCATTTTAAATATTGATAAATTTCCAGCAAACACAAACATTTAACGTGTACTGTCAAGGTTGTCAGCTGCGTCAGCTGACGCAGCTGACAAGAGGAAACTGCGAATGATTTTTTTACATTAAATTACACGCAATGTAACCGCAGACAGGCTATTTTAACAATGAAGAGAAAGCCACTTGGGGATGGAAAGCTTTAGCTCTAGATCTTTCACACTTTCGTGCGTTGTCAGGAGCTATGCAATGTTGCAAGACAGCAACAGATAAAAGGGGAAATTTTCTGGAGCAAGACAGAAGGTTCCAGTGATACCTCCTACCTGTTGTTATTACCATCATAACTAAGCGCTAAACCCATTAGGATCATACAGCTCTGCCCTCCTATCTGTTGATGTCTTCCAACAATGCATTGTTCGTGACGACGTATGAGAATGTTAAAGATCTAGAGCTAAAGACTTTTATATTTCCATGTGACTTCTGTATTATATTACAAAGAAAATGATCAACTCTTCACCTACACACAGGAATTTCAGTCTGTCGTCGGTGAATTAAGACGCAGCTTTTATGATTGTTGGAAGTTGTGTACCTGGAGAGGGTTTCTGGGGATGACACCCCCCCCCGGTCTGTGACCAGCCCTCGCCCGGTCTGTGACCAGCCCTCGCCCGGTCTGTGACCAGGGCTCGAGCTAAGCCAGAATGAAGGAAGTGATTTCAGCAGGTTGAGACAGTAACGACGTGCACTTGCTTATTGTTCCATTAATCTGACTCTAGTTACACTACACAAGCCTTGGAAATTACAAGCATATCGGAAAAATTTGGAATTAAAAGTGACACTGAAAATCACTTAAAAATCCCCTCTAAGGATAATTAATAATAAACATCGTAGAATTGTCTTGTAACATCTTATACACTGTAACAATATATCTATTGTTTGATTTTATCCACATATCAATAACACTTTGTGCATTACACTTCACACAATATCATTCACTGTATCACTAACACTTAACATGTAATATTACGCACTGTAACACACATGCGGTCACTACCTCACCCAACACTAAACTGATCACAGTCGCTGACATGTAAGGTTGAGACAGAGAGACTGAACCAGTTCTCTCAAATATGACAAAACACTGTCAAGTGTTTTGTCATATTTCTTTAACGAGGCTGTTAGTGCTCAAGAAATATATATGGAACTTATTTAAAGATATTTTGTTTATTAACAGTACATTTTTTGTTTATATTACGAATCTTAATCTAAATAACTATAGCTGGATGTCAAACATGCTTCACTGACCAACGTACCATTTTCACGACTCACTCCTCTAATGAGTTGACATCAATCACCCGTGACGTCAATTCCAAGTGTTGTACCTGACTTCTGGTCTAGTGTTTAAGCTCTGGCCATATGTCTGTGCAACACAGGATATGTACTTAGAGGGTTTTATTTCTCCCAGAGTATATACATCCTGATTCATTAATCCCTGTTGTAGTAATTGAATTATTTCTGTCTGTTAGTGGACAGCTCACCAAGCAGCATTTATGACCATAGTGTAGGTGATAGGTTTTAAACTCCAACCAACCAACCTATGCTATAGGCTTCAAGGGGATATATACAAGAAACCATATATTTTCCTCAATTAAAATTGTAGGAATTAAAGTATTTTTGAGGGTAGGTTTTGAACCCTATTAACCAACCAACTTAATACATGTATAAGAAAGAAGAGAGACTGATCACCTCTTACGAGGACTGACCGACTGATAACGGCAAAATTGCTTCTATTCTTTTTAGTGTTTTAAATTCGACCGTAGCAGACATTATCGGTATTAATGAAGTTATGTTACAAATTCTGTTGGTCACACACGCACACAAATACACATAAAGACACACACGGACAAGCACGCATATACATGCAAACACACACACAACAAGAGATTTAAGGAAATATTTACAGTGGAGACAGGAAGGCCCATGGGTGGACAGAACAGAGGGGGACACCAACAAGGAATATACCAACAAGTGTTAGATGACATACACACAACTGAGGAGGAGGTGACGAAGCTGCCAAGGGACTTTGATACCTCAAAGGCAATGGGACCAGACAACATCTCCCAGTGGGTTCTTACAGAGGGAGCAGAAATGTTGTGTGCCACTAACCACAATCTTCAACACATCCCGTGAAACTGGGCAACTACCTGAGGTAAGGAAGACGGCAAATGTAGTACCCATATTTAAAAAAGGAGATAGAAAAGAGGCACTAAACTATAGACCAGTGTCACTGACGTGTATAGTATGCAAAGTCGTGGAGAAGATTATCAGGAGGAGAGTGGTGGAACGGAACAAGATTATAAACGACAACCAGCACGGATTCATGGAAAGCAAATCCTGTGTCACAAACCTACTGGAATTTTATGATAAGGTAACAGAACAGAAGTAAGACACGAGAGAGAGGGGTGGGTTGAGTGCATCTTCTTGGACTGCAGGAAGGCCTTCGGCACAGTTCCTCACAGGAGATAGGTGCAGAAGCTAGAGGATCAGGCGTGTATAACAGGAAGGGCACTGCAATCTATCAGAGAATACCTGACAGGGAGGCAACGACGAGTCATGGTACGTGATGAGGTATCACAGTGGGTACTTGTGGCGTGCGGGGTTCCACAGGGGTCGGTCTTAGGACCAGTGCTATTTCTGGTATTTGTGAATGACATGATGGAAGGGTTAGACTCAGAAGTATCCCTGTTGGCAGATGATGTGAAATTAATGAGGGGAATTAAATCAGATGAGGATCAGATAGGACTTCAAAAAGACCTGGAAAAGCTGGACACCTGGTCCAGCAACTGGCTTCTTGAATTTAACCCTGCCAAATTCAAAGTCATGAAGATCGGGGAAAGGCAAAGATGACAGCAGACGGAGTATATAGGCTAGGTGGCCAAAGACTGCAAACCTAGCTCAAGAAGAAAGATCTTGGGGTGAGTATAACACCGAGCACGTCTCCGGAAGCACACATCAACTAGATAACTGCTGCAGCATATGGACGCCTGGAAAACCTGAGAATAGCGTTCCGATACCATAGTAAGCAATCGTTCAGGACACTGTACACCGTGTACGTCAGGCCCATACTGGAGTATGCAGCACTTGTTTGGAACCCACACTTGATCAAGCACGTCAAGAAATTAGAGAAAGTGCAAAGGTTTGCGACAAGGTTAGTTCCAGAGCTAAGGGGAATGTCTTACGAAGAAAAGTTAAGGGAAATCGGCCTGACGACACTGAAGGACAGGAGGGTTAGGGGAGATATGATAACAACATATAAAATATTGCGTGGAATAGACAAGGTGGACAGAGAGAGGATGTTCCAAAGAGGGGACACAGAAACAAGGACTCACAATTGGAAGTTGAAGACTCAGATGAGTCAAGAGGATGTTAGGAAGTATTTCATCAGTCATAGAGTAGTCAGGAAGTAGAACAGCCTAGCAAGTGAGGTAGTGGAGGCAGGAACCATACATAGGATTAAGATGAGGTACGACAAAGCTCATAAAGCAGGGAGATAGAGAGGACCTAGTAGCACTCAGTGAAGAGGCGGGGCCAGGAGCTGAGTCTCGACCCCTGCAACCACAATCAGGTGAGTACAATT
>NC_069408.1:67646201-67709969 GCF_026875155.1 Cherax quadricarinatus
TTAGTAGTTCAGGATTGTTTTTTGAAGCAGTTTATGACAGAGCCTACAAGGGGAAATAACCTGCTTGACTTAGTTATGGCAAACAAGGAAACCCTTGTTAATAATTTAGAAATTACAGAGGAACTCGGCACAAGCGATCACAAATCAATTACCTTTAGCATTGGATGGAAGTATGATAGTAGGGATAATTCAGTACTGGTCCCAGATTTTCGCTTAGCAGATTACAATGGGCTTAGACAACACTTGTCATCTGTGGACTGGGGTAACGAAGAGAGCTTTCAGTATGACTACCTTCTTAACGCAATACATGCTGCCTAAAGGACATTTATCCCATATAAGGAAATTAGATCGAATAGAAATAACCCCAAATGGATGAATAATAGGCTCAGATATCTTTTAGGACAGAAAAAAGGAATTTATAGGCTCATCAAAAGAGGTGAGGGTCATCTTATGAATCGGTATACTGACAATAAGAGGGACGTTAAAAAGGAGATAAGAAAAGCTGGTTTAGAAAGACACGTAAGCAAACACTATGACATATTTGCATATCCGAGACGTCTCAATATCCAGGACCTTCTGAACAAGATCAAAGCAGCCGAACCACCAATAAAGTTTACACTTGAACTCGAAAACGATGGCAAACTTCCTTTCCTCGACGTTCTCCTGTGCAAATCTCCCGACAGTGACAAACTTCTCTTCAAAGTGTATAGAAAAACCTACCAACAAGGACGATCTTATACACTTTTATTCACACCAAGACTCCCGCACTAAAAGAGGAGTCCTCATTAGCTTCTTCTTGAGAGCTCTTCGCATCTCCAGCACTTGTTTTCTTGAAGAAGAATGCACTTACATAACACAAGCCTTTACACGTCTTCAGTTCCCATCTTTCTTCATCCGAGATTGCAGACTTAAGGCACAAGCTATCCTCAACAAACCGCCCATGGAACAACCCCCTAAGCAGTTCATAGTGCTCACATGTGGTGATGTTGCCACGAATACTCGCCGGGCACTTGCTATGAGTAACATCAACGTTTCCACCATAAACACATCATCTATCAAAGACCTCACTACGAAACACAGCCCCATACCTCTAATTTCTACAGCAGGCGTCTACACTATCCCCTGTGGATTCTGTCCTTAGAAATATGTAGGCGATACAGGTAGAGATCTTGCAGTCCGCCTGAACGAGCATCGAAATGCCTCTAACAGAGACGATGTAATGTACGCCTGTGTCCTCCACAGAGACTTCACGGGGCATTTGATGAACTGGAATGAGGCACAACTAGTTCTCACCGAACCAGACGTCAGACGCCGACGGTGCCTAGAAGCCTCACTAATCGCCGTCACCGACACTATAGAACGTAACACTGGAAACTACAAAATTTCAAAAACATTGGTTACATTGATACTTAAGCACCACCAGCCCAACAACACAGGAGTCACATGATTTCATCGTCTACCCGTCCTCATCCCAACATTCTTCGGGTCACCATGCGTCACTCACACCTCACTCTCCGCCTATATAACAATGTCTGTCTACCTCTGTATGTTAGAAGTGATCAAGGTTCCAGGGCCGAAACGTTTTCTAATAAATGTCATAGTGTTTGCTTACGTGCCTTTCTAAACGAACTTGTCGGTATTTATTACCAAGATTTATACCATAAGAAAAGCTAAACGGGACTATGAAATTAAAGTTGCTAGGTATTCGAAAACTAACCCAAAAAGTTTTTTCCAGGTTTATAGAACAAAAGTTAGAGATAAGATAGGTCCCCTTAAAAATAACTCTGGGCATCTCACTGACAAGGAGAATGAAATGTGATCTATTCTTAATAATTATTTTCTCTCGGTTTTCACTCAGAAAGACACTAACAATATACCAGTAATTAATTTTTATAGTGGGCCTGATGATGATAAATTATGCAATATCACAGTCACTACCGAACTGGTTATCAAACAGATAGACCGGTTAAAGCAAAATAAGTCTCCGGGCCCTGATGAATGTTTTTCAAGTGTTCTCAGTGGTGACGTGTACTTAGCTCTGTGAAGATCTGTTTGTGCGTCTCTGTGAATCTGAACCAGGATGCCCTTTCTTGAGCAATTTTACCAGCAGCTGAAAGAAGAGCTTAGGGCTGCTAAGCTGGAGATACGGCGATTAACGGAGAACAAGAGGATTCGTAGTAATCCTCCTGTTGTGAGTCCCCAGGTTAAGAGGGGAACTTGGTCAGTGGCCGGGCAACATGGAACCAAGCTGAGGATCACGAAGACTGTTGGAGAGGCAGAAACAACGAGAAACCAGAAGACTACTGTGGAAACTTCCAGCCCATTATCATTACCAAGAGTTACTCCATGGCAGTTATAATAAGATTCTTAATATCAGAGCATAAGTCAATATATCCATACTCATTATTTATCATTTCTAAACCCATACTTCTAATTAATCCTAGTTTAAAGCCCTAACAATCCCCTTAACTGAGCTAGCAAGAAAACCCACACCTGCCCTGGATAAGTGAACCCCATCCCTGGCATACATGTCATTTCGGCCATAGAAGTTGTCCCAGTTGTCAATGAATGGTACTACATTATCCTTACAGTGTTTATCCAGCGAACAAATAATACCAATTGCTCTGGACAACCATTCATTACCAACACCTCTTCTTGGCAAGATGCCACATATAACAGGGCATCCCCCCTTCTTCATAATTATGTCTATAGCTGTCCTGAACTTTCTAACTAAATCCTCACTTCTACACTTGCCTACATCATTGCCTCCAGCACTGTGGCAAATAATGGGATTGATCCCATTATCGTTCATGATGTTGTCAAGCCGGCTAACAATGTCCTCCATCCCAGCCCCAGGAAAGCAAACCCTCTGTCTCCTTCTCCTGTCCTTCAAGCAGAACGCCCTATCCATGTATCTAACCTGGCTATCCCCAACAACAACAATATTCTTACCTTCCTTGGTGTCGTTCGTCGTGACGTTCCCAGTAGTCGACTCACATTCTTCGGGTAGCACCGAGAATACATTAGAAGTTTCCACAGCAGTCTCTTTCTTCTTCATCGTTTCTGTCTTTCCATTCTTCTTGATCGTCAACTTCGTTCCATGCTGTCCAGCCACTGACCACGTTCCCTTCTTGACCTGAGGACTCAAAACAGGAGGACTACTACGAATCCTCTTGTTTTCCTCAGTCAATCGCCGTATCTCCACCTTCGTTACTCTCAATTCTTCCTTAAGCTGCTGGTAAAGTTGCTCGACGGAAGGCATCTTCGTTCAGTCCACGGAGAGGACACAAGACACTTCTTCACAGAGTTAAGTACAGGTCACCACTGAGTTGAGTACAGGTTCGCCGATGACACAAAGATAGGTAGGATAATTGATTTAAACGTAGATGCTAGGGAACTTCAGGAGGATTTAGACAAACTCTATTCTTGGTCAGAAAAGTGGCAGATGCAGTTCAATGTAGATAAATGCAAGGTTCTGAAGCTCGGGAGTGTCCATAACCCTAGCAATTATAAGTTAAATAATGTAGAACTTAGCCATACAGATTGCAAAAAGGGCTTGGGGGTTATGGTGAGTACCAACCTTAAACCAAGACATCAATGCCTAAGCGTAAGTAATAAGGCAAATAGATTATTGGGATTTATATCAAGAAGTGTAAGCAACAGAAGTCCAGAGGTTATACTGCAGCTTTATACATCATTAGTAAGGCCTCCCCTAGATTATGCAGCTCAGTTCTGGTCTCCATATTACAGAATGGATATAAATTCGTTAGAAAACATTCAGCGTAGAATGACTAAATTAATACATAGCATTAGAAATCTTCCTTATGAAGAAAGATTGAAGACTCTTAAATTACATTCTCTTGTTAGACACATGTTTGGTAAGATTGTGGACAGTGGAGTCAGAGTGCACATGCTGTGGATTCCATCTCACATTGGTCTTCAGATGTATGATAGAACTGATAAACTGGCTAAGCTGGATGCTTTCAAAGAGTGGATAGATTACAATCTTGGGTTGTCAGTTAGCAGTTTGAGAACAATAATACGAAAAAAACTTCAACTGAATTTTATTGACTTAAGACTAGGGGAGATTGACACCAGTCAGTCCATCTATCATCATTCTATCATGCAAGAGGAACCACATGTCTATGGTGCATCCGACAAAATAAGCAGACTCTTGGATGTCACTACCGCCCGGCTCCGGCTGGGTTACAACTATCTTTGGCAGGTTAAATCACCACCACAAGATGTAGACCAAACGAAATATCTCACCCTGTGTCATTATGTACTGGAGTGTGGTGAAATTAATGAATTCAGAGACAATTCACTCAGAAATGTTCAAGATATGTTAAACTATTTTATCCACAGTGGTATATTACAGACTATTCTGGAAAAATACTCTGACTTTGCACCCTGTAAATAAAGCATTACCACGTGTACTCACCTAGTTGTACTCACCTAGTTGAGGTTGCAGGGGTCGAGTCCAAGCTCCTGGCCCCGCCTCTTCACTGGTAGTCACTAGGTCACTCTCCCTGAACCATGAGCTTTATCGTACCTCTGCTTAAAGCTATGTATGGATCCTGCCTCCACTACATCTCTTCCCAAACTATTCCACTTCCTGACTACTCTGTGGCTGAAGAAATACTTCCTAACATCCCTGTGATTCATCTGTGTCTTCAGCTCCCAACTGTGTCCCCTTGTAGCTGTGTCCAGTCTCTGGAACATCCTGTCTTTGTCCACCTTGTCAATTCCTCTCAGTATTTTGTAAGTCGTAATCATGTCCCCCCTATCTCTCCTGTCCTCCAGTGTCGTCAGGATGATTTCCCTTAACTTCTCCTCGTAGGACATACCTCTTAGCTCTGGGACTAGTCTTGTGGCAAACCTTTGCACTTTCTCTAGTTTCTTTACATGTTTGGCTAGGTGTGGGTTCCAAACTGGTGCCGCATACTCCAATATGGGCCTAACGTCCAGGGTGTACAGGGTCATGAACGACTCCTTATTAAGATGTCGGAATGCTGTTCTGAGGTTTGCTAGGCGCCCATTTGCTGCAGCAGTTATTTGGTTGATGTGCGCTTCAGGAGATGTGCCTGGTGTTATACTCACCCCAAGATCTTTTTCCTTGAGTGAGGTTTGTAGTCTCTCGCCCCCCTAGACTGTACTCCGTCTGCGGTCTTCTTTGCCCTTCCCCAATCTTCATGACTTTGCACTTGGTGGGATTGAACTCCAGGAGCCAATTGCTGGACCAGGTCTGCAGCCTGTCCAGATCCCTTTGTAGTTCTGCCCGCTCTTCGATCGAATGAATTCTTCTCATCAACTTCACGTCATCTGCAAACAGTGACATCTCAGAGTTTATTCCTTCTGTCATGTCGTTCACAAATGCCAGAAACAGCACTGGTCCTAGAACTGACCCCTGTGGGACCCCGCTGGTCACAGGTGCCCACTCTGACACCTCGCCACGTACCATTACTCGCTGCTGTCTTCCTGACAAATATTCCCTGATCCATTGTAGTGCCTTCCCTGTTATCCCTGCTTGGTCCTCCAGTTTTTGCACTAATCTCTTGTGTGGTACTGTGTCAAACGCCTTCTTGCAGTCCAAGAAAATACAATCCACCCACCCCTCTCTCTCTTGTCTTACTGCTGTTACCTTGTCATAGAACTCCAGTAGGTTTGTGACACAGGATTTCCCGTCCCTGAAACCATGTTGGGTGCTGTTGATGAGATCATTCCTTTCTAAGTGTTCCACCACTCTTCTCCTGACAATCTTCTCCATGACTTTGCATACTACACATGTCAGTGACACTGGTCTGTAGTTTAGTGCTTCATGTCTGTCTTCTTTTTTATAGATTGGGACTACATTTGCTGTCTTCCATGCCTCAGGCAATCTCCCTTTTTTGATAGATGTATTGAATGTTGTTGTTAAGGGTACACATAGCGCCTCTGCTCCCTCTCTCAGGACCCATGGAGAGTTGTTATATGGCCCCATTGCCTTTGAGGTATCTAGCTCACTCAGAAGCCTCTTCACTTCTTCCTCGGTTGTGTATACCGTGTCCAGCACCTGGTGATGTGCCACACCTCTCCGTCCCTCTGGAGCCCCTTCTGTCTCCTCTGTGAACACTTCTTTGAATCTCTTGTTGAGTTCCTCACATACTTCACGGTCATTTCTTGTTGTCTCTCCTCCTTCCTTCCTTAGCCTGATTACCTGGTCTTTGACTGTTGTTTTCCTCCTGATGTGGCTGTATAACAGCTTCGGGTCAGATTTGGCTTTCGCTGCTATGTCATTTTCATATTGTCGTTTGGCCTCGCTTCTTATCTGTGCATATTCGTTTCTGGCTCTACGACTGCTCTCCTTATTCTCCTGGGTCCTTTGCCTTCTATATTTCTTCCATTCCCTAGCACACTTGGTTTTTGCCTCCTTGCACCTTTGGGTGAACCATTGGCTCATCCTGGGTTTTTCATTATTCCTGTTTCCCTTGGGTACAAACCTCTCTTCAGCCTCCTTGCACATTGTTGCTACATATTCCATCATCTCATTAACTGGCTTCCCTGCCAGTTCTCTGTCCCACTGAACCTCGTTCAGGAAGTTCCTCATTCCCGTGTAGTCCCCTTTCCTGAAGTTTGGTTTCATTTGTCCTGGCCTTCCTGCTTCCCCCTCCACTTGTAGCTCTACTGTGTATTCGAAGCTCAAAACCACATTATCGCTGGCCCCAAGGGGTCTTTCATATGTGATGTCCTCAATATCTGCACTGCTCATGGTGAATACTAAGTCCAGTCTTGCTGGCTCATCCTCTCCTCTCTCTCTTGTAGTGTCCCTTACGTGTTGGTACATGAGGTTTTCCAGTACCACCTCCATCATCTTAGCCCTCCATGTATCTTGGCCCCCATGTGGCTCCAAGTTCTCCCAGTCGATCTCCTTGGGGTTAAAGTCGCCCATGATCAGGAGCTTTGCCCTGCATGCATGAGCTCTTCTGGCCACTGCAGCCAGTGTGTCAACCATCGCTCTATTGCTCTCGTCATACTCATGCCTTGGTCTCCTGCTGTTCTGTGGTGGGTTATACAACACTGCTATTACCACCTTGGGACCTCCAGAGTGAAGCGTTCCCGCTATGTAATCACTTTCTTCTCCGCTGTCTCCTCGCTCCAACTCATCAAAATTCCATCTGTGTTTGATCAGCAGTGCCACTCCTCCACCCCCACTGTTCCTTCTGTCTTTCCTCAGGATCTGGTATCCCATTGGAAAGATGGCATCTGTTATCATACCTGTAAGCTTGGTTTCTGTGAGCGCTATGATGTCCGGTGATGTCTCTTTGACTCTTTCGTGCCACTCCTACCACTTGTTTGTTATTCCATCAGCGTTTGTGTACCATACCTTCAGTTTCCTTTCCAATACTGTGGTTTGGGGGGCCTGTGGGGGTGGGAGACCTGGTAACATACTGTGGGATTCTATGATTGGGGGTTGGGTGGAAGCTGTGGGTATTGTTTGGAGTTTGTGTTGGGATGGTGTGATAGGTTGTGGGGTTCTGAGGATAGTTGTGTGTGTGCTTGCCCTTGCTTCTCTGTTCTGCTCTGACTGACCTCTGCTGGTTCCATCCTTGTTTCCTTTCTTATCTCCTTTCGCTTTTTTGTCCTCTCCCTCAGCTGCTGTCTCTCTGTTTGTGTTCTGTCTCTGTCTAGGAACACCTTCTTGTACTCTTCCGAGTTTTTCAACCTTGGCTTCTCTTGGAGGATCCTGTTCCTCACTGTTTCTGTCCTGCGAATCAGCTTGATCGGTCGGTTTCTCCCCTTCACGTACCCCCCCCCCCTATTCTCTGAAAATTTACAATCTCGTCCATGTCTTCTCCCCCTATTTCCGTGATGATTTTCCCAGTCTCCTTTCTTTCTTCCTCTCTCTCCAGAAGCCCATGGATGAACACTGATTTTGCCCTTTCCTCCTCCCATTGCCTCTCCCACTGTGACTCTGGTTCCTGTCTGTATATGGTCATTTTCTCCCTTGATTTTTTCCAGTGGCTCTTGGTAGCATGGTTGTGCCTCAGCATTCGACTTATCTCCCTCTCTATCTGCACCCATCTGCTCTTTCCTTTTACTCCCTGACCCTTCTTTGCAGGCTGATATGACCTTAGCATAATTCATATCTCCTTCCTTCCTGTTCATCCTCTCAGCTTCATATGCTGTGTCTTCTCTGGTCACTGCCCCTGAGACTTGCTTCAGCCTGTTTACCTCAAACTCTAGGACCCTTAACCTGTCTACTGCAGTTTCGACTTGTGCCTCCCATGGAAACGTTTTGCCACACAGTGGCTTCATCAGTCCAATACAAAGTAGAAAGGTGTAAGGAGAGGAGGAGTTTGAGGTAATCAGTCCCTCAGCCTGGAGTCGATGTGTTCAGTCCATCAATCTTGTAGAATGTACAGCATAGGGCCGTAGACGTGGCTTATATACTGTAGTGAGGTGAGGCGAAGCAGGAGGAGGCGGGGTCATAGTGGTACCATCCACTAGTCGAAGTAGGTCTTCGTCCAAAGGTTGGACAAATGTTGAAGAATTACATCTTTCTACATTGTATTGGACTGATGAAGCCACTGTGTGGCGAAACGTTTCCTGAATAAAGATTCCCATATGTTGCATAAGTGTCTCAATCTTCAACAGTGTTCAGGGTGTTTAAATATCAGTGTTCATACTGTTTAAATAAGTGTTCAGAGTGTCTAAATAACAGTGATCAAAGTGTTTAAAAACCAGTGTTCAGAGTGTTTTAATAACTAACTCTCAGGGAGGTTCTTCTGTTTATATCGAGAAAACCAATAATGGGATTTTGATGAGACTCAAATTGTCCTTCTTTTAAAGGACACATAGTAAACCATGGCTCTTATACTGTTAAATTCAGTTTAATATTTATTATTTGTTTAAGGTTTTAGAAAAAAATATTAGTATCCGTTAAACGGCCTAAAAAAAAAACAGGTGGTGAAGGTTTTAAATATTTTAAAGTTTTGTTTAAATTTCATGTTAATAGTTTACTTCGTTAGTTGTTCATAAGACTATGATAACCCAAACAAATTCGTAAATTTATTTTGAAAGTTTGTAACTGACCAGAAGAGCCATTCTCCAGCAGATCTAATTATATTACCCGCATTATTAAATTAGCAAGTTGGTAGGTAAACAGCCCAAAGTTCATCTGACCAGACTCAAAGTTCATCTGACCAGACTCAAAGTTCATCTGACCAGACTCAAAGTCCATCTGACCAGAGTCAAAGTTCATCTGACCAGACTCAAAGTTTATCTGACCAGACTCAAAGTCCATCTGACTAGAGTCAAAGTCCATCTGACCAGACTCAAAGTTCATCTGACCAGACTCAAAGTTCATCTGACCAGACTCAAAGTTTATCTGACCAGACTCAAAGTTCATCTGACCAGACTCAAAGTTCAACTGACCAGACTCAAAGTTCATCTGACCAGACTCAAAGTCCATCTGATCAGAGTCAAAGTTCATCTGACCAGACTCAAAGTTTATCTGACCAGACTCAAAGTTCATCTGAACAGACTCAAAGTCCATCTGACCAGAGTCAAAGTTCATCTGACCAGACTCAAAGTTCATCTGACCAGACACAAAGTTCATCTGACCAGACTCAAAGTCCATCTGACCAGACTCAAAGTCTATCTCACCAGAGTCAAAGTTCATCTGACCAGACTCAAAGTCCATCTGACGAGACTCAAAATCCATCTTACCAGAGTCAAAGTCCATCTGACCAGAGTCAAAGTTCATCTGACCAGACACAAAGTACATCTGACCAGACACAAAGACCATCTGACCAGACTCAAAGTTCATCTGACCAGCCTCAAAATCCATCTGACCAGACACAAAGACCATCTGACCAGACTCAAAGTTCATCTGACCAGCCTCAAAATCCATCTGACCAGACACAAAGCCCATCTGAAAAGACACAAAGTACATCTGACCAGACTCAAAGTCCATTTGACCAGACTCAAAGTTCATCTGACCGGACTCAAAGTCCATCTGACCAGACTCAAAGTTCATTTGACCAGACTCAAAGTTCATCTGACCAGACACAAAGACCATCTGACCAGACTCAAAGTTCATCTGACCAGCCTCAAAGTTCATCTGACCAGACACAAAGCCCATCTGACCAGACACAAAGTACATCTGACCAGACACAAAGTCCATCTGACCAGACTCAAAGTCCATCTGACCAGACACAAAGTCAATCTCACAAGACTCAAAGTCCATCTGACCAGATTCAAAGTCCATCTGACCAGACTCAAAGTCCATCTGACCAGATTCAAAGTCCATCTGACCAGACTCAAAGTCCATCTGACCAGATTCAAAGTCCATCTGACCAGACTCAAAGTCCATCTGACCAAACTCAAAGTCCATCTGACCAAATTCAAAGTCCACCTGACCAGATTCAAAGTCCATCTGATCAGACTCAAACTCCATCTGACCAGACACAAAGTCCATCTGACAAGACACAAACTCCATCTGACCAGATTCAAAGTCCATCTGACCATACTCAAAGTCCATCTGACCAGACTCAAAGTCCATCTGACCAGAGTCAAAGTTCATCTGACCAGACACAAAGTACATCTGACCAGACACAAAGACCATCTGACCAGACTCAAAGTTCATCTGACCAGCCTCAAAATCCATCTGACCAGACACAAAGACCATCTGACCAGACTCAAAGTTCATCTGACCAGCCTCAAAATCCATCTGACCAGACACAAAGCCCATCTGAAAAGACACAAAGTACATCTGACCAGACTCAAAGTCCATTTGACCAGACTCAAAGTTCATCTGACCGGACTCAAAGTCCATCTGACCAGACTCAAAGTTCATTTGACCAGACTCAAAGTTCATCTGACCAGACACAAAGACCATCTGACCAGACTCAAAGTTCATCTGACCAGCCTCAAAGTTCATCTGACCAGACACAAAGCCCATCTGACCAGACACAAAGTACATCTGACCAGACACAAAGTCCATCTGACCAGACTCAAAGTCCATCTGACCAGACACAAAGTCAATCTCACAAGACTCAAAGTCCATCTGACCAGATTCAAAGTCCATCTGACCAGACTCAAAGTCCATCTGACCAGATTCAAAGTCCATCTGACCAGACTCAAAGTCCATCTGACCAGATTCAAAGTCCATCTGACCAGACTCAAAGTCCATCTGACCAAATTCAAAATCCATCTGACCAAATTCAAAGTCCACCTGACCAGATTCAAAGTCCATCTGATCAGACTCAAACTCCATCTGACCAGACACAAAGTCCATCTGACAAGACACAAACTCCATCTGTCCAGATTCAAAGTCCATCTGACCATACTCAAAGTCCATCTGACCACACTCAAAGTCCATCTGACCAGACACAAAGTCCATCTGAGCAGACATCAAAGTCCATCTGACCAGACACAAAGTCCATCTGACTAGACTCAAAGTTCATCTGACCAGACTCAAAGTCCATCTGATCAGACTCAAAGTCCATCTAACCAGACTCAAAGCCCATCTGACCAGACACAAAGTCCATCTGACCAGACTCAAAGTCCATCTGACCAGATTCAAAGTCCATCTGACCAAACTAAAAGTCCATATGACCAGACTCAAGGTCCATCTGACCAGATTCAAAGTCCACCTGACCAGACTCAAACTCCATCTGACCTGACTCGAAGTCCATCTGATCTGACTCAAAGTCCATCTGACCAGACTCAAACTCCATCTGCTCAGACTCAAAGTCCATCTGACCAGACTCAAAGTCCATCTGACCAGACTCAAAGTCCATCTGACCAGACTCAGAGTCCATCTGACCATACTCAAAGTCCCTGTTACCAGACACAAAGTCCATCTGACGAGACTCAAAGTCCATTTGACAAGGACAGAAAGTCCATCTGACCAGACTCAAAGTCCATCTGACCGGACTCAAAGTCCATCTGACCAGACAAAAAATCCATCTGACCAGACTCGAAGTCAATCTGACCAGAATCAAAATCCATCTGACCAGACTCAAAGTCCATCTGGCCAGAATCAAAGTCCACCTGACCAGACTCAAAGTCCATCTTACCAGAATCAAAGTCCATCTGACCAGACACAAAGTCCATCTGACCAGACACAAAGTCCATCTGACTAGACTCAAAGTTCATCTGGCCATACTCAAAGTCCATCTGACCAGACACAAAGTCCATCTGACCAGACTCAAATTCCATCTGACCGGACTCAAAGTCCATCTGACCAGACTCAAAGTCAATCTGACCAGACTCAAAGTTCATATGACCAGGCTCAAAGAGTATCTGACCAGACACAAAGGCCATCTGACCAGACTCAAAGTCCATCTGACCTGACTCGAAGTAAATCTGATCTGACTCAAAGTTCATCTGACCAGACTCAAACTCCATCTGCTCAGACTCCATCTGACCGGACACGAAGTCCATCTGACCAGACTCAAAGTCCATCTGACCATACTCAAAGTCCCTGTTACCAGACACAAAGTCCATCTGACGAGACTCAAAGTCCATCTGACCAGACACAAAGTCCATCTGACCAGACACAAAGTCCATCTGACCAGAATCAAAGTCCATCTGACCAGACTCAAATTCCATCTGACCGGACTCAAAGTCCATCTGACCGGACTCAAAATCCATCTGACCAGACAAAAAGTCCATCTGACCAGACTCGAAGTCAATATGACCAGAATCAAAGTCCATCTGACCAGACACAAAGTCCATCTGACCTGTCTCAAAGTTCATCTGACCAGACTCAAACTCCATCTGCTCTGACTCAAAGTCCATCTGACCAGACACGAAGTCCATCTGACCAGACTCAAAGTCCATCTGACCAGACTCAAAGTCCATCTGACCAGACTCAGAGTCCATCTGACCATACTCAAAGTCCCTGTTACCAGACACAAAGTCCATCTGACGAGACTCAAAGTCCATCTGACCGGACTCAAAGTCCATCTGACCAGACAAAAAATCCATCTGACCAGACTCGAAGTCAATCTGACCAGAATCAAAATCCATCTGACCAGACACAAAGTCCATCTGACTAGACTCAAAGTTCATCTGGCCATACTCAAAGTCCATCTGACCAGACACAAAGTCCATCTGACCAGACTCAAAGTTCATATGACCAGACTCAAAGAGTATCTGACCAGACACAAAGGCCATCTGACCAGACTCAAAGTCCATCTGACCAGACTCAAAGTCCTTCTGACCAGACTCTAAGTCCATCTGACCAGACTTAAAGTCCATCTGACCAGACTCAAAGTCCATCTGACCAGACTCAAAGTTCATATGACCAAACTCAAAGTCCATCTGACCAGACTCAAAGTTCATCTGACAGACTCAAAGTGCATCTGACCAGACTTAAAGTCCATCTGACCAGACTCAAAGTCCATCTGACCAGACTCAAAGTCCATCTGACCAGAATCAAAGTTCATGTGACCAGACTCAAAGTCCATCTGACAAGACTCAAAGTTCATATGACCAGACTCTAAGTCCATCTGACCAGACTCAAAGTCCATCTGACCAGACTCAAAGTCCATCTGACCAGACTTAAAATCCATCTGACCAGACTCAAAGTCCAGCTGACCAGATTCAAAGTCTATCTGACCAAACTCAAAGTCCACATGACCAGACTCAAAGTCCATCTGACCAGATTCAAAGTCCATCTGGCCAGACTCAATGTTCATATGACCAGACTCAAAGTCCATCTGACCAGACTCAAAGTTCATCTGACCAGACTCAAAGTCCATCTGACAAGACTCAAAGTTCATATGACCAGACTCTAAGTCCATCTGACCTGACTCAAAGTCCATCTGACCAGACTCAAAGTCCATCTGACCTTACTCAAATTCCATCTTACCAGACTTAAAGTCCATCTGTCCAAACTCAATGTCCATCTGACCAGACTCAAAGTCCATCTGACCAGACTCAAGTTCTTATGACCAGACTCAAAGTCCATCTGACCAGACTCAAAGTTCATCTGACCAGACTTAAAGTCCATCTGTCCAAACTCAATGTCCATCTGACCAGACTCAAAGTCCATCTGACCTTACTCAAATTCCATCTTACCAGACTTAAAGTCCATCTATCCAAACTCAATGTCCATCTGACCAGACTCAAAGTCCATCTGACCAGACTCAAGTTCTTATGACCAGACTCAAAGTCCATCTGACCAGACTCAAAGTTCATCTGACCAGACTCAAAGTGCATCTGACCATACTCAAAGTGCATCTGACCAGACTCAAAGTTCATCTGACCAGACTCAAAGTCCATCTGACTAGACACAAAGTCCATCTGACCAGACTCAAAGTCCATCTGACCAGACACAAAGTCCATCTGACCAGACACAAAGTCCATCTGACCAGACTCAAAGTCCATCTGACCAGACTCAAAGTCCATCTGACCAGACTCAAAGTCCATCTGACCAGACTCAAAGTCCATCTGACCAGACTCAAAGTCCATCTGACCAGACTCAAAGTGCATCTGACCAGACTCAAAGTCCATCTGACCAGACTCACCTCTAAGATACACCAGAGATAAAGTTGGAAGACGATAAGAGAAGACATTCACTTGGTCTTAAAAGAAAATCACTGTCACAAAGAAAATGTGAACCTTCCTGGGAACAAAACACTGGTACTAAAAATGTACAAAAAGGCACCATACCTTCACTGGAACAATACACAAATAGGACCGAAACGTCGTCTTTAGCTCCTCTCTCCAATGTGCGGGTTATTTGTATTAAAAAGCTTGAAGCTGACCATAAGAGGCGTTCTCCACATATGTAGTTTCCATTTTTAACTTAACTTTATGTTGTTGTTGTTGAGTTTTACAGGTAGAAAGTCAGTTGGTGCAAGAATCATCATTCTCATCAAATGCAGCAGTGTTAAAGTTGTGAAGGTGACCACAAGAGACATTCTCAAATTGTTAAGTGGAAATCATTATCACAATCTGTTTACCATAATGACTCAATAACAAGATGAACTTTCCATTGAGAAAAACATCAGCGATAAGAATTTGAAGGTGATCAAAAGAGACGACCTTCAGTTACAGTAGGAAATATCTTGATTCCAATGTTTCTAACTTTGCTATTACTGGCAAATTTGTACCTACGTAGGCTAAACTTTAAGACTATCATCCTCATAATATTGAAACCATTCAGATGAGGCATAATGAAAGTTTAAAACCCGTCGGAAGAAGTTTGTCAAGTTGTGACATAGAGATCATAACTGGGAATGGTCTTTATAAAATTACCCAGTTGGTACCTGCATGTACCAGTGGGTACCTGCACGTACCAGTGTGTACCTGCATGTACCAGTGGGTACCTGCATGTTCCAGTGGGTACTTGCATGTACCAGTGGATACCTGCATGTACCAGTGGGTACCTGCATGTACCAGTGGGTACCTGCATGTACCAGTGGGTACCTGCATGGTAAAAAGTGGGTACCTGCAGGGTACCAGTGGGTCCCTGCATGTACCAGTGGGTACCTGCATGTACCAGTGGGTACCTGCATGTACCAGTGGGTACCTGCATGTACCAGTGGGTACCTGCATGTACCAGTGGGTACCTGCATGTACCAGTGGGTACCTGCATGTACCAGTGGGTACCTGCATGTACCAGTGGGTAAATGCATGTACCAGTGGGTACCTGCATGTACCAGTGGGTACCTGCATGTACAGTGGGAAACATGCATGTACCAGTGGGTACTTGCATTGTACCAGTGGGTACCTGCATGTACCATGGGTACCTGCATGTACCATTGGGTGTACCAGTGTGTACCAGTGGGTACCTGCATGTACCAGTGGGTACGTGCACGTACCAGTGTGTACCTGCATGTACCAGTGGGTACCTGCATGTACCAGTGGGTACCTGCATGTACCAGTGGGTACCTGCATATACCAGTGGGTACCTGCATGTACCAGTGGGTACATGCATGTACCAGTTCTACCTGCATGTACCAGTTGGTACCTGCATGTACCAGTGGGTCCCTGCTGTACCAGGGGGTTATCTGCATGTACCAGTTGGTACCTGCATGTACCAGTGGGTACCTGCATGAACCAGTTGGTACCTGCATGTACCAGGGGATTACCGGGCATGTACCAGTGGGTACCTGCATGTACCAGTGGGTACCTGCATGTACCAGTGGGACCTGCATGTACCAGTAGTACCTGCATGTACCAGTGGGTACCTGCATGTACCAGTGTTTTACCTGCATGTACCAGTGGGTACCTGCATGTACCAGTGGGTCCCTTTGCATGTACCAGTGGGAAACCTGCATGTACCAGTGGGTACGTGCATGTACCAGTGTGTACTGCATGTACCAGGGGGTACCTGCATGTACCAGTGGGTACCTGCATGTACCAGTGGGTAACCGGCATGTACCAGTGGGTACCTGCATGTACCAGGGTATCGGCATGTACCAGTGGGTACCTGCATGTACCAGTGGGTAACCTGTATGTACCAGTGTGTACCGAAGTACCAGTGGGTACCTGCATGTACTAGTGGGGTACCTGTATTACCAGTGTTACCTGCATGCCACCATTGGGTACCTGCATGTACCAGTGGGTACCTGCGTGTACCAGTGGGTACCTGTATGTTTTACCAGTGGTACCTGCATGTACCATGGGCACCTGCATGTACCAGTAGGTACCTGCATGTACCAGTGGATACCTGCACGTACCAGAGGTACCTGCATGTACCAGTGGGTACCTGCATGTACCAGGGGGACCTGCATGAACCAGTGGGTACCTGCATGTACCAGTGGGTACCTGCATGTACCAGTGGGTACCTGCATGTACCAGTGGGTACCTGTATGTACCAGTGTGTACCTGCATGTACCAGTGGGTACCTGCATGTACCAGTGGATCCCTGATGAAACCAGTGGTACCTGCATGTACCAGTGTGTACCTGCATGTACCAGTGGGTACCTGCATGAAACCAATGGGTACCTGTATTTTACCAGTGGGTACCTGCAGTACCAGTGGGTACCTCCCCAATTGTACCAGTGGGTACGTGCATGTACCAGTGGGTACCTGCATTTTCCCAGTGGGTACCTGCATGTACCAGTGGGTACCTGCATGTACCAGTGGTACCGGCAGTACCAGTGGGTACCTGCATGAAACCAGTGGGTACCTGTATGTACCAGTGGGGTACCTGCATGTACCCAGTGGGTCCCTGCATGTACTAGTGGGTACCTGTATGTACCAGTGTGTACCTGCATGCACCCAGTGGTACTGCATGTACCAGTGGGTACCTGCGTGAAACCAGGGTACCCTGCATGTACAGTGGGTAAATGCATGTACCAGGGGGAAACCTTTGCATGTACCAGTGGGTACCTGCATGTACCAGTGGTACCTGCATGTACCAGTGGGAAACTTTCATGTCCCAGTGGGTACCTGCATGTACCAGTGGGTACCTGCATGAACAGTGGTGCCCGGGGTTGTACCAGTGGGTACCTGCATGTACCAGTGGGTACGTGCACGTACCAGTGTGTACCTGCATTTTACCAGGGTACCTGCATGTACCAGTGGGTAACCTGCATGTACCAGTGGGTACCTCATGTACCAGTGGGTACATGCATGTACCAGTGGGTACCTGCATGTACCATGGGTACATGCATGTACCAGTTGGTATCTGCATGTACCAGTTGGTACCTGCATGTACCAGTGGGTACCTGCATGTACCAGTTGGTACCTGCATGTGCCAGTCGTACCTGCATGTACCATGGGTACCTGAAAGTACCAGTGGGTACCTGCAGTACCAGTGGGTACCTGAATGTCCCAGTGGGTACTGCATGTACCAGGGGGTTACCTGCATGTACCAGTGTGTACCTGCATGTACCAGGGGGATACCTGTATGTACCAGTGGGTACCTGCATGTACCAGGGGGTTCCTGCATGTCCCAGTGGACCTGCATGTACCAGTGGGTACCTGCATGTACCAGGTGAAAACTGCATGTACCAGTGGTACCTGCATGTACCATGGGTACCTGCTTTGTACTAGTGGGTACCTGCAGTACCATGGGTACCGGCATGTACCGTGGGTACCTGCATGTACCAGTGGTACCTGTATGTACCAGTGTGTACCTGCATGTCCCAGGGGGGAAACCTGCATGTACTAGTGGGAACCTGTATGTACCGTGTGTACCGCATGCACCAGTGTGTCCTGCATGACCAGTGGGTACCTGGTGTACCAGTGGGTACTGTATGTACCAGTGGGTACCTGCATGTACCAAGGGTACCTCATGTACCAGTAGGTACCTGCAGTACCATGTTTACTGCACGTACCAGTTTTACCTGCATTACCAGTGGGTACCTCATGTACCAGTGGGTACTGTATTTTTACCAGTTTGTACCTGCATGTACATGGGTACCTGATGTAGCAATGGGTACTGTATGTACAGTGGGTACCTGCATGTACCATGGGTACCTGCATGTACCAGTGGGTACCTGTATGTACCAGTGGGTACCTGCATGTACCATGGGTCCCCTACATGTACCAGTGTGTACCTGCATGTACAGTGGGTACCGAAATGTACCAGTGGGTACCTGCATGTACCATGGTACCTGCATGTACCAGTGAGTACCTGCATGTACCCAGTGAGTACCTGCATGTACCAGTGGGTACCTGCAGTACCATTGGGTACGTGCATGTACCAGTGGGTACCTGCATGTACCAGTGGGTACTGCACGTACCAGTGTGTCCCTGCATGTACCAGTGGGACCTGCATGTACCAGTGGGTACCTGCATGTACCAGTGGGTACCTGCATGTACCAGTGGGTACATGCATGTACCAGTTGGTACCTGCATGTACCAGTTTGTACCTGCATGTACCAGTGGGTACCTGCAAGTACCACTTGGTACCTGCATGTCCCATTTTGGTACCTGCATGTACCAGTGGGTACCTGCATGTACCAGTGGGTACCTGCATGTACCAGAGGATACTTGCATGTACCAGTGGGTACCAGCATTTACCAGTGGGTACCTGCATGTACCCAGTGGGTACCGCATGTACCAGTGGGTCCCCTGCATGTACCAGTGGTACGTGCATGTACCAGTGTGTACCTGCATGAACCAGTGGGTACCTGCATGTACCAGTGGGTACCTGCATGTGCCAGTGGGTACCTGCATGTACCAGTGGGTACCTGCATGTACCAGTGGGTACCTGCATGTACCAGTGGGTACCGGCATGTACCAGTGGGTACCTGCATGTACCAGTGGGTACCTGTATGTACCAGTGTGTACCTGCATGTATCAGTGGGTACCTGCATGTACTAGTGGGTACCTGTATGTAACAGTGTGTACCTGCATGCACCAGTGTGTACCTGCATGTACCAGTGGGTACCTGCGTGTACCAGTGGGTACCTGTATGTACCAGTGGGTACCTGCATGTACCAGTGGGTACCTGCATGTACCAGTAGGTACCTGCATGTACCAGTGGATACCTGCACGTACCAGTGGGTACCTGCAGGTAACAGTGGGTACCTGCATGTACCAGTGGGTACCTGCATGAACCAGTGGGTACCTGCATGTACCAGTGGGTACCTACATATACCAGTGGGTACCTGCATGTACCATGGGTACCTGAGAAACCAGGGGTGTACCTGCATGTACCAGTGGGTACCTGCATGTACCAGTGGGTACCTGCATGTACCAGTGGGTACCTGTATGTACCAGTGTGTACCTGCATGTACCAGTGGGTACCTGCATGTATCAGTGTGTACCTGCATGTACCAGTGGGTACCTGCATGTACCAGTGGGTACCTGCATGTACCAGTGGGTACCTGCAGGTACCAGTGGGTACCTGCATGTATCAGTGGGTAACTGCATGTACCAGTGGGTACCTGTATGTACCAGTGGGTACCTGCATGTACCAGTGGGTACCTGCATGTACCAGTGGGTACCTGCATGTACCAGTGGGTACCTGCATGTACCAGTGGGTACCTGCATGTACCAGTGGGTAAGTGCATGTACCAGTGGGTACGTGCATGTACCAGTGGGTACCTGCATGTACCAGTGGGTACCTGCATGTACCAGTGGGTACGTGCATGTACCAGTGGGTATGCATGTACCATGGGTACTTGCATGTACCAGTGAGTACGTGCATGACCAGGGGGTTTACCTGCATCTACCAGGGGGTACCTGCATGTACCAGTGGGTACCTGCATGTACCAGTGGGTACCTGCATGTACCAGTGGGTACCTGCATGTATCAGTGGGTACGTGCATGTACAAGTGTGTACCTGCATGTACCAGTGAGTACCTGCATGTACCAGTGGGTACCTGCATGTACCAGTGGGTACGTGCATGTACCAGTGTGTACCTGCATGTACCAATGGGCACCTGCATGTACCAATACTTTCATAAGAACATAAGAACGAAGGAACACTGCATCAGGCCTACTGGCCCATGCGAGGCAGGTCCAAGTCTCCTACCGGCTTAAGCCAATGCACCCAACCTAGTCAGGTCAGATCACCTTGACTTAAAGGAGGAACACGGCAACCGTCCTGGTAGCACAAGCTAATCAGGTCCAACTCACACCCATCCAACCTTTACGAAATTACCCAGTTGGTACCTGCATGTACCAGTGGGTACCTACATGTACCAGTGGGTACCTGCATGTACCAGTGTGTACCTGCATGTACCAGTGGGTACCTGCATGTACCAGTGGCTACCTGCATGTACCAGTGGGTACCTACATGTACCAGTGGGTACCTGCATGTTCCAGTGGGTACCTGCATGTAACAGTGGGTACCTGCATGTACCAGTGGCTACCTGCATGTACCAGTGTGTACCTACACGTACCAGTGGGTACTTGCATGTACCAGTGGGTACCTGCATGTACCAGTGGGTACCTGCATGTACCAGTGGCTACCTGCATGTATCAGTGGGTACCTACATGTACCAGTGGGTACCTGCATGTTCCAGTGGGTACCTGCATTACCAGTGGGTACTGCATGTCCAGTGGCACTGCATGTACCAGTGTGTACCTACACGTACCAGTGGGTACTTGCATGTACCAGTGGGTACCTGCATGTACCAGTGGGCACCTGCATGTACCAGTGGGTACCTGCATGTACCAGTGGGTACCTGCAGGTACCCAGTGGGTACCTGCATGTACCAGTGGGTACTTGCATGTACCAGTGGTTACGTGCATGTACCAGTGAGTACCTGCGTGTGCCAGTGGGTACCTGCATGTACCAGTGGGTACCTGCATGTACCAGTGGGTACCTGCATGTACCAGTGTGTACCTGCATGTACCAATGGGTACCTACATGTACCAGTGGGTACCTGCATGTACCAGTGGGTACCTGCATGTACCAGTGTGTACCTGCATGTACCAGTGGGTACCTGCATGTACCAGTGGGTACCTGCATGTACCAGTGGGTACCTGCATGTACCAGTGGGTACCTGCATGTACCAGTGTGTACCTGCATATACCAGTGGGTACCTGCATGTAACAGTGGGTACCTGCCTGTAACAGTGGGTACCTGCATGTAACAGTGGGTACCTGCATGTAACAGTGGGTACCTCATGTAACAGTGGGTACCTGCTGTAACAGTGGGTACCTGCATGTAACAGTGGGTACCTGCATGTAACAGTGGGTACCTGCATGTAACAGTGGGTACCTGCATGTAACAGTGGGTACCTGCATGTAACAGTGGGTACCTGCATGTACCAGTGGGTACCTGCATGTACCAGTGGGTACCTGCATGTACCAGTGTGTACCTGCATATACCAGTGGGTACCTGCATGTAACAGTGGGTACCTGCCTGTAACAGTGGGTACCTGCATGTAACAGTGGGTACCTGCATGTAACAGTGGGTACCTGCATGTAACAGTGGGTACCTGCATGTAACAGTGGGTACCTGCATGTAACAGTGGGTACCTGCATGTAACAGTGGGTCCCTGCATGTAACAGTGGTACCTGCATGTAACAGTGGGAAACCTGCATGTACCAGTGGGTACCTGCATGTACCAGTGGGTACCTGCATGTACCAGTGGGTACCTGCATGTACCAGTGGGTACCTGCATGTACCAGTGGGTACCTGCATGTACCAGTGGGTACCTGCATGTAACAGGGGGTTTCCTGCATGTACCAGTGGGTACCTGCATGTACCAGTGGGTACCTGCATGTACCAGTGGTACCTGCATGTACCAGTGGGTACCTGAAATGTACCAGTGGGTACCTGCATGTACCAGTGGGTACCTGCATGTAACAGTGGGTATCTGCATATAACAGTGGGTACCTGCATATAACAGTGGGTACCTGCATGTAACAGTGGGTACCTGCATGTACCAGGGGGTACCTGCAGTAACAGTGGGTACCTGCATGTACCAGTGGGTACCTGCATGTACCAGTGGGTACCTGCATGTACCAGTGGGTACCTGCATGTACCAGTGGGTACCTGCATGTACCAGTGGGTACCTGCATGTACCAGTGGGTACCTGCATGTAACAGTGGGTACCTGCATATAACAGTGGGTACCTGCATATAACAGTGGGTACCTGCATGTACCAGTGGGTACCTGCATGTACCAGTGGGTACCTGCATGTACCAGTGGGTACCTGCATGTACCAGTGGGTACCTGCATGTACCAGTGGGTACCTGCATGTACCAGTGGGTACCTGCATGTAAGAGTGGATAACTGCATCTTGAATATGACATCCAGTTTTGGTCTCCAAATTACGTAAAAGACAAAGGTATACAGGAGACGGTACAGAGAAAAGTTACCAAACTCCTGCCATCACTCGGAAGCAAAAATTAAAAAAAAATCAAAGCCCTCAGCCTTTTATTCTTTTAAAAAATGGGGACTGAGATATCTGATGAAAACTTTTAAGATATTGAAACTTTAAGCCTTTCATAGGAAAGTAATAAATATATTGGTGCAATTTTCAACCTCTTACATGTGTCAACAAACTTTTTCTGATTTAACAAGTATCAAGAACAATGATAGAAATCGTCTCCTTTCAGTTGATGATGAAATCCGTGTGTGTTTATCCGTGTGTGTTTAACCGTGTGTGTTTATCCGTGTGTGTTTATCGGTGTGTGTTTATCTGTGTCTGTTTATCTGTGTTTGTTTATCCGTGTGTGTTTATCCGTGTGTGTTTATGTAAAGTTCTACCCAGAATTAAGTATTTGTGTACCAAATGACAACTACACGTTCCACACTGGAAAAACAAATTTCATTGTCCAATTTTCCTTCAAAAATAACATTATATTTATTAATATAACATTATACCATGATTTATCTAATGGCTTTTCAACATTGTCAATAACGGTTAAATTATTGCAGTAGTTATTATCGTTTTTCGTTCTGTTTTTGTGTGTTATATATGATATATGTTATATATGATTTTATTTCGTTTTGTTTACAGATAGAGTTAATTCTTTTGTGAGAATTATAAACCAGTGAACGAGGTTTCTTGAACAAGCAGGTTAATTTCAGTTATTTTATTTTTACATTGTCAACAAACTTGAGAAAAACCTAAGTATAGTGAGGTGTGTCATAGTCATGTTGAGGTCATAGTTTAGGTGATGTCATAGTCGTAGTTTAATTGATGTCATAGTCATAGTGAGGTGTGGTCATAGTCATAGTCATAGTGAGGTGTGGTCATAGTCAGATGTGTGGTCATAGTTAGATGTGATTCATGTTTCCAGGTCTCCATCCGTGGGTTCACAGATGTCAACACTTACAGTTGCTTTGGTGCTTTAGTTCCGTGTCTCCAGATGTCTATCTGTTTCCCCTCAGATGAACTCTTAGGTATGGTCATATACAGTGATGTGTGGTCATAGTAAGGTGTGGTCGTAATGAGGTGTGGTCGTAGTGAGATGTGGTCGTATTGAGGAGTGGTCTTAGTGAGGTTTGGTCATAGTGAGGTGTGGTTTATGCTTCCAGGTCTCCATCCGTGAGCCCCCGGATGTCAACCCTTCCACACTTCCCACTCCCGGTTGTTTTGGTACTTTCCCTAGTTCCATGTGTCCAGAAGTCCGTCTGTGTCCCCTCAGATGAACTCCCTTCCTCACTTTCCCGGGTGGGTAAGTGGCGGGGTAGTTGGCTGGGTGTGCGGATGTTTGTGTGTGTACTCACCAAATTGTGGTTGCAGGGGTCGACACTCATCTCCTGGCCCCGCCTCTTCACTGATCGCTACTAGGTCCTCTTTCTCCCTGCTCCATGAGCTTTATCATTCCTCGTCTTAAAGCTATGTATGGGTCCTGCTTCCACTACCTCACTTGCTAGACTTTTGCACTTCCTGACAACTCTATGACTGAAGAAATACTTCCTAACATCCCTTTGACTCATCCGATTCTTCAATTTCCAATTGTGACCCCTTATTTATGTGTCCCCTCGCTGTAACAGCCTGTCTCTGTTCACCTTATCTATTCCACGTAGTATTTTGTATGTCGTTATCATATCTCCCCCTAACCCTCCTGTCCTCCAGTGTGGTCAGGCCGATTTCCCTTGCAAACCTTTGGCACTTTCTCTAATTTTTTGACGTGCTTGACCAGGTGTGGGTTCCAAACTGGTGATGCATACTCAAGTATGGGCCTGACTAAGGTATCGGAATGTTATTCTCAGGTTTGCCAGGAGCCCATATGCTGCAGCAGTTATCTGGTTGAAGTGTGCTTCCGGAGACGTGCTCGGTGTTATAGTCACCCCAAGATCTTTCTCTTTGACCGAGGTTTCCAGTCTTTGACCATCTAGCCTATACTCTGACTGTGGTCTTCTTTGCCCTTCCCCGATCTTCATGACTTTGCATTTGGCGGGGTTACATTCGTGAAGCTAGTTTCTGGACCACGTGTCCAACCTGTCCAGGTCTCTTTGTAGTCCTGCCTGATCTTCATCCGATTTAATTCTCTTTATTAACTTTACATCATCTGCGAAGAGGGACACCTCTGAGTCTATCCCTTCCATCATGTCATTCACGTATACCAGAAATAGCACTGCTCCTAGGACTGACCCCTGTGGGACCCCGCTCGTCACAGGCACCCTCTGTGATACCTTATCACGTACCATGACTCGTTGTTGCCTCCCTGTCAGGTATTCTCTGATCCATTGCAGTGCCCTTCCTGTTATATGCGCCTGATCCTCGAGCTTCTGCACTAATGTCCTGTGAGGAACTGTGTCGAAGGCCTTCTTGCAGCCCAGGAAAATGTAATCACCCTACCTCTCTCTCTCGTGTCTTACTTCTGTTACTTTGTCATGAAACTCCAGAATGTTTGTGACACAGGATTTGCCTTCCATGAATCTGTGTTGGTTGTCGTTTATAATCTCGTTCCGTTCCAGGTGCTCCAACACTCTCCTCCTGATAATCTTCTAAATGACTTTGCATACTATACAGTCAGTGACACTGGTCTATAGTTTAGTGCCTCGTTTTCTTCTCCTTTCTTAAAAATGGGGATTATATTTGCCGTCTTCCATACCTCAGGCAGCTGTCCAGTTTCAAGGGATGTGTTGAAAATTGTAGGTAGAGGCACATCGTCTCTGCTCTCTCTCTAAGGACCCACGGAGAGATGTCCGGTCCCACCGACTTTGAGGTATCAAGGCTACTTAGCAGCTTCTTCACCTCCTCCTCAGTTGTGTGTATTTCATCCAACACTGTCGGTATAACCCTTGTTGGTGTCCACCCCTGCTTTGTCTTTACAGAGTCCTTCCTGGATTTACTGTAAATACTTCCTTAAATCTAGTGTTGAGCTCCTCACATACCGCTTGATCGTTTCTTGTGAGCTCCCCACCTTCTTTCCTCAGCCTGATTACCTGATCTTTGACTGTTGTCTTCCTCCTGACGTGGCTATACAGAGGTTTCGGGTCAGACTTGACTTTCGACGCTATGCTGTTTTCGTACTGTCGCTGGGCCTCCCTCCTTATCTATGTGTATGTGTGTGTGTGTGTGTGTGTGTGTGTGTGTGTGTGTGTGTGTGTGTGTGTGTGTGTGTGTATGTGTGTGTGTGTGTGTGTGTGTGTGTGTGTGTGTGTGTCTGTGTGTGCTCACCTAATTGCTCAACTAATTGTGGTTGCAGGGGTCGAGACTCAGCTCCTGGCCCAGCCTCTTCACTGATCTGCTTCCTGAGCTTTGTCATACCTCGTCTTAAAGCTATGTATGGTTCCTGCCTCCACTACTTCACTTGCTAGGCTATTCCACTTCCTGACGACTCTGTGACTTGGGAAATACTTCCTAACATCCCTGTGACTCGTCTGAATCTTCAGCTTCCAATTGTGACCCCCCTCTTTCTGTGTCCCCTCCTGGAACATCCTGTCTCAGTCCACCTTATCTATTCCACGCAGTATCTTGCATATCGTTATCATGCCTCCTCTAACCTTTCTGTCCTCCAGGGTCGTCAGTCCGATTTCCCTCAACCTTTCATCGTCGGACATTCCCCTGAGCTCTGGAACTAGCCTTGTTGCAAACCTTTGTACTTTTTCTAATTTCTTGACGTGCTTGACCAGGTGTGGGTTCCAAACTGGTGCTGCATACTCCAGTATGGGCCTGACGTACACAGTGTACAGTGTCTTGAGCGATTCCTTACTAAGGTATCGGAACGCTATTCTCAGATTTGCCAGGCGCCCATATGCTGCAGCAGTTATCTGGTTGATGTGTGCCTCCGGAGACGTGCTCGGTGTTATGGTCACCCTAAGATCTTTCTCCTTAAGTGCGGTTTACAGTCTTTGTCCACCTAGCCTATACTCTGTCTGCGGTCTTCTTTGCCCTTCCGCAGTCTTTATGACCTTGCATTTGGCAGGGTTGAAATCGAGAAGCCAGTTCCTGGACCACGTGTCCAACCTATCCAGGTCTCTTTGTAGTCCTGCCATATCCTCATCCGATTTAATCCTTCTCGTTAGCCTCACATCATCTACGAACAAGGACACTTCAAAGTCTATCCCTTCCACCATGTCATTCACATATATCAAAATTAGCACTGGTCCTGGGACTAACCCTTGTGGTACCCCGCTCATCACAGGAGCCCACTGTGATACCTCATCACGTACCATGACCCGTTGTTGCCTCCCTGTCAGGAAAATGCAATCAACCCACCATTCTCTCTCGTTTGTTACTTCTGTTACCTTGTCATAAAACTACAGAAGGTTCTTGACAGAGAATTTGCCTTCCATGAATCCGTGCTGGTTGTTGTTTATAATCTTGTTCCGTTCCAGGTGCTCCACCACTCTCCTCCTGATAATCTTCTCCATGACTTTGCATACTATACACGTCAGAGACACTGGTCTGTAATTTAATGCCTCGTTTCTGTCTCCTTTCTTAAAAATAGGGACAACACTTGCCCTGTACTCACCTAGTTAAGGTTGATGGGGTCGAGTCCGAGCTCCTGTGTGTGTGTGTGTGTGTGTGTGTGTGTGTGTGTGTGTGTGTGTGTGTGTGTGTGTGTGTGTGTGTGTGTGTGTGTCTGTGTGTGTGTGTGTGTGTGTGTGTGTGTGTGTAGATGTGTGTGTGTGTGTGTGTGTGTGTGTATGTGTGTGTGTGAGTGTGTGTGTGTGTGTGTGTGTGTATGTGTGTGTGTGTGTGTGTGTGTGTGTGTGTGTGTGTGTGTGTGTGTGTGTGTGTGTGTGTGTGTGTACTCACCTAGTTGTACTCACCTAGTTGAGGTTGCGGGGGCCGAGTCCGAGCTCCTGGCCCCGCCTCTGTGTCTTCAACTTACAACTGTGTCCCCTTGTTACTGTGTCCAATCTCTGGAACATCCTGTCTTTGTCCACCTTGTCAATTCCTCTCAGTATTTTGTATGTCGTTATCATGTCCCCCCTATCTCTCCTGTCCTCCAGTGTCGTCAGGTTGATTTCCCTTAACCTCTCCTCGTAGGACATACCTCTTAGCTCTGGGACTAGTCTTGTGGCAAACCTTCTTTCTCTAGTTTCTTTACGTGCTTGGCTAGGTGTGGGTTCCAAACTGGTGCCGCATACTCCAATATGGGCCTAACGTACACGGTGTAAAGGGTCCTGAACGATTCCTTATTAAGATGTCGGAATGCTGTTCTGAGGTTTGCTAGGCGCCCATATGCTGCAGCAGTTATTTGGTTGATGTGCGCTTCAGGAGATGTTCCTGGTGTTATACTCACCCCAAGATCTTTTTCCATGAGTGAGGTTTGTTGTCTCTGGCCCCCTAGACTGTACTCCCGTCTGCGGTCTTCTTTGCCCTTCCCCAATCTTCATGACTTGCACTTGGCGGATTGAACTCCAGGAGCCAATTGCTGGACCAGGTCTGCAACCTGTCCAGATCCCTTTGTAGTTCTGCCTGGTCTTCGATCGAGTGAATTCTTCTCATCAACTTCACGTCATCTGCAAACAGGGACACCTCAGAGTCTATTCCTTCCGTCATGTCGTTCACAAATACCAGAAACAGAACTGGTCCTAGGACTGACCCCTGTGGGACCCCGCTGGTCACAGGTGCCCACTCTGACACCTCGCCACGTACCATGACTCGCTGCTGTCTTCCTGACAAGTATTCCCTGATCCATTGTAGTGCCTTCCCTGTTATTCCTGCTTGTCCTCCAGTTTTTGCACCAATCTCTTGTGTGGAACTGTGTCAAACGCCTTCTTGCAGTCCAAGAATATGCAATCCACCCACCCCTCTCTCTGTCTTGCTGCTGTCACCATGTCATAGAACTCCAGTAGGTTTGTGACACAGGATTTCCCGTCCCTGAAACCATGTTGGCTGCTGTTGATGAGATCATTCCTTTCTAGGTGTTCCACCACTCTTCTTCTGATAATCTTCTCCATGATTTTGCATACTATACATGTCAGTGACACTGGTCTGTAGTTTAATGCTTCATGTCTGTCTCCTTTTTTAAAGACTGGGACTACATTTGCTGTCTTCCATGCCTCAGGCAATCTCCCTGTTTCGATAGATGTATTGAATATTGTTGTTAGGGGTACACATAGCACCTCTGCTCCCTCTCTCAATACCCATGGGAAGATGTTATCTGGCCTCATTGCCTTTGAGGTATCTAGCTCACTCAGAAGCCTCTTCACTTCTTCCTCGGTTGTGTGCACTGTGTCCAGCACATGGTGGTGTGCCCCACCTCTCCGTCTTTCTGGAGCCCCTTCTGTCTCCTCTGTGAGCACTTCTTTGAATCTCTTGTTGAGTTCCTCACATACTTCACGGTCATTTCTTGTTGTCTCTCCTCCTTCCTTCCTTAGCCTGATTACTTGGTCCTTGACTGTTGTTTTTCCTCTTGATGTGGCTGTACAACAGTTTCGGTCAGATTTGGCTTTCGCTGCTATGTCATTTTCATATTGTCTTTGGGCCTCCCTTCTTATCTGTGCATATTCGTTTCTGGCTCCTTTCGACTGCTCTCCTTATTCTCCTGGGTCCTTTGCCTTCTATATTTCTTCCATTCCCTAGCACACTTGGTTTTTGCCTCCCTTCACCTTTGGGTAAACCATGGGCTCATCCTGGTTTTTTCATTGTTCCTGTTACCCTTGGGTACAAACCTCTCCTCACCCTCCTTGCATTTTGTTGCTACATATTCCATCATCTCATTAACTGGCTTCCCTGCCAGTTCTCTGTCCCACTGAACCCCGTTCAGGAAGTTCCTCATTCCTGTGTAGTCCCCTTTCTTGTAGTTTGGCTTGATTCGTCCTGGCTTCCTGCTTCTCCCTCCACTTGTAGCTCTACTGTGCATTCGAAGCCTAAAACCACGTGGTCACTGGCCCCAAGGGGTCTTTCATATGTGATATCCTCGATATCTGCACTACTCAAGGTGAATACTAAGTCCAGCCATGGACTTAGTGTGTGAGTGTGTGCGTGTGTGTGTGTGTATGTGTGTGTGTGTGCTTGTCCGTGTGTGTATGTGTGTGTGTGTGTGTGTGTGTGTGTGTGTGTGTGTGTGTGTGTGTGTATGTGTGTATGTGTGAGTGTGTGTGTATGTGTGTGTGTGTGTGTGTGTGTGAGTGTGTGTATATGTGTGTGTGTGTGTGTGTGTGTGTGTGTGTGTGTGTGTGTGTGTGTGTGTGTTTGTGTGTTTTGTGTGTGTGTGTATGTGGGTTGCAAAAGTATGTTACAGCAAGATATCATCACAAAATAAAGCAGTAATGGAGACAGTAACAATGAGACAAACTATCTAGTCAGGTTGCACACCTGGCTGCCGGAATCTTTTTTGTCAACAGATTGCGACTACCATGATGGTCGACTCTATTAATTTGAGATTTACTGATAATTTTTTTGTGTGCGTATTGTGGAAAGTGTTAGTTGTATTAATATTTTATAAGGGGATATAAGTGCAAATGAGCAAAGGGAGATCCTGGGAGATGTTAAGTCAGTGTGTTAGAAATGTTGAGTCTTGCAAGATAATTGCTTGAAGTGACATGAATAATCAGTTTATTAGACACTGTTGTAGAAGGTACAGTGGGGAAGTTTGAAATGCTTGATGTAAATAATAATGTGGGACCTTTACCTCACCTCAACAACACAGTAAACATGTCAACAACACAGTAAACATGTCAACATACAGCAACAGTAAAGTAATGAAGAAAAACACTACAGCAACACGCAAGAACAGTACAGTAACTTAAATAGTGTAACACAGAAGAAAATAACTGCTGCAATATGCAAGAACTGCATACTAACACATAAAACACTATATTAACACTGGAGAACAGTTCAATAACACAAGAAAAGTAACTCATAATAACAATAGAACAACACAAAACAATAAAGCACAGTAACACAAAAGAACAATACAGTAACACATACAAACAATACTGTAACACACAATGAAAGTACAATATCATACAGTAAAACGGTATATCTGAACACAAGTACCACACAAGAGTAGATCAAGATAATAATACACAAAACAGCAGTAATGAAGACATTAAGACAGAGTTATGCTGGCCAGGTTGTAACATCCACACCAACAATCACTTTTCTGGAGAGGTTGACTCTCACAGTTTGCAGATCTTATTTTCTTTTCCTAGATATTTTTTATTGGGTTTGCGCATATTTTTTGTCAATATAGTGAAGGTGAGAGAAGTGAATCCATGAAACATTAAAACGTGAGAGAGAGACTAACATTTAGCAATTCAAAAGTGTGTGTGTGTGTGTGTGTGTGTGTGTGTGTGTGTGTGTGTGTGTGTGTGTGTGTGTGTGTGTGTGTGTGTGTGTGTGTGTATGTGTGTGTGTGAGTGTGTGTGTGTGTGTGTGTGTGTGTGTATGCGTGTGTGTGTGTGTGTGTGTGTGTGGTGTGTGTGTGTGTGTGTGTGTGTGTGTGTGTGTGTGTGTGTGTGTGTGTGTGTGTGTGTGTGTGTGTGTACTCACCTAGTTGTACTCACCTAGTTGAGGTTGCGGGGGCCGAGTCCGAGCTCCTGGCCTCGCCTCTGTGTCTTCAACTTCCAACTGTGTCCCCTTGTTACTGTGTCCAATCTCTGGAACATCCTGTCTTTGTCCACCTTGTCAATTCCTCTCAGTATTTTGTATGTCGTTATCATGTCCCCTCTATCTCTCCTGTCCTCCAGTGTCGTCAGGTTGATTTCCCTTAACCTCTCCTCGTAGGACATACCTCTTAGCTCTGGGACTAGTCTTGTGGCAAACCTTCTTTCTATAGTTTCTTTACGTGCTTGGCTAGGTGTGGGTTCCAAACTGGTGCCGCATACTCCAATATGGGCCTAACGTACACGGTATACAGGGTCCTGAACGATTCCTTATTAAGATGTCGGAATGCTGTTCTGAGGTTTGCTAGGCGCCCATATGCTGCAGCAGTTATTTGGTTGATGTGCGCTTCAGGAGATGCGCCTGGTGTTATACTCACCCCAAGATCTTTTTCCTTGAGTGAGGTTTGTTGTCTCTGGCCCCCTAGACTGTACTCCGTCTGCGGTCTTCTTTGCCCTTCCCCAATCTTCATGACTTTGCACTTGGCGGGATTGAACTCCAGGAGCCAATTGCTGGACCAGGTCTGCAACCTGTCCAGATCCTTTTGTAGTTCTGCCTGGTCTTCGATCGAGTGAATTCTTCTCATCAACTTCACGTCATCTGCAAACAGGGACACCTCAGAGTCTATTCCTTCCGTCATGTCGTTCACAAATACCAGAAACAGCACTGGTCCTAGGACTGACCCCTGTGGGACCCCGCTGGTCACAGGTGCCCACTCTGACACCTCGCCACGTACCATGACTCGCTGCTGTCTTCCTGACAAGTATTCCCTGATCCATTGTAGTGCCTTCCCTGTTATTCCTGCTTGGTCCTCCAGTTTTTGCACCAATTTTCTTGTGTGGAACTGTGTCAAACGCCTTCTTGCAGTCCAGGAATATGCAATCCACCCACCCCCTCTCTCTTGTCTTACTGCTGTCACCATGTCATAGAACTCCAGTAGGTTTGTGACACAGGATTTCCCGTCCCTGAAACCATGTTGGCTGCTGTTGATGAGATCATTCCTTTCTAGGTGTTCCACCACTCTTCTCCTGATAATCTTCTCCATGATTTTGCATACTATACATGTCAGTGACACTGGTCTGTAGTTTAATGCTTCATGTCTGTCTCCTTTTTCAAAGATTGGGACTACATTTGCTGTCTTCCATGCCTCAGGCAATCTCCCTGTTTCGATAGATGTATTCAATAATGTTGTTAGGGGTACACATAGCGCCTCTGCTCCCTCTCTCAATACCCATGGGAAGATGTTATCTGGCCTCATTGCCCTTGAGGTATCTAGCTCACTCAGAAGCCTCTTCACTTCTTCCTCGGTTGTGTGCACTGTGTCCAGCACATGGTGGTGTGCCCCACCTCTCCGTCTTTCTGGAGCCCCTTCTGTCTCCTCTGTGAGCACTTCTTTGAATCTCTTGTTGAGTTCCTCACATACTTCACGGTCATTTCTTGTTGTCTCTCCTCCTTCCTTCCTTAGCCTGATTACTTGGTCCTTGACTGTTGTTTTCCTCTTGATGTGGCTGTACAACAGTTTCGGGTCAGATTTGGCTTTCGCTGCTATGTCATTTTCATATTGTCTTTGGGCCTCCCTTCTTATCTGTGCATATTCGTTTCTGGCTCTACGACTGCTCTCCTTATTCTCCTGGGTCCTTTGCCTTCTATATTTCTTCCATTCCCTAGCACACTTGGTTTTTGCCTCCCTTCACCTTTGGGTAAACCATGGGCTCATCCTGGCTTTTTCATTGTTCCTGTTAACCTTGGATACAAACCTCTCCTCACCCTCCTTGCATTTTGTTGCTACATATTCCATCATCTCATTAACTGGCTTCCCTGCCAGTTCTCTGTCCCACTGAACCCCGTTCAGGAAGTTCCTCATTCCTGTGTAGTCCCCTTTCTTGTAGTTTGGCTTCATTTGTCCTGGCTTCCTGCTTCTCATTCCACTTGTAGCTCTACTGTGTATTCGACGCTTAAAACCACGTGGCCACTGGCCCCAAGGGGTCTTTCATATGTGATGTCCTCAATATCTGCACTACTCAAGGTGAATACTAAGTCCAGCCTTGGACTTAGTGTGTGTGTGTATGTGTGTGTGTGTGTGCTTGTGTGTGTGTGTGTGTGTGTGTGTGTGTGTGTGTGTGTGTGTGTGTGTGTGTATGTGTGTGTGTGTGTGTGTGTGTGTGTGTGTGTGTGTGTGTGTATATGTGTGTGTGTGTGTGTGTGTGTTTGTGTGTTTTTGTGTGTGTGTATGTGGGTTGCAAAAGTATGTTACAGCAAGATATCATCACAAAATAAAGCAGTAATGGAGACAGTAACAATGAGACAAACTATCTAGTCAGGTTGCACGCCTGGCTGCCGGAATCTTTTTTGTCAACAGATTGCGACTACCATGATGGTCGACTCTATTAATTTGAGATTTACTGATAATTTTTTTGTGTGCGTATTGTGGAAAGTGTTAGTTGTATTAATATTTTATAAGGGGATATAAGTGCAAATGAGCAAAGGGAGATCCTGGGAGATGTTAAGTCAGTGTGTTAGAAATGTTGAGTCTTGCAAGATAATTGCTTGAAGTGACATGAATAATCAGTTTATTAGACACGTTGTAGAAGGTACAGTGGGGAAGTTTGAAATGCTTGATGTAAATAATAATGTGGACTTTACCTCACCCAACAACACAGTAAACATGTCACAACACAGTATAACCATGTCAACATACAGCACAGTTAAAGTAATGAATAAAACCTACCAGCAACACGTCAGAACAGTACTAGTAACCTTAATAGTGTAACTCAGAGAACATACTGCTGCAATATGCAATACTGCATATTAACACATAAAACCCTATATTAACACTGAAACAGTTCAATACAATGAAAATACTCATAATAACTTAGAACAACACAAAACATAAAGCACAGTAACAAAATGAACATTACTCATTTTAATCACATACAAACAATACTGTAACACACAAAAAGTACTAATATCATACAGTAAACGGTAATCTGAAACACAGAGTACCACACAAGAGTAATCAAGATAATAATACACCAAATACCAGCAGTAATGAAGACATTAGACAGAGTTATGCTGGCCAGGTTGTATATCCACACCAACAATCACTTTTCTGGAGAGGTTGACTCTCACCAGTTTTGCAGATCTTTTTAATTTTCCTAGATATTTTTTAATTGGGTTTGCGCATTATTTTTTTTGTCATATATGAAGGTGAGAGATGTGAATTCCATGAAACATTAAAACGGTGAGAGAGACTAACATTTAGCAATTCAAAAGTGTGTGTGATGTGTGTCGTGTGGTGTGTGTGTGTGTGTGTGTGTGTGTGGTGTGTGTGTGTGTGTGTGTGTGTGTGTGTGTGTGTCTTTGTCCCTGTCTTTGTTTCTGGTACAGTTCACAACTGCTGGACAAAGTGTTAGATAAAATTTAAAAATATTGTTTAATTTAAATAAAATATTAGTGTTTGTCCATTGACTGTTGATTATACCAAACAATGAATATGTGAAAAGTGTGACAGACAGAGTGATGAAAAAGACAAAATATAAGTAATAAATAACTGGCTGGGTTTAGAAAGAGGAAGGATATGTATGCATCAACATAATTTTGCAAACGTTGAATAAATATAAAAATCGAACTGTTACAAAAGACATTGTGATTGTTGCCACAGTTGTTAACATACAAGTGAATAAAAACAGCAGTATCGAAGATACTGCTGTTTTTATTCACTTGTCCATTAGTCCACGTCACATGTACCTTAGCCCACGTCACTGTTTTATTCACAGCAGTATCGAAGACTCTGCTGATATCGTTTTAGACTACAGTGAAGGTCGACTTTATCAATAAGGAGATTTTTTAGTGTGGATGAGAGAGTGATGGTTCCTGCGGAATGTTAAGTGAAGCTTTTGGGAATTTTGAGTCAACATAATTGTTATCGGAAACATAAATACCATTGTGGGAGACACTGTTGTGGAAGATGTTGTAGGAAACTGTAGGAAATTTACGATAAAGAATTTCTTTATTTCAGGGACGAGAGAAATATATGTGTTGTGGTTATTGTGTGCATGTGATGCGCTGTATGACCCTTGTGATTTAGCGCATTTTTATTATAATAATAATATGTGCATGTGTGTGTCTGTGTGTATGTACTTGTGTACTTTCATATTTACTTGTGGACGTTTCAATTCCATGAAAATGACGAACTGCAACAAAAAAGAAGCTGATAAATTTTTTGTAACAGACTTACTGGTGGGAAGACAGAGTCACACACGGACTCACATTTATACACAGTAAAACTTTTAGAAATACACTTATAAAGCTGCATGAGTGAAAACAAAACAAAAATTAACTTCAACACATAATGAAACATAAATAGAAGTCCGAGATTATCAGTAAGTAACCTCACCTTGGTGGGGGAGTTGGGAGGCAGCTTGTTCGTGTCTAGCTGACTACTGTTCCAGGCTGTCTTGGTGGGTGTAATTACAGGACGCAGTTTTCTGTGTGTCCCCTCCTGTAATTCCACCCACCTGGACAGTCTCGGCAGTAGACCAGCTAGACAAGACCAAGTTAACATCCAACAACGTTACTGGGGAGGGGCCAACACATACACACACACACAACACACCCGCCCAAACACCCACCCGCCCAAACTCACCCACCCGCCCAACAACCCACCCAACCACCCGCCCACCTAGAAAAGTGAGGGAGTTCCTCTGAGGGGACACAGATGGATTCCGGACACACGAAACTAGGGAAAGCACCAAAACAACCGGGAGTGGGAAGTGTGGAAGGGTTGACGTCCGGGGGCCCACGGATGGAGACCTGGAAACATAAACCACACATGACTATGACCACACCTATGACCACAATTCACCTCACTACAACCACATCTCACTACAACCACACCTCACTATGACCACACCTCACTACGACCACACATCACTATGACCACACCTCAGCATGATCCACACCTGGACACACGGAACTAGGGAAAGCACCAAAATAACCGGGAGTGGGAAGTGTGGAAGGGTTGACATCCGGGGGCCCACGGATGGAGACCTGGAAACATAAACCACACCTGAATATGACCACACCTATGACCACAATTCACCTCACTACAACCACACCTCACTACGACCACACCTCACTATGACCACACCTCACTATGACCACACCTCAGCATGATCCACACTTGGGAGTTCATCTGAGGGGACACAGATGGACTTCTGGACACACGGAACTAGGGAAAGCATAAACATAACCGGAGTGGGAAGTATTGAAGGGTTGACATCCGGGGACCACGGATGGAGACCTGGAAACATACTTCACCTGACGTAACCACCCCTCACCTATGACCACATGTACAACCACACCTCAGCATGACTTCACCTCACTATGACCACGCCTCACCATGATACACACCTGGGAGTTCATCTGAGGGGACACAGATGGACTTCTGGACACAAGGAAAGCTCCAAAACAACTGTGGAGACCAGGAAACATGAACCACACCTGACTATGACCACATCTGACTATGACCACACCTCACCTATGCTGATTACACTCGTTAACAATCTTTGTAATGTGGTATGCATTTTCATGTCATGAATCCAAATGTCACCTTGATACGAGACATATAATAAATAATTGATTATTTTATTATATGTATCATTATGCTTTAAACTCAAATCCGTACATACTCTCTGCCTTTTTGCTTGACGCCCTATTTGCCCTGGTACCATTTTTCCTTGGTTGAAATATCTTGGTCAAACCTTTCATCATGTTCGTCACTAACTGTCCCACAGTTTGCTGGAAAAAAGTCTATATGTGAGTCCAAAAAGTGGATTTTAAGTGACATGTTACATCCCATGTTCTTGTAAGCCTTGATGAGGTTTTCCACCAATTCTTCGTAGTTGCCTTCCCTTCTGTTTCTGAGAAATTCCTTCACTTCTAACTTGAATGCTTCCCAAGCAGCTTTCTCCTCCCCATGAAGGTCTGATTCAAAGTCACCATCTTTAAGAAGCTCTCGAATCTGAGGAGTATTGAGGACTCCCTCTCTTATCTTAGCATAGCTCAGTGGTGGGAATTTTGATGTTAAATACTGACTGGATTTGTTTTATGTGTAGTGATGGTAGCAAAATTTTGTTTGGTTCAATGAGAGGTGGATGTTGAACATTTTTCATCCCAGGCTCCAATGATTGACAAGGTGGCCAGTCTCTCCTGATGTAGAGGGAAACTCTTGCACGGCTGTCCCAGTCACATAAACAGCAGCAGTACTTGGTGTCTGGCTAAAAAAAATCACCTAACTTTCACCTCAAAATATAAACCACCTTCTATGACTGCTGGAACAGTGAGACTGTGAGTGTGGTAAGAAAAACACTTCCACAAGCCTGTTGGAACCTGTTGTGACACGTAGGTGTATACTGAAAGCAATTTTAACCATGATATTCATCATCAGTGTTCTGAAATTAGTTGGAAATTGATACTCTGGTCTCCGAAGCATTTTGTTTGTTGACCAGTGATGGAAAAGAAAAATATAAGTAATGATAAGTGGCTAGAAAAGTACCTCAAAATAGCACTATAGCAAAACATTAACACAAAAGAACACTACAGTAACACATAAGAACAAAACTTTAACACAGAAGAAAAGTACAGTAATATACATCAGAAGAGTACACAACTAACACACAAGAACAATACAATCCCTTCTGTCGAGAGGTTGACTCTTATTTTCTTTCCATAGATTTTTTTTGTTGTTGTTGTATTTGCGTATATTTTTCTCATGGTAAGAGAAGTGAAGACATGAAAAATTAAAACGTGAGAGAGAGTATAATTATTTAATAATTCAAAAGAATGATACACAAATAACCCGCACATAGAAGAGAGAAGCTTACGACGACGTTTCGGTCCGACTTGGACCATTTACAAAGTCACACTGATCAGACTTGGAGCAGGACGGGTATATATAGGCAGGAAGAGGTAGTGGTGGTAGTAGTAGTAATAGTAGTGGTAATAGTAGCAGTAGTAGAAGTGGTAATAGTGGTAGCGGTAGTACCACTACCACTACTGCCACTTCTACTACTACTACTACTACTACTATCACTACTACTACTACTAATACTACTACTACTACTACTACTACTACTACTACTACTACTACCACTACTGCTTCTATTATTACCACCACTACCTCTTCCTGCCTATATATACCCGTCCTGTTCTACTTCTCGTTAGTGTGACTTTGTAAATCGTCCAAGTCGGACCGAAACGTCGTCCTAAGCTCCTCTCTTCTATATGCGGGTCATTTGTGTATTGTTCCAGTCACGGTACTGTGCCTTTCTTTGTTAATAAAAAGAATGTTTTTTTGGTATATCCAGTACAAGATTCTCTCAGCTGCTACTTCCTTATATCTTCACATTTATCATTAATTAAGGATATCTACAAAATACTACGTAACAACATTCTACATCACCATTATTCAGAATTCTAAGAAGACGAACTGCAACATAAAACAGGAAGCTGATAACTTTTTTGCAGCAAATTTCTTGGTGGGAAGACAGAGTCACATACGGACACAAATATAAACAATAAGTGAAAACAAAACAAAAACAACGAACAACCTTTGTCCTTGACTTTGTTTCTGGTACAGTTCACAACTGCTGGACAATGTTAGAGAAAATTGCAAAATATTGTTTAAATAAAATATTAGTGTTTGATTATACCAAGCAATGAATATGTCAAAATTGTGATTGACAGAGTGATGGAAAAGACAAAATATAAGACATCGCATTTGCTGCCAGACTTGCTAACGTACAGCAGTATCAGAGACTCTGCTAAAATCCTGTTTTGTCAATAATCTAGACTACCGTGAAGGTCGACTTTATCAACAAGGAGATTTTTTAGTGTGGATCAGAGAGTGATGGTTCCTGCAAAATGTTAAGTGAAACTTTTAGGAAGTTTGAGAAAGGGAATGTGTGCATCAACATAATTTTGCAAACGTTGAATAAAAAAAAAGCGAATTGTTACAAAAGACATTGCGTTTGTTGCTGTCTCCATCCGTGGGCCCCGGATGTCAACCCTTCCTCAGTTGTTTTCGTGCTTTCTCTTCTTCAGTGTCTCCAGAAGTCCATCTGTGTCCCCTCAGATGAACTTCCAGGTGTGGATCATGGTGAGGAGTGGTTATAGTGAGGTGTGGCCGTAGATGTCGTTATAGGTGAGGGTTGGTCATAATGAGGTGTGGTCGTAGATGTGGTCATAGGTGAGGGTTGGTCATAGTGAGGTGTGGTCGTAGATGTGGTCATAGGTGAGGGTTGGTCATAGTGAGGTGTGGTCGTAGATGTGGTCATAGGTGAGGGGTAGTTAAGTGAGATCATAATGAGCTGTGGCCATAGTTAAGTGAGGTTATAGTGAGATGTGGTCAGAGTCGATAAAGTCCAAAAAACGATTTCAGCAGAATGACCCACTCATCAAGTACACTATTTCCAAACCTATATACTTTCCTATATACTTTCTAAATCTAAACTTGTCTAATTTAAATCTATTATTGCGAGTTTTCTCTTGGAGAGACATCCTCAACACCTCACATATATAGTCTTAATAACCATCTTCCACTTATACACTTCGATAATGTCTTCCCTCATTCTTCGCCTTACAAGTGAATGTAATTTAAGGGTTTTCTAGTGCTATGTATTAATTTTGTCATTGGAGCTGAGCTGCGTAATCTTGATATAAATCCCAGGAACTGCTGTCATGCTTCAAGATTGCTGCTTACAATAACCCCCAAATCCTTTTTGCATTATGTATGGCTAAGTTCTACATTATTTAGTTAATAAGTGCTAGGGTTATGAACATTCCCGAGCTTCAGAACTTTGCACTGGATCATGTTGTCGATGTGGTATTGAGGGGTGGTCATAGTGAGGTGTGGTTATAGTTAGGAGTGGTCATAGTTAGGTGAGACCCTAGACAGTTGTGGTTTTAGGTGTGGTTTATGTTTCCAGGTCTCAATCCGTGGGCCCCCGGATGTCAGCCCTTCAACACTTCCCACTTCCGGTTGTTTTGGTGCTTTCCCTAGTTCCATGTGTCCAGAAGTCCGTCTGTGTCCCCTCTGATGAACTCCCAGGTGTGGATCATGGAAAGGTGTGGTCATAGTGAGGAGAGGTCGTAGGTGTGGTCATAGGTGAGGGATGGTCATAGTTAGGTGAGGTTATAGTAAGGAGTGATCATAGGTTAGGAGAGGTTATAGTGAGGTGTGGTCATAGTCATGTGTGGTCATAGTTAGGTATGGTCATATTTAGGTGAGGTCATATTTAGGTGAGGTCATAGTCAGGTGTGGTCATAGTCAGGTGTGGTTTATGTTTCCAGGTCTCCATCCGTGGGCCCCTGGATGTCAACCCTTCCACACTTCCCACTTCTGGTTGTTTTGGTGCTTTCCCTAGTTCCGTGTGTCCAGAAGTCCATCTGTGTCCCCTCAGATGGACTCCCAGGTATGGATCATGCTGAGGTGTGGTCATAGTGAGGTGTGGTCATAGTGATGTAAGGTCATAGTGTGGTGATATCATGGTGAATTGTGGTAATAGTCAGATGTGGTTTATGTTTCCAGGTCTTCATCCGTGGCCCCCGGATGTCAACCCTTCCACACTTCCCACTCCCGGTTGATTTGGTGCTTTCCCTAGTTTCGTGTGTCCAGAAGTCCATCTGTGTCCCTTCGGATGAACTCCCTTTCTCACTTTCCCAGGTGAGCGGGTGGCTGGGTGGGTTTTTGGGCTGGTGGGTTGGTGGGTGGGTTTGTGTTTGCGTATGTGTGTTGTGTGTTGTGTGTGTGTTGTGTATGTGTTGGACCCTCCCCAGTGTGTCCAGAACTCCATCTGTGTCTCCTCAGATGAACTCCCAGGTGTTGATCATGCTGAGGTGTGGTCATAGTGAGGTGTGGTCATATTGATGTAAGGTCATAGTGTGGTGATGTCATGGTGAATTGTGGTCATAGTCAGATGTGGTTTATGTTTCCAGGTCTTCATCCGTGGGCCCCAGGATACCAACCCTTCCAAACTTCCCACTCCCGGTTGTTTTGGTGCTTTCCCTAGTTCCGTGTGTCCAGAAGTCCATCTGTGTCCCCTCAGATGAACTCCCTTTCTCACTTTCCCAGGTGAGCGGGTGGTTGGGTGGGTTGTTGGGCTGGTGGGTTGGTGGGTGGGTTTGTGTTTGCGTATGTGTGTTGTGTGTGTGTGTGTTGTGTATGTGTTGGCCCCTCCCCAGTATCCGTGTTGGATGTTAGCTTGGTCTTGTCTAGCTGGTCTACTGCCGAGACTGTCCAGGTGGGTGGAATTACAGGAGGGGACACACAGAAAACTGCGTCCTGTAATTACACCCACCAAGACAGCCTGGAACAGTAGTCAGCTAGACACGACCAAGCTGCCTCCCAACTCCCCCACCAAGGTGAGGTTACTATGTAAAAATCTCGGACTTCCATTTATATTTCATTATGTGTTGAAGTTAATTTTTGTTTTCACTCATGCTGCTTTATAAGTGTATGTGTGAACATTTAATCGTGTAAAGATGTGTGTCCGTGTGATTCTATGTCTTCCCACTCAGAAATCTGCTACAAGAAAGTTTTCAGATTTCTTTTTTGTTGAAATTCGTCATTTTCCTTTATGCAAGACACTTAAACGTCCTCAGGTAAATTCGAAAATACACAAGTACATTCACACACACACACACACACACACACACAAACACACACACACACACACACACACACACACACACACACACACACACACACACACACACAATAACCAAGACACATGAATTTCTCTCATCCCTCTCTAACATCTTACATTTATTGCACAGGAAATAAACCTGAAATAAAGAAATTCTTTAGCGTAAATTTTAATTGACTCCTGTAGTTTCCTACAACATCTTCCACAGCAGTGTCTCCCACAATGGTATTCATATATCCCATAACAATTATATTGACTCAAAATTCCCAAAAGTTTCACTTAACATTTCGCAGGAACCATCACTCTCTCATCCACACTAAAAAAAATCTTGTTAAAGTCGACCTTCACGACACAAAATGATATCAGCAGTGTCTCTGATACTGCTGTTTTTATTCACTTGTTAATGTACAGCAGAGCAACATACAAGTCTGGCAACAAACATGATGTGTTTTTTAAAAATTCGCTTTTTTTCTGTTTATTCATCAAAATTATGTTGATGTACACATACCCTTCCTCTTTCTAAACTTTGCCAGTTATTCACTACCTATATTTTGTATTTTCCATTACTTTGTCAATCACAATTTTGACATATTTATTGCTTGGTATAATCAACAGGTAATGGGCAAACAATAATATTTTATTTAAATTAAACAATGTTTTTCAACTTTATCTAACACTTTGTCCAGCAGCAACAAAGGCAGAGACAAAGGCAGTTGTGAACTGTACCAGAAACAAAGGCAGGGACAAAGGCAGTTGTGAACTGTACCAGAAACAAAGACAGGGACAAAGTTGTGAACTGTATCAGAAACAAAGGCAGGGACAAAGTTGTGAACTGTACCAGAAACAAAGGCAGAGACAAAGGCAGGTGTGAACTGTATCAGAAACAAAGGCAGGGACAAAGGTAGGTGTGAACTGTATCAGAAACAAAGGCAGAGACAAAGACAGTTGTGAACTGTACCAGAAACAAAGACAGGGACAAAGACAGTTGTGAACTGTACCAGAAACAAAGACAGGGACAAAGACAGTTGTGAACTGTACCAGAAACAAAGACAGGGACAAAGACAGTTGTGAACTGTACCAGAAACAAAGACAGGGACAAAGTCTGTTCGTTATTTTTGTTTTGTTTTCACTTATTGTTTATATTTGTGTCTGTATGTGACTCTGTCTTCCCATCAAAAATCTCATCTTTATATATATATATATATATTATATATATATATATATATATATATATATATATATATATATATATATATATATATATATATATATATATATATATGCAAGTCACCGAAACGTCCATAACTAAACACACAAGTATACAAACACACACACACACACACACACATTCTCTGGTGTCACTCTACAATATTATAAACACAATTTCCCCATCACACGTACAATACATATTATCAACCACTATGTCAATGACTTATGTGCACACATATGTACTTTCTCACACAGCTGCTAAAGTTATATTTAAATTAAATTATATATTTTAATAGAATAATCGAAATAGAGAATGCTGTTACATAGTATTTTGTAGATATAGCCCAAAAAAAAAAACATATGAATTATTGAACAATTAGTCTCTTACTTTTTAAGACAGAGTTGTACTGGTCAGGTTGTAACATCACCAACAATCACTTTTGTCCAGAGGTTGACTCTCCCAGTTTGTAGATCTTGTTTTCTTTCCCTAAATTTTTTTTTGTCGTGTTTGTGAATATTTTTTTTCAATATATTGAAGTGAGAGAAGTGAAGACATGAAAAATTAAGGGGGCTTAATGTCTTAAATTCTGCTGTTTTGTGTATTACTATCTTGATCTACTCTTCCCTTATTTTATTGTATTGCTCTTGTGAGGTACTTGTGTACTACTGTACTGTTCTGCTGTACTGTACTGCTGTACTGTTCTGCTGTACTGTACTGCTGTATTGTTCTGCTGTATGTTACTGTACTTTTCAGAGGATGGTGCAGCAGCCTGGCCAACACGACTCCTAAATATCTCACACAAACTTTCATTAATGAATATCATTTAACCTACAAAGCAGTTTATGTAGAAAACCTGTGACATTTTACAGTGATTTATCATCAACCTCGTCAGTCGTACTAACACTAAAAGATGAAGTTGTAAAAGAATCAGTGAAACAATGAATGTTTCTTTACAAAGAGAACACTTGAGGAGCAGTGTGAGTACCAAAAGGAAGTTGTAAGTAGCTCCAGGAGGAAGTTGTAAGTAGCTCCAGGAGGAAGTTGTAAGTAGCTCCTGGAGGAAGTTGTAAGTAGCTCCAGGAGGAAGTTGCCAGTAGCTCCAGGAGGAAGTTGCCAGTAGCTCCAGGAGGAAGTTGTAAGTAGCTCCAGGAGGAAGTTGTAATTAGCTCCAGGAGGAAGTTGTAAGTAGCTCCAGGAGGAAGTTGTCAGTAGCTCCAGGAGGAAGTTGTCAGTAGCTCCAGGAGGAAGTTGTAATTAGCTCCAGGAGGAAGTTGTCAGTAGCTCCAGGAGGAAGTTGTCAGTAGCTCCAGGAGGAAGTTGTGAAGGCTTACTCAGCCCTGTAAGATCTTATGTTAGCATTACCAAGGTTGGCTCCTCCTTAGGAAAAAAATAATAGAAAAATAACAATAACATACAGATGTAAACCACTTTATTGTAAGAATTGAAAATGTAAAACACGTAAACATGAGCTTTTATCCTATTTGAAAGAAAAATGAAAAATGAAATAGAAAAAATGATAACTGAATTCAACGCTAATTTGTACAGGTGTAATGGTAGATCATGTCGATGTTGTTGACACAGCGCATTGTAGAAACTGTAGCCGTTGTTGATGAGGTGGGGGGGGGTCCACAGCTAGTGAGTGACAACTCAACGACTATTCAGTCACAGTATGTCTAGCCTTGAATGATCCGTCGAGATGATAGGAACGCAGGTCTTTCACCACTGCAGAGATGAGGGGTAGCTGCCTGGATGTAGCTACAATATGGTAGGTAGATCGTGGGTGACGTCTCTTAACCTGGTTAGGTTCCTCTCCTTCAAACTGTCTCTGTAGTCGCCAGATGACCCTAACTGGCAGTCCAAGCTAGAAAGAGACGAAAGTTAACCACTGCTCGATAAATCACTCTCCATGATAAGTGTAAGGCATTTAATAGAATGATGAGGATTTAAAGACAAGATTTTTAAACATGAAAGTCAAGGCAGGATGAACTAAGTCTCAAGATTAGATAAAAGTGAAGCTTTTAACTAATATATCAAATAAAACAGGAGCAGAAGTATTTTACTTACAGATGTGTTGGGAGCTGCGAGTCAAGTGATTATCCATTTGGTGGGAGTCCCACACCTCACCTTTCAGTGTAGAGAAAGGAGAGCGGGATAGCAGGAGCTAGACACTGACACTACCTTAACAAGCAGACTGCCAATCAAACTATCGTCATCATATATTGGATCGCTACTCCTATCTGTTGAATTTTTGCCTCACAGTGTTGAACTTACACTGTTGAACTTATACTGTTGGACTTATACTGTTGGGCTTAAACTGTTGGACTTATACTGTTGAACTTATACTGTTGGACTTATACTGTTGGACTTACACTGTTGGACTTACACTGTTGGACTTACACTGTTGAACTTACACTGTTGAACTTATACTGTTGGACTTACATTGTTGGATTTATACTGTTGGACTTATACTGTTGAACTTAAACTGTTGAACTTAAACTGTTGGACTTAAACTGTTGGACCTATACTGCTGGACTTATTGGAATTACACTAATGGAATTACACTATTGAAATTACACTATTGGACTTATGCTGTTGGGATGTCTTAAAACCCGTCATTTTATTCTACTAAAGCGGAAAAGCGAAGAATTTATAACAACAGCTGGAAAATACTGGCAGGGCAGGAAATGAAGAAATGACACACGCTGCAGGAAAAGGGACAAGACAGGACAGGACAGGACAGGACAGGACAGGAACAGGACAGGACAAATGCACAAAGACAGAACAAGATTGTTTTCCTGTCATAACTTGTTTTTGCCTCTCGTTTTCCATCTCCCTGGACTGTTTTCCCTGTTATTTTCCATCGCTCTTTACTGTTTTCCGTCATTTTCCATCGCACTGAACTGTTATCCGTGACATTTTTCCTTGGCCTAGGCGGTTTTCCCTGTAATTTTCCATCGACCTGGGCTGTTTTCTCCCGTCATTTTCTATTGCCCTGGGCATTTTTTTGTGTAAATTTCCATCGTTCTGGACGGATTTCCCTGTCATTTTCCATCTATCAGATTGATTTCTTTGTCATTTATCACCCTGAACCGCTTTCAACTGTCATTTTCCTTCGCAATAGGCGGTTTTCTATGTCATTTTCCATTGCCTTGAACTTTTTATCTTTCATCGCTCTAAACTATTTTCCCCGTCATATTCAATTGCTCTGGACATGTTCTACTCTTTTCAAACGCCCTCGACATGTTTTTCTCATTTTCCATTTTCTGGAAGGCTTTCCCTCTCATATTCCAGGGTTTTGGACGGGTTTTCCCTGTCATATTCCATCGTTCTGGTCATGTTTTCCTCTTATATTCCATCGTTCTGGACGGTTTTCCCTGTCATATTCCATTATTCTGGACGGCTTTCTCTCTCATATTCCATCGTTCTAGTCAGATTTGCCTGTCCTACTGTATCGTTCTGGAGTGATTTCCCAGTCATATTCCATCGTTCAGGTCAGGTTTCCCTCTCATATTTCATCCTACTAGCCAGGTTTTCCTTTAATATTCCATCGTTCTCGACGACTTTTCCTGTCATATTCCATCACCATGGACGGATTTCAGTATCATATTCCATCCTCCTTGACGGGTTTCCCAGTCATATTCCATATCCTTGGACTATTTTTCCCTGTCACTTTCCATCGTCCTTGACGGTTACCCATCCATATTCAAGCATGCTGGACGGGCTTTCCCATCATTTTCCTTTGTCGTGTCATATTCTACCGATGGACAGTTTACCCGGTCATATTCCATTGTTCTGGACGGGTTTTCATGTTATATTCCATCGTCCTGTACGCGTTAGTCTGTCATATTCCATCCTTCTGGATGGGTATACTGTCATGTTTCATTGCCAGGGACAGTTTTATCCCTTCGTTTTCCGTAGCCCTGGACAGGTTTCCCTGTCATATTCCATCGCCCTGGATTGGTATCCCTGTTATTTTCCATTCCATCGCAATGAACTGTTTTCCCTGTAATTCTCCATCTCCATGGCCGGTTTTCCTTGTCATTTTCCATTGTTCTGTAGGGGGTTTTCCTGTCATATTCCGTTAATCTGGACAGATCATTTCCCTCTCATATTTCGTCGCCCTAGACAGGTTTTCCTCTCATATTTCGTCGCCCTGGACGGGTTTCCCTTGTTATATTTCTTGCCTTTGGACGGATTGCAGCTTAATATTTCATCATCCTATACGGGTTTCCGTCATATTTCGTCACCCTGGGTGAGTGTCCTGTTATATTTCGTCGCCCAAGTCGGGTTTGCCTGTCATATTTCGTTACCCTGGATGAGTTTCCCTGTCTTATATCTTCGCCTGGACGTGTTTTCCTGACATAATTCATCGCCCTGGAAAGGGTTCCCTCTTATATTCCGTCTCCCTGGGCAGGTTTTCCTCTCATATTTCGTGGTCCAGCAAAGGTTTCCCTCTCATATTTCGTCGCCCTGGACGGGTTTCCCCTCTAATATTTCGTCCCACTGTACGGATTTCCCATATATTTTTCGTCGTCGCCCTACACGGTTTACCTATCACATGGGAGTTTACCTATCACATATTGTCGCCATGGACGAGTTTCCCTGTCACATTTCGTCGCCCTACACGGTTTTACCTATCACATATTGTCGCCATGGACGAGTTTCCCTGTCATATTTCGTCGCCCTACACGGGTTTACCTATCACATATTGTCGCCCTGCACGGGTTTACCTATCATATATTTTCGCCATGGACGAGTTTCCTTGACATATTTCGTCGCCTTTGACGGGGTTCCCTCTCACATTTCGTCACCGTTGGCGACTTTCCTAATCATGTAGATGAATGGTTCAGATAACCTACAAGTTGATAAATCAGACACATATGCAACACTTGGGTATCTATAATAAGGAAACATTTCGCCACACAGTGGCTTCATCAGTCCATACAAAGGAGAATGGTGAAGAACAGGAGTACTTTGAGGTAATCAGTGATACCACCTACGACTGCTGCACCTCTCCTGCCTACAGTATCACTGAGTACTTTGAGGTAATCAGTGATACCACCTTCGACTGCTGCACCTCTTCTGCCTACAGTATATAACCTACTTCTTCGCACATATCCTGTATTCTTTTAAAGATTGATGGACTGATTACATCTACTCAAACTCCTCCTGTTATTCACCATTCTCCTTTGTATGGACTGATGAAGCCACTGTGCTTTACGAAACGTTTCCTCCTTAAAGATACTCAAGTGTTGCAGATGTTTCTCTATATTTCGTCGACATAGTCGGGTTTCCCTGTCATATTTAAATATTAATTTAAAAACAATAGGGATGCTTTGTGCCATTTAAAAAGGAGAGTTAAAGACATTATTTACCGGACAGTCTTTTAATGAAACAACGTCTCGTTGTATGTTGATCTTTGTCCAGTGACTTGGTCAGTCACTGCACTCTGTGACAAAACGTACTAATGTAGTCTACACTCCCACATCCACTCAGTATTCTTTAACAACGTGTAAAGTACCCTGCACTCTCAAACACACTCACCACTCTTTAAATGTGTATTAATGTGTTCAACACTCCCACACCCACTCAACACTTTATAACTATGTGCAATAATATGTTGTACACTCACACACTCGACAACAAAACAGCTATAACAGGAACTGTTATAGTACATTTGAGGGGGACGTTGAGAGCTGTGAACCCCAAACACAGCATTTGAGGGGGACGTTGAGAGCTGTGAACCCCAAACACAGCATTTCCTCAATGAAGAACTTAACTCTTCAAATGTAGCCTCACCATGGAGCATTACCCATATATGATATTAGAACAAATGTTTTAATATCATTATATACAGACAGATGTAATTACAGAGAGGGACACACAGAAATCTGTGCTGAGTAAATACATCCACCCGGGTAGACTCGTACCGTAGTCCAGCCAGAAGAGAACTTCTCGTCCGGTTACACCACCATGGTGAGGCCAGTTATTTTAAATTTTATCCTTCTATTTATATGTCGTAGTATGTAATCTGATAAAATTAATTTTATGCATGTTTCTGTATATAACATCGTCGTCTTTGTATCTTTTGAGTTAACATGTATAACAGTTTGGTGTATGTATTTATGGAGATACTATGCATAACAGTGTTATCTATGTATTTCTAGTGTTATTATGCATAACTTTATGATAGTGAACGAAAGTTACTTTACGATGTATAAGAATTTCCATGATGCAAATAACGTTTATATGTACCTTATTTGTTTTGTTAAGAGATAAGTAAATAATGAATCTGTCACAGGAATTCAGTAAGAAACAACAATTACATGGTGTGAATAGAGGTGCTGAGTGTGTATCTTAGTGAAGAACACATTATAACAGTGTTATGAGTGCTGAGTGTGTATGTGGGTAAAGAACATATTACAACAGTGTAATGAGTGTTGAGTGTGTTTTGTGAGAGCAACTCCATAAAGCACTGCCCATATATATTACAACACAAGTGTTATAATATCACATGTTATTACATGTGATCATTGTATCCCTGTAAACGTGGTCCAGCCAGAAGAGAGGAACCTCCCAGCCAGCCAGGAGAGAGGAACCTCCCAGCCAGCCACAAGAGAGGAACCTCCCAGCCAGTCAGAAGAGAGGAACCTCCCAGCCAGCCACAAGAGAGGAAACCTCCCAGCCAGCCAGAAGAGAAGAACCTCCCAGCCAGCCAGAAGAGAGGAACCTCCCAGCCAGCCAGAAGAGAGGAATCTCCCAGCCAGCCAGAAGAGAGGAACCTCCCAGCCAGCCAGAAGAGAGGAACTTCCCAGCCAGCCAGAAGAGAGGAACCTCCCAGATAGCCAGACCATCTGTTTTTCATCTGATTCTTCTATTTATGTGTTACATTTGTTTAATTTCTTTTTTGGTGCTGCTACTGGGTGATCATTATATCTCTGGTGTTACTGTGTATAATAATGTGATCATTGTATCTGGTGTTACTATGGATAACAGTGTTACGATATACATCAATGTGATCACTGTTTCTCTGGTAATCTTTGTATCTCTGGCGTTACTATAAATAACAATAAGATCCTCCTAATTCTGCTGTTACTATATATAACTGTGTGATATTTGTATCTCTGGTGTTACTATGTATGAGAATGTGATCTTCATGTATCTTTTGTTACTAAGTATAATAGAGATATCACTACATCTCTGCATTGTCATTGTATCCCCGGCTCCTGTGTAAAGGTCACATTTGTGTTTGTGTGAGAGCTCCAAATAATTAGTGACTTTCTGTCTGGCCTTCGAGCGTAAAAAAATGCTGAAAAAAACGTGTGAGCCCGTGAAGTGTATTTAAACATTCCTTAAAATAATTCAAGAAAATATGAGTGCGCTATGTGAAGAACAAAAGAACATAGTGTTTAGTGTAGTGTAGTTGCAAGTTAAAGCAGTAATTGTACAGCTGGTGCTGGGGAACCTTCCCATGGCACCGTAAACAAGGATTGTTGCTGATGAAAGATGGAATGTAAAACAAAGGGAGAAGATAAGTAAGATCAATGTTACAGAGAAAAATTAGAAACACTGAAATCAAACTAATGAAGTATTGAAAACTACGAGAAAATATAGGTGAGTACACACACACACACACACACACACACACACACACACACACACACACACACACACACACACACACACACACACACACACACACACACACACACACACACACACACACACACACATACACACACACACACACACACACACACACACACACACACACACACACACACACACACACACACACACACACACACACACACACAAGTGGAAGTTGAAGACTCCGAGGAGTCACAGAGATGTTAGGAAGTATTTCTTCAGTCATAGAGTTGTCAGGAAGTGGAATAGTCTGGAAAGTGATGTAGTGGAGGTATGGAGCAGGGAGAGTGGCCCAGTAGCGACCAGTGAAGAGGCGCGGCCAGGAGCTGTGGATCGACCACTGCAACCACAATTAGGTGAGTACAAGCGGGCACGTAAACTACAACACATATAATACTCTCGTCCAGGTATAACATGTATGTAAATACAAATTCCTAAGTACATGTACTGTATATAATCTGAGCCTTATATCACTCATACTTGTGTGAACATTCTCATGCACATATCTGCGCTGTCTCACACTTGTGTGAACATTCTCATGCACATATCTGCGCTGTCTCACACTTGTGTGAACATTCTCAAGCACATATCTGCGCTGTCTTACACTTGTGTGAACATTCTCATGCACATATCTGCGCTGTCTCACACATGTGTGAACATTCTCATGCACATATCTGCGCTGTCTCACACTTGTGTGAACATTCTCATGCACATATCTGCGCTGTCTCACACTTGTGTGAACATTCTCATGCACATATCTGCGCTGTCTCACACTTGTGTGAACATTCTCAAGCACATATCTGCACTGTCTCACACTTGTGTGAACATTCTCATGCACATATCTGCAGTGTCTTACACTTGTGTGAACATTCCCATGCACATATCTGCAGTGTCTTACACTTGTGTGAACATTCTCATGCACATATCTGCAGTGTCTTACACTTGTGTGAACATTCTCATGCACATATCTGCGCTGTCTCACGCTTGTGTGAACATTCTCATGCACATATCTGCGCTGTCTTACACTTGTGTGAACATTCTCATGCACATATCTGCGCTGTCTTACACTTGTGAGAACATTCTCATGCACATATCTGCGCTGTCTCACACTTGTGAGAACATTCTCATGCACATATCTGCCTGTCTTACACTTGTGTGAACATTCTCATGCACATATCTGCCTGTCTTACACTTGTGTGAACATTCTCATGCACATATCTCCCCTGTCTCACACTTGTGTGAACATTCTCATGCACATATCTACGCTGTCTCACACTTGTGTGAACATTCTCATGCACATATCTGCCTGTCTTACACTTGTGTGAATATTCTCATGCACATATCAGCACTGTCTTACACTTGTGTGAACATTCTCTTGCACATATCTGCCTGTCTTACACTTGTGTGAACATTCTCATGCACATATCTGCGCTGTCTCACACTTGTGTGAACATTCTCATGCACATATCTGCACTGTCTTTGTTACAAAAAACGCGATTCTAAAAGCTTAGAGATCTCCAATTAATACTAGAAAGGACTGCCCTTCTAGCATCCAGCCTGTTACTGGGTTTTCGTAACAATTAGTCATTATCCTTGTCCAATTATCCATTAGAATTCAGTATGATTCAATAGTGCTTCAGGATTACAACTGGTAGGCTACTAACTAGGGAAATTAAAATTTAATAAATTTATTAAGTCTAGAGGTATATTATCAAATTAAATTAAATCAATATCAACAAAATAAGAATAATCACTTCTCTCGAGCACAATACTATTGTGCTGAAAGCACATATCACATTTATAATTCTTAAGTACCGTCTGGTACATTAACATTTAATAAGATATTACAAATATGTACAAGTAAGTTTGTGTGTATGTGTGTAAGTGCTCTACGTAGTTCACTATGTCTCACGACTCGACTAGACTTGAACAAGTGACTGAAAAAGTCCTCAAATAAACTAACTTCTTGACCAACTGGCAATCAGAACAGTCTGCTTGAACAACAAAAAGAATGCTAAGCCCAATAGCAATATAACAAGCAACTGCGACACAGAATCAGGAACAAGGAGATAATATAATGACACTAAGTAGGGACCATCTGCAGATCCTCCACAAAAGTCACAAAACTCCTATACTACTGATTCTAAGTTCAGCATAAGAAAATCCCCGACTGTGATAATACACAGATACCAGTACAAGTTAGGTCAGAAGCTACAACTCAGGACCTGAGTTGTTTCGAGTGTCTATGAGACACACAACCTCAGTACAACGTCGAAAATCACTAAGTCTATACAATGTTCTGTGAACAGAGTCTCACAGAACTAACAATAATGAGACAAGAGACGGTCTTCCAACAAGGGCCTATTAGGGAGATTTAGGCACTTTGTCTGGAATACGTCCAACCACCCAGCGAGTCTAGACCAGACTGAATACTTCAGGCGAGGTGAGGACACCCCCCCCCTCGATCACGTGATAGCTCCGTGGACAGCTGCAGCTCAGAAACAGAAGCCGGCAGTCTAACGAGCCACAAGCAATAATTACAGTAGTTAGACAATCAAGACTTGAACTGAGCACATAATATGTTACATCCTACCTAACCAAAGGAAGCTAAGTCAAATAACAATATAAAGCAATACATTTACGATTTAGCTATTATCGCAAATACAAGCAATATAAAATTATATGAAAAGGTAATAATTATATATATATTCATATTAATCATTGCAACCCATTCAGGGGTTGCAACACCCCCCTAACACGACAAACGGTCGCACTAGGAGTTGCATTAATGTCTTTCACATTATTACCGATTACTCATGATACTTTTATAACAATATAATATAAACATTAATCAGAGTCACTCTTGTGCCAAGCACCTCTATAATTTCACAGCGTATGTACACTAAGATATGGCCCTAGTACTAGGGCAGTACACAGTATCGTATCTCTGCATACTCCTGGTTATGTACATCAGTGTAGAGACAGGATAGCGTAGACAAGCATAATAGTCTTGTGCTATAGACAGGAGACAGCATTCCACTCTTAAGTAGTGGTTGTGGAATGCTATGCAGTATGGACATCTGAGTATGAAACAGCTTAAGGTGTGTAGTGAGGGGGGGGGGTCTGCGGCATGACAGTGTTGCGTCACGCAGTACATCGCTCACACATTAAGGTGTGTAGTGAGGGGGGGGTCTGCGGCATGACAGTGTTGCGTCACGCAGTACATCGCCCACACAACACTACCCACTCAACACTCAGCTTATGTCTCCTCCTCACACACATCATTACTGTGAATATATAAATATAATAATTAGACATGACATGAGTATACATAGTTACTATGGGCTGGAGGGATTAAGTTACTTTACTGAATTTGACATAGCAAGTAACAAAAGGTATTTGGGCATTAAATTACGTTAATTTTAAATGGGGAAGTGCCCAAATGCTCGTCAAAATGTTCTAAGGACACCACAAGAGCTAGAGCCTCTTTCTCAATAGTGGCATAATTTTTCTGGAGTCGTTTAAGTTTAGATGAATATAGGATGGAGAATGTCAGTGGATGTTGACTGTTGGAGTAGCACAGCACCCACTGCATAGCCACTCTCATCTATATGTAAAAAGAAGGGAAGATTGAAATTAGGACTTTTCAACACAGGAGCAGAGGATAGTAAGCGCTTCAACTTTTTGAACGAGTCTGAACAATCTCTAGTCCAGTTGAACTGAACTTTGCTACTAGTAAGCTCAGTGAGAGGAGCTGCAATCTGAGAAAAGTTTGGACAGAACCTGCGATAATATCCTGCCATACCCAGGAATCTCTGCACTCCTTTCCTATCCTGTGGCACTGGAAATTCAGAAATTGCACGAACTTTAGCCTCAATAGGAGCAACCTCACCTTGGCCGATACAAAAGCCTTGATAGGTAATCTTGGCTTGACCAAAACTACATTTAGATAAGTTAACAGTGAAGTTGTAGTGCGCCAGTCTCTCAAACAATGCTCTGAGACGCGTCAAGTGCTGTTCCCACTCGTCACTGTACACCACTGTACACCCCCCCCCCCTCGATCACGTGATAGCTCCGTGGACAGCTGCAGCTCAGAAACAGAAGCCGGCAGTCTAACGAGCAAAGAGCGATAATTACAGTAGTTAGACAATCAAGACTTGAACTGAGCACATAATATGTTACATCCTACCTAACCAAAGGAAGCTAAGTCAAATAACAATATAAAGCAATACATTTACGATTTAGCTATTATCGCAAATACAAGCAATAAAAAAATATATGAAATGGTAATTATTATATATATATACATATTAATCATTGCAACCCATCCAGGGGATGCAACAGTCTTACACCTGTATGAACATTCTCATGCACATATCTGCCTGTCTTACACTTGTGTGAACATTCTCATGCACATATCTGCCTGTCTTACACTTGGGTGAACATTCTCATGCACATATCTGCACTGTCTTACACTTGTGTGAACATTCTCATGCACATATCTGCCTGTCTTACACTTGTGTGAACATTCTCATGCTCATATCTGCGCTGTCTCACACTTGTGTGAACATTCTCATGCACATATCTGCCTGTTTTACACTTGTGTGAACAGTCTCATGCACATATCTGCCTGTCTTATACTTGTGTGAACATTCTCATGCACATATCTGCCTGTCTTACACTTGTGTGAACATTCTTATGCACATATCTGCCTGTCTTACACTTGGGTGAACATTCTCATGCACATATCTGCACTGTCTTACACTTGTGTGAACATTCTCATGCACATATCTGCCTGTCTTACACTTGTGTGAACATTCTCATGCTCATATCTGTGCTGTCTCATACTTGTGTGAACATTCTCATGCACATATCTGCCTGTCTTACACTTGTGTGAACATTCTCATGCACATATCTGCCTGTCTTATACTTGTGTGAACATTCTCATGCACATATCTGCCTGTCTTACACTTGTGTGAACATTCTTATGCACATATCTGCCTGTCTTACACTTGTGTGAACATTCTCATGCACATATCTACTCTGTCTCACACTTGTGTGAACATTCTCATGCACATATCTACGCTGTCTCACACTTGTGTGAACATTCTCTTGCACATATCTGCCTGTCTTACACTTGTGTGAGCATTCTCATGCACATATCTGCCTGTCTTACACTTGTGTGAACATTCTCATGCACATATCTGCGCTGTCTCACACTTGTGTGAACATACTCATGCACATATCTGCCTGTCTTACACTTTTGTGAACATTCTCATGCATATATCTGCGCTGTCTCACACTTGTGTGAACATTCTCATGCATATATCTGCCTGTCTTACACTTGTGTGAGCATTCTCATGCACATATCTGCCTGTCTTACACTTGTGTGAACATTCTCATGCACATATCTGCAGTGTCTTACACTTGTGTGAACATTCTCATGCACATATCTGCCTGTCTTGCACTTGGGTGAACATTCTCATGCACATATCTGCCTGTCTTACACTTGTGTGAACATTCTCGTTCACATATCTGCCTGTCTTACACTTGTGTGAACATTCTCATACACATATCTACGCTGTGTCACACACATGTAAAAATTTAATTATTTTGCATAGACAATAAAAGAAAAATAAGGAAATTCATGATATAACTTTTGATAAAATTCTGTATAAACTGGATGAAGAATATTGTTATATAATATCTGAAGATATTCTTCATAAGAAATGTTGTTATATAATGTTAGAAGATATTCTTAATAAGAAATGTTGTTATATAATGTCTGAAGATATTCTTCATATGATATGTGAAGATGTACAGAAGCCACAATAGAAAGAAACTTGTATTTGATAAAGCAAAATCGACACTAATGAATTGTCTTGTGGAAGGTAAAGAAGTAACCAGAAATAATTTCTGAACAATTAAAATCTCTCTCACTTTCAAATTTTCCATGTCTTCACTTTTCTGACCTTCTATGTGTTTAGAAAAATATTCACAATCACAAACACAAAAAAGTATCTCCTGCAAGAAAATAAGGACAACAAACTGTGTGACTCGACGTCTTGACAAAACGAATTTCAGGGTCTGATCCTACAACCTGGCCGCTACAACTCTTTGTTAATGTATTTAAAATACTGTTTGTTCTTTTATGTATTATTATGTTTCTCTAGTGTTTCTCTATTTTAGTATGTTGTTTTTGTATGCTCTTGTGCGACACTTGTGTATTACTGTACTGTTTCACTATGTTTTTATTGTGATTTACTGTATTGTTATGTCCTGCCTTATTTATTGTTCTAATGTTTTACTTGTGCGTTACACTACTGCTCTTCTATATTACTGGAAACCTGGAAACATGATCCACAAGGTAAGCAGAGAGAAGACAGCAGAATGAGGGATAACATGGATCTGAGGGATGCCCCAGGATGGTAGAGAATGGAGGGGAAGACCCTAAAGACTAACTACTGGCTTCCAGGTGGCGAGGTCTGGTAACTCAGGGATAACTAACTCTGAGACTGACACTGGTCGCAAACTTTTCTCATCAACAGCTTTTTTTTAGTCTTATGTTGGCTGAATAGTGGAATTATTTGATTTGTTATGCCGATCCCCCTCACCCCCCCCCCACACACATACACAATACTGAGAATTGACAAGGTGGATAGGGATAGGATGTTTGAGAGATTGGACACACCAACAAGGGGTCACACCTGAAAGTTGAAGACTCGGATGGGTCACAGGAATGTTAGGAAGTATTTCTTCAGGCACAGAGTTGTCAGGAAGTGGAAAGTGGCGTAGTGGACTTGTATTTATGTTTCATATGTTCAGATGCATTTTTTACTTCATCTCTGCCTCACCTCTACGCAAACACACAGCTGGTAGATCTTCTAGCTTATGACTCTTACAAAGCTTTAAGAAGAGGTACGATAAAGCTTATGGAGCAGGGAGAAAGTGGACCTAGTAGCGACCAGTGAATAGGAGGGTCCAGGAGCTATGACTTGTCCCCTGAGACCACAATTAGGTGAGTACACGCAATAGATAGTGAAGACTGAGAAACCTAAATCAGAGAGACATGACCAGGATAAAGATGGTAGTGTTACTAAGTAGTTAAAAGAGGTGAGTGAGATGACAGCAGTTTGAGTGAGATGACAGCAGGGTCAGTGAGATGACAGCAGGGTGAGATTGATGACAGCAGGGTGAGTGAGATGATAGCAAGATGAGAGAGATGACAGCACTGTGAGGGAGATGACAGCAGGGTGAGTGAGCTGAGAGCAGGGTGAGTGAGCTGACAACAGTGTGAGAGAGATGACAGCAGGGTGAGACAGATGACAGCAGGGTGAGTGAGATGAAAGCAGGGTGAGAGAGATGACTGCAGAATGAGTGAGATGACAGCAGGGTGAGAGAGATGACAGCAGGGTGAGTGAGCTGACAGCAGGGTGAGTGAGTTGACAGCAGGGTGAGCGAGCAGACAGCAGTGTGAGAGAGATGACAGCAGGGTGAGACAGATGACAGCAGGGTGAGTGAGCTGACAGCAGGGTGAGAGAGATGACAGCAGGGTGAGCGAGCAGACAGCAGAGTGAGAGAGATGACACCAGGGTGAGACAGATGACAGCAGGGTGAGTGAGCTGACAGCAGGGTGAGAGAGATGACAGCAGGGTGAGTGAGATGACAGCAGGGTGATAAGACAATAACCAGCCACGTTGCTTCACCATCCACCCTCCATAAATTCAACAGACTCACTCCATTTCTTCACGCAAGCTTTACAACTAATCCTATTTTGAAACTCAAGATTTCCAAGAGTTTCGGTTCGTCCTGAACCATTATAAAGTCGAGTACAATGAACCGGAGCAGAACATTCGTCATCCAACTAAATTCCACCCACGGTATTGTGACATTCTCTCAATAAGTATTCTTCACTCATGTGTTCAATGAATGGACTTGATCCACACATATTTATATATCATCTTTGTTTTGGCTAATCATACTTGTCTTACCCACAGCCTTGGATTAACCATTATCCAATATAAGCACGTGCTTAAGGCACCAAGGGAAGAGGGCAGCCACAGAATACTGGTTCCATAGCTGTAGTTATCGAATCTAAAGGAATACCAGATACATAGAAAGGGCAGAGTGCCATATTCTATGAGCAGAATTTTATTATTCATTCATTTTTTTATTACAAGCAATGAACCAGGTTCAGGGACTATGAGTTCCACAACGTCATCTGACATCTGAGATACACCACAATGCAAATGTTCCTCATGTGTTGCTGAAAGAGAAGTGTTCAGTGACTGGCGAAATACTATTGTAAATGATCATGAAAGAAGTATTACTCACCGAGACTCTGTACTAACACTTAACTTACACACAAGGTTTAGGAAATTCTGGAAAAAAGGAAAGCCTTCTTTTCTGTCCAAAATCTGGTAGGCCAAAGTGCTGTTGACTGTTGTCAAGTGGCAGTAATTATTTCACTACAGTGCATTTGCACTATACATTTTTTTCAGCCTCAACCAGTTGGTGGAAAGTTCATAAAATTTGTCTTAGAAATGAAAGGTGTTTAAATCCCTCTCTGACAATAGATGAAAGACACATGCTGTGGCAACAACAAAAATTCTGAAACTTCCCTTTAAGATTTTGAAAGTTTTAGAGTGTCTAGCAGAAGACCAATCACAAAAGGGAGACACTAGTCGAGAAGCAGACAATACTGCACATAAGATGCAACAACAAGAATTTGTTTTTATATCGGTCATGTAGGATGAAATTTTGCAAAAAAAAAATATCACAGAGCAAGTCAAGTTCTGGAAAATAAGGATGTGAACTTAAAAACACGTGCAGATCTGTACGAGTCATTAGCTGACCAATTATACACTTTTTTTTTGTTCCAATTTCAATGAAAGTTTATCCTGTGATTTAAAAAGCAGTTTGCATCATACACACTTGTTGGTATTGACTTTATGTTGCAAAATTGCAATTTTGTTTGCCTCGCTGCCCTACAAAATTGGTAAGATGTACAATGTTCTAGTCAACATCAGATGAAAGATAAAGAGTTAGATTATTTAAATTTCAAAGTTTTTTGCGAGAAATGTCATTAGATTGCATCATAAAAAAATTGAAATTTTTTTTAGGGAGTTTTTTGGGAGAATAAGAGTCAATAAAAACTAAATGGCAAAATATATTGCAAATCAACCCTGAAATTGAATAGAACCATCATTCATCAATGATGTGTGAAAAAATCATGACACTCCTATTATTATTCTTTGCAAAAATTGAAAACAAATGTCAATAACTTATTCCTGAGTTATTCATATTTTTGTTTCTATAAAACTCTATGGACATGACGCGCCAAATCTGAGCGTGTTGGCAGCCCAGAGGCAACTGAGCAGCAACAACTCTGTGCTCTTCACTTTAGTCCTCACTGAAGTTGCCAGGTTGAGTATTTAAAATTAAACAGTCATAACAATAGTAATTTTTGAGTAAAAAACAAAAGAAAAAAAAATACTAATTGCCAACATGTCCTATTGATGAAAGCAAAAACAAAAAAAATACATTTTTGAAAACACATACTTACAAATATGATAGAAACAAGCTGATTGCATCAACATGTTGCCAGAATTTTGCACTATTTTTTTGGGTAAGAAAACAATAATTTCCATAATTTTTCAACTTCAATTTTAAAATCTCTCAAAACAAAATTCCTTGGTCCCTCAATCACGCAAACGTATCAGAAAGAAGGTAACCAATAACGGAGATGCACCAGAGGTACATCCCGATGTCAGAGAAATATTTTGTATCACCAACAATTCCTGGCAAACTAGAAACTTAGACGTGAAGAAGAGGAGATGTGTACAAAAAAATGACAGACAAATTTTTCTATAACTTATGTAGCAAATAATATAAATTATCTACTGCAACTAAAAGCTAACTGATGCTTACCCAAAAGACTTGGACACTAATATCTATGCTCAGTTTCAATAGTTTCACTTACACATGAAGCATAAGTTCAGTGCAACAAAAACTGTTAAAACCAGATTCAGTCAAGCTGAACTTTATAAAATAATTTCAGAAGACAAACTTGAGTGTGCGATTCGAAATGTAAACATTGTCGTGCGTATATTTTAAACATTAATGGTCACAAATTGCAAATCTGAATGTTCAGTTTCTCAGCTTAAGCTCATTAAAAATCCCAAGAGAACAACTATGCACCAAGACAGGCTGGATGCCGCCGTGTCTCTGGTAAATATAGAAGCAAATTTCTCATGCAAGGTTTTGAAGACTTGAACAAAGACTTTGCGATTTAAAAAAGTAGGAGGGAACTTTTTCAGTAATAAATAAAGTTGTAAGTAGGTAACAATAAGCACAACTTTGCATCCTTAGATCCATGTTTGTTGAAATGTTATAATATATCTTCATTGTTAGAAAGTAGTGGAATAAAACATGTTTTAATTCGTACAAATAGTGACATTTTTCTATTGGAATATTTATTTTGAAAAATTGTTCACCAACATCGATTTCTGTTGGAAGAGGATTTTAAAAATTGGAAATTATGTTCCCGAGATCTTATAATTATAGTAGAAATAATATCACATCTTACTTAGCCTTAAAACATTTTGGTGGGTGATTAAAAATAAATTTCAATAAAATTTTCATTTTCATTTTTTCCCTCGTAACAATTTTATTAAATAGTGTATAAAACAATGATGAAAATTTGTATTTTTTTTCTGTTGCCCTTTTTATAAGTAATTGGCGTATATTGTCTGCTGCTATTTAGTGTTAAATCAATATAATAAAAAAAACAGTTTACATTCAATTCAGTTTTGTGTTGTGGCCTGGATGATGATGATGACCTTGAAGACAACTGTGTTATTAATGTCTTTCACCTTCAGTAACTATTGTATCTTAATGTCTTGCCAGCTGGGCAATGGAAGGGTCAAGGTGACACCATTATTGGTCTGTGCTCAGGGCATCAACTGGCCTTAATCCCGCCTTGCTTACCCTATATCTCTTGCCATCACAGTTCTGCTCTAAGCATTGCAAGGTATTCCTAACACATTCACATCCTCTTATAATGTTATCGCTCTTTAAAAATCTTTGGGAGCAAAATAGACCATTTCACTTGTTTTCAATATTTGTATCTTACTTCCATCCACCATTGATATGTTTACAGTTTTCAAAATAAAGCAAGGTGTACAACACGTTAAGACGTGATTGGATGAACTTCAAGTGAAGGTATAAAGTGCACAACAGATCGAGTGAAAGTAAACAACAGAAGTAAACTAATATAAGTTTACATAGAAAACCACAGTCATTGAGGAAATCAGCTCTGTGGTATGGCTGTCAGCCTGGTGACTTCTAAAAGACCAGTTTCAGGTTCAACTCAAATCTATGGTACAGCTATCAGCCTGGTGACTTCTAAAGCACCAGTGTCAGGTTCAACTCAGCTCTGTGGTACAGCTGTCAGCCTGGTGACTTCTAAAGCACCAGTGTGAGGTTTAACTCAGCTCTATGGTACAGCTGTCAGCCTGGTGACTTCTAAAGCACCAGTGTCAGGTTCAACTCAGCACTGTGGTACAGCTGTCAGTCTGGTGACTTCTAAAACACCAGTGTTAGGTTCAACTCAGCACTGTGGTACAGCTGTCAGCTTGGTGACTTCTAAAACACCAGTGTCAGGTTCAACTCAGCACTGTGGTACAGCTGTCAGTCTGGTGACTTCTAAAGCACCAGTGTCAGGGTTCAGCCCCAGCTCTGTGGTACAGCTGGTAGCCTGCTGACTTCTAACACAACAGTCTCAGCCAAGAAACCATTTTGTTCCTTTTCATTCCTATTTTCTCTTCCTTTTTATCTACTAGATGTAACCATAATTTTCCTACTTTATCTTACAAATAATGTCAAAAATTCTTCATTATGAACAATGTATAATGAAGTTGAATTTGAAGAAAATACTACATTAATGATGAAGTAGTGAATCTGGACGCACAGCATGGGGAATGGCTGGAAGCTAGATTTGATGCCAGGAATGGAAGGGCTCAATCACTTAAAACAAGAGCCATTTACTAACATCAATTCCTCCTCCTCACCAACCATCCTATGTATAGCAACAGCAGAATTTATGATCAAAATCAACGTCATTATTGTTTTATTTAAAACGTGTTTTTTTTTCATTTTAAAATATATAAAAACGAATCCTGAAAACATGAAGATATTACAGATAGATTTACGTACTTAAGCATAATAATTAGGACTTCATGAATTTCAATTATAATGCAGTAAATACACAAGAAATACAATGTTATTAAGGATGTTATATTATCTTCACACTTGTTCCTCCTCATCTTATTCTGAAAACCGCTCAACCGTACCGTTCTGTATGTTACTGTTGTGGTCAAGAGTAACATCCAGGTATGTTCCAGCTGAACCGTTCCTGTATGTTACTGTTGTTGTCAAGAGTAACATCCAGGTTTGTTCCAGCTGAACCGTTCCTGTATGTTACTGTTGTGGTCAAGAGTAACATCCAGGTAGTTCCAGCTGAAAATGTTCCTGTATGTTACTGTTGTGGCCAAGAGTAACATCCAGGTTTGTTCCAGCAAAAACGTCGGTCCTGATTATTAAAACTGACCACCTGGGTGCCAGCCTCACTCTTGACTTATATAGTAAAACTAAACTACTGAAGATAATGACTTTGTGGTGCAGTGGTTAGCACGGCCGCCTTTGAAGCGATAGAGTCAGGTTTGACTCCTCGTAGAGACTTCTTTTATCATTTTTTCTTCTTTTCGTTCGACTGAGACATATTACATTGACCAATTTTAAGAAGTGAGTGAAAGTTCAAAATTTT
>NC_069408.1:67710469-67762969 GCF_026875155.1 Cherax quadricarinatus
AAATTTTTCTACAAGAGGTCCCCCCTTTTTTCAGAAAGGGGGAATTTAAAGGGGCTTCCCCAATGTAGTAGTTACTTTCTCCTCTGGGTAAGTGGTTTTTAAATGACTGCCGACAAAAAATTTGTTAAGTGGGGGGAAAATCTTATAAGAGCCACTTTCTCTACCAGATTTTTAAAAAGGAAACCTTAGCCCTTTACCCCTGGTATGACAAAACACACACACACAACACAAAACACAAAAAAAATAAAATAAAAAACTTTAAATTTATATATATATATATATATATCAATAACAACACTGTGCTAACCAAGGATTCGAACCCATGTTGTACTGGCCTGCCTATGGTAAGCGAGAAACCACATGGCGCTTTAAACCACAGAACCACTCGTTCGTGGTTACAATAATATATAAATGCTGCTCGTGAGACTAGTACACCAAACAGGGATGAGAATGAAATTAGCTTAGAAGCTCCCACACCTCCGTATGCCCTCGGATGGCGGCCCAAACAGCTAGCTGTGTGCTGGCTGCGCCATTCTTTGTAGGGTTGGGTGATCCTGTGTTTTAAAGCGTCGTGTAGTTCTCGCTTACCATGAGGCAGGCCAGTACAACATGGGTTCGAATCCTTGGCTAGCGCAGTGTTGTTATTGATGAATACCACTCGTTCGTGGTTTACAATAATATATTATATATATATATATATTATATATATATATATATTATTATATATATATATATATATATATATATATATATATACATAAATCACAATCACATATAGGTGACTACACACGCACACCAGCGAAGAGGCGGGAGCCAAGAGCTGTGAATCGACCCATACAACCAAAAATAGGTGAGTACATACACACATACGTGTTTTAAGGTGTGCGGTAATCCTGAACACAAATAGCGAAGATCTTAACTGTCAAACTGTATTGATGAGATACGCGGTGAGCCGGCAAGCCGTGCATGACCAAGACGGTGTGATTCTGAAGCCTAGTGTCTAGCCACTTTAATGTAACGCGCCTGCGTGCAACAGATGGACACCAGGGCACTCAGCGGTGTTAACCACTGTTGACAACTTGAAACGAACGAAGAGACTCACAGGTAAGACACATAAGTGGGTGAGCAGGGCAGTGGGGACAGACGAAGAATAGCCGGTGAGAGGATTGTCTTGAGTTGTAGATAGAGAAAGGGCTAAACCCAGCAGCAAGGCATTGTGATGCAGACAGGGCCAGATTAAGAAGTCTCCGGGCCATAGGCTATTCAGATTGGCGGGGCCCCTTTGAGTTACGGGTAAGCGAAGCGACCCCTTCCAGCTTGGGGGTGGGTGGGTGTCTGTGGGGGTCGGTGTGAGCCTGTTTAAGGTCTAATTAAATACATTCTGGCTATTTAGATTAAATTTAATAGGGAAAGTACATCAAGACAACCAAAACCATTTACCAACAGCCATTATAACTATCTTGTTAAATCATGCATTTTAAAGAGAATAAACTCAAGACAGCATAGTATTACTAGATTAGGCTATTAAAGTAGTGACATCATGTACCTATTATATTCAGCATAACCACTACAGCACTATTATTACCCTTTATAAATCACTGACCATTATTGTTATCATTGCATCATGATAAGACTATCAAATCATATAATCTCAAGAAAGTGAAAATTGTTTATTTCACGGCATTCTTAATAAACTTTTTTCTGGATTCATATTGGCAAAACATAATTATATTTGAAATCAATATTCTTCGTTAGATCAGACTCAATGGTCAACAAGGCTAGGTACACAATTTGTCTTGGACTCATTTTGAACGGAGCTGGTTTTTCACTTTTTCAAACAGAAAGATGACGTTCTCCTTCATAGTTAGTAGCTGGAAGTTGGTAATGGCGATCACATACCTGAAAATTAGGGGGTTTTGAGTACCTGCATTTTTAAAAATTTTTTTCAAAGAGCTGAGGGCAAAATTTTTTCGGTGGAGTTTTAAATTTGTTTCATTACCAGAAAAAGAACTATTTCTTCAAAAAAGTGTCCTGAAATTGCTAAAAAGGTGTTGTTGCAACTTTAATGCTTTTCTCTCAATTTGCTCTGGCATAGTAGAAATTTTTAAACAAAAACCCAAAACTTTCAGAGATTTGGTAGATTTCTTTTCTTTTCACCATTCTGTAATCAGAAATCCAGAATACGAAGTATGTAGCTGTCTTACTTTTCCCTTGGTAAAACAAAAATTTTCATTGTTGGTTTCAAAATTGCTTTTCCTTTTCTTGACCGCTGTGTTCACCCCGGGTAACTGTAGTTTTCACCGCAGTTTAGCTTTCTTTTTTAAAATTTCAAAAACTTATCATTGCGAAGTGGTTTTCAAATTCCACTAAGCCTGCAAAAAGGTTTGCAAAGTGCCATTTTTAAATTTTAATTTTTTGGTGTTTGTTGTGGCATTTACCGTTCCGTTACGTCCCAAGCACCAGAGTAAGGCCAATTCAAAATCTTCCCCTTTTGTGTAAGTGGGCTTGCTTCTTGTGGGTTGCTGTCTGGTCTTCATCCTTGCTATTTTGGGTCAAAGCAGAAGTTTTTTTCAGCAAAGTGTCTTTCAAAGCATGTGTTGATCTGCTGCGCGACCACTTGTTGTTGATAAGTTTGATGCATCCCGTTTTCACAGTTTCGAGAAAAAAGGCGTGTGATGTTGCCCAAACATGGTTTTGGGGTTTAATTTTACATTATTTTTTTTTGTTTTGATTAATTTTTAAAAATCAATTTTACTCTCCAAACACTTGAACTTTTTAGGTAGGGACCCCTTTGCACTTGCACCATGTGCACAGTCTTGGATGAGCCCCTGAACCCCTTGGACCGCGGGGCCCCCAAATGCGCGGGGCCCTAGGCAAATGCCTAGTTTGTCTATGCGGTAATCCGGCCCTGAATGGAGATGTATACGACGATGTAGAACACGAGAACACACGAGAAAACACCGTGCTGGCCGAATCTTGATGGTGATTGGTGGGTGGCGGTCGGCAGCAAGGCCGGACGGTGGAGACGAAGGGCGGCTGCTACATGGTGATTGGTTATAGTTGGGAGGTATATGTTTACTGGGAGTTGTGACGATGTTACACAGCGTAGGTAGGAGATCTGGAAGAGGTCTTCTTCTGTGCTGCTTCTTGAGTCTTCTTCACAATGTCACGTCGTGTAGGACATTTTGCAGCAAGAGTGTGGTGATCACTTTTGCAATTCAGGCTAGTTCGTGTTGGAGGAGCAGTGGTGTTGCAGGTCTTGAAATCGTGACCCCTCACAACCACAGGTCGTTCAGAACTTTTTGTCTTAACGGGGCAATCCTTAGTGTTGTGCATATACGAGTAGCAATTCCAGCAATGTTGGATATGGTAGTACCTTTATGCTTCAATGTAACTGGGGCTTATGTAGTAATAATATATGGCCAGACCCTCAGCCACAGCATGGAGAGCCATGTTCACATCAGAAAAGGTGATTTTTTAAAATGGATTAAGTAGTAGGGATTTTGGTAATGCGCTCCATTGTGGCCCAAGATTTTGGTCTTCAATGGAGGTCTTGAGGTCATCATTAGGCTGAGAAGTAAGAAGCTTACCCAGTTTCTTGAGGAAGACAGTCTTCTTGGCCCTGAGAGTCGGAGAGGACATGACAGTAAAGCCTCGATCGGTGAAAATGGTGGTTGCGGTGGTGGCGAGTAGCTTTTCAAAAGCCTCAACATCATCATTGCACACGACAATGAAGGAATGCTGGAGCGTCAGAATAGTGCTAAACCTCACTAGCAAACCGCCCCTAACGGCAGCTGCAAGTGCAAGTTTTGAGGAATTGTTCACAGTTCCTCTGACACGATGTAAGTAGCTCATCGTGAAAAGATCAAGACGATGACAATGAAGGTAAAGGTTTCCCTCCCCACTGGGGATCGTAGGGAAACTGGAAAGATGAGTCAGAGCTTCTAACTGTACAGAGCGAGGTCTACATAACGAATTTGACAACTCGGTTCATGCTGCATGGACTGGTAGACGATCGAGTAACACGCCAGGATGATGGTGGAAACAAACAAGCAAGTTTTGGGTCCCGGATACTTAATGTGTTTTCTCTTAGTGTACTCATGGCGCCCCGGCTTTTCATTTGTGGTATGTTGCAGTCTGCTTATTCCTTTGTTTTCGTAGGGAGTGATTTCTGCGTGCAAATTTGGGAGCAGTCCCTCAAGGATTTTTCCAGGTGTAGATTATGACGCATCTTTCCCACCTGCATCCCAGGAAGTACATGTCAAGCCTTCAAACTTTCTCAGTAATTAATGTGATTGGCTCAATTAATACTTAAATTGAAGGTTTTCCGTAAATTCAAGACATGAAATTTCACCTGCCTTGAATGAAGCTCTTACTGTTCAGCAGTATTCAAGCCTAGAGAGAACAAATGCCTTAAAGAGGATCATCATTGGCATTATATCCTTTGTTCTAAAAGTTCTCATTATACATCCTTTCATTTTTCTCGCAGATGTGATAGTGACACTGTTGTGATCCTTGAAGGTGACATCCTCTGATATTATCACTCCCAAGTACTTCACATTACTTTTTTCGCTCTATTATGTGGTTAGAATTTTCTGTATACTCCGTTCTATCTATTATTTCAAAAAACTACATCGATCCTAGCACTAATATCATTAATATTCCAAACGAAATTCCTGCTTAGAATAACAATGGCACGATTTTTGTGTTAATAGGTAAACATATGTTTACCTATTAACACAAATAGGTAAACATGTTTACCTATTAACACAAATAGGTAAACATATCAAACATAAAAAAGAATAAGTTCTTAAATTTAACCTTAACAATTGCCTTTTTTTTCTTTTACTGTAAGTAATACTATCAGTTTCAACTTTAATATTTCTATTGATAGAAAACTGTCTGAAAGTTTGAAGTTCACTTTCTAGGTATATAACATACATATAGGAAATCCATTGTTAGGTTTAAAAAATAATTGGGTAAATGTTGGGGTGGGGTTTGAGTTGAGATTGACCTGCTTGGCATGGACCAGCATGCATATGCATCTGACCTTGTCGCATACATATTATAATATATATATATATAATATATATATATATATATATATATATATATATATATATATATATATATATGTATTATGTATACATATATATATAATATATATATATATTATTATATATATAATATATATATATTATATATATATATATATATATATATATATATTAATATATATATATATATATATATATATATATATATATATATATATATATATATATATATATATATATATATATTATATATATATATATATGTCGTGCCGAATAGGTAAAACTGGTCAGTTTAGCAAGAACTCATTTAAATAAAGTTTTTTCTAAAATTTTCTCTCATACGTTTCAAGATATATTTTTCATTTATGTAATGCAAAAATAAATAATTTTGTACCAAAAGTACCTTAGAAAACTTACCTAATCTATATTATAACGCAATTTAATTTAACATAATCCAACTAAAATATATTAAGGTAAGTTAACAATAATTTAATAAACAAACAATGAAATTACTGCATACACAAATTTCGTTCTCTTCCACAGCAGGACTCGAACCTGCAAACTCGTATCAGTCTACAGTACTTTACCACGGAGCCAGCCTTTAGATAAGTAAGGCACCTAGCCGTAGCTAGACGATGTATACCCCATACCCCGAGGCACCAGGCTTGTTTTCAAGTTATTTCATCAAATTCTGCCACAAGCAGTGGACAGTGAAAGAGGTTTGCAATGCTTAACAATTATTTACATTGTCTCTTCGTCCTCTGAGGTCTGGCTCCATGGTAAAGTACTGTACACTCTGATACAGAATTTGCAGGTTCGAGTCCTTCTATGGACGTAGAGACATGTTTGTAAATAATTTCGCCTGTGTGCGAATTGTTAAGCATTTCAAATCTCTTTCTTTGTCCACTGCATGTGGCAGGATTTGATGAAGTAACTTTGAAAACAAGCCTGGTGCCTCGGGGTAACATCGTTTAGCTACGGCTAGGCGCCCATACTTATCTGAGGTCTGTCTCAGTGGTAAAGTACTGTAGACTGATACAGAGTTTCCAGGTTCGAGTCCTTCTATGGACGTAGAGACAATGGAAATAATGTTGCCTGTTTGCGAATTGTTAAGCATATAAATAATATATATATATATAATATATAATATATATATATATATATAAAAAATATATAAAAATATATAAAATATATATATATATATATATATATATATATATATATGTTGTGTTATTCAGGCTCTTAAAGTCTGGAAAATGCTCAGCAACAGGCAGCGTAACAGACTGGAAACTTAAATATGATAGCTGGATTACAAACCTCGATGAGACAGGTATCGCTCACAACACTTTCAATGTGTTTCAGTCTCACTACAGCCCTGCTCCTATCCTTCTTCATACCTAGCTCTCTATCACAGCTCTTCCTCCTGGCTTGCAATGATTATTACTTTGTGGAAAAAGACACTTATGTACAGTTCAGGACATTAGGGCTGAACATTGAAATGGTATAAAATACCGACAGGTATTTTATACCATTCAATGTTCACTCTGTCAGACACTGAAACACAAGGGTATCTTGGTACAGACCTGAAATCAACTTTGTCAACTTCTACTAGTGAGAATGGCTGGATTTGAGAGGGACCTGACCTTCCAACGACTACATTCTTACCTCTACTAGTGGTATACATCTCACCTCCTGGCGTTTATATAAGGCTCCATCCTGTCACTTCAACTCCATATTGTTTCAGACTATGGAACAATACTCTTCTCCAGACTGAGGGACTGACCACCTCAAAACTTCAAGGGTGATGGACTGATTACATCGTCTTCAAGTATCTTCTGCTTCTATCAACTTTTCCGTACTCGACTGAAGAAGCCTACTGTGTAGGCGAAACGTTTCGAAATAAAGATACCTAACTGTTGCATATGTGTCTTACCTAACACACATTAGGGCTGAAGAAGCACTCCTGGCGAAACGTTACCCTTAATAAATGTCCTGAACTGCATGTGTCTTCTTCCATATCTTGTCGGTATCACTATATCATTTCTTGACTACTGCATTACGTTATATGCCTCCCATACTTTGAGGAGCAGGTTTGTGTATGTGCGTTATTACCTATAGTGTCGCAAGTTTGTGTGAGCAATAGTGTACCTGATATGGGTTTCTGATTTTCTCTGTGAATTTCCAAGCTTTGTGGTAATTGTACATAGTTACGAAAGTTATATAAACGTAGTATACGACAGACGTACACGTTGCTTTCCGTTTGATTGGTTGTAGAGTTCGCGCATTTTTTTTTTTTTCATCTTTTAGTTTAGTCCACCCCACATAGAAAATCCCATTCACTAAGAAGTTGCATGCCCTCACATTATCCGTTTATTCTTTATTTTACATAGTTTCATTTGCTGCATGAGGCTACTGCTGAAAATTATGTGGCGTTAGAACAATTATTTCAAGAAGAGATAATGGAAAATTCTCATAACCCAGTGATATCACAATAATATCACAAGATATTAAAGATGTCATTAAATTTAAAATGTGAACTTACTGAGACTAACCCTATTGGGTACCATTCTTCTATATTTCATCATCATTAATATTTTGAAGCCTATCAGAAACATTTAGTAATATGAATAAATATTATTATTTATTCAATAAGTGGCACACATTAACACCACTAATGAAGGCGTCAGAAGCCACACCAATGTTCAAAATTTGAAAACCGATCGGAAAACATATTCTCCAGTTATGGCATGGATTCAAAGAATCCAAGTTTTTTTTTTTTTTACCTATTTTACTAGATTTACGAATTTACACTCGCATGAACAAAATTTAATGGATACTATCCTGGCAGATTGTTAAATACCCAGATGTTGCACACATGTCTAATTCTTCAAATCAAATTTATTTAGCGTGATTTATCGGCAATAAAATTTTCACACTATTTTACACATGAAATAATCCTGTATATAATTTCCCTCACAACTGAATTATCAAGGAAGATGACAGCGTGTATCCAGCGTGTTCCCATTCCCCTCGTAATAGGCTGTGGCCTACCATGAGAATTTACTAAATAGTTCTATCTAACAATGGTGTCCTGATGCAATTTAGTGAATTATTATGTGCAATCAAGTAAATTGTAAATCACCTTGTAGCATAATTTTGCAAGGTTTATATGACGATACGTAGCATAAAATAAATTATATATAAATGATTCATAATTTATGATAAATGCTGTAATAAAGTTTCATGGCTTGACTGTATAGTTGCATGTTAACGCAGCTAATATGCATGTTAACGATAGCTTGAACTTGTGTGAGCTGCTCGTTAACCAGAACGTAATTAATGCGGGTAATCCCATGAAAAAAAAAATCAGCGCATTAAAACACTAATATTTGGTAATAGATACTGGGAATATGTATTCCCAAGTATCTATTTTTTTATATATATATATATTTTATTGAGAGCACATCTTGTACAGACAAAATACATATATATAGTATAACACTGTGGAGAACAATAAGTATATACATAAATTATCACACACCCACACGTTGTTGGACACAGGAGAAACAACCCGTCACAGACAAAAACAAAAAAGAAAGACCATCAAGCACACTGTGGAAAATTGCATTTATCTGAATGTAACTAATTATGTACATAACAGTAAATGAAAACAAAGATAATTATTATATATCAATGTTACATAGACAAGTAGGAATTTGGGACACCTAGGTCGCAAAAAATGTCCCCCTTCGATACCTACCACTGTCATAACGACAAGTTGCTCTGGACCTATTAATTAAATGAAATATACATACACCAGGAATACTGGTAAATATATAAATTTTTGGACTGTATATTAAAAATAATAAATGGTTATATATATACACAATTACATAACAGAAGGAAAATATATCTTAATATCACTCACCAATTTGACTGGAGATTAATGTGTATCATACTCAGAAAACCTCACTCTAATTAATCTATGAAAATAATGCTGGCCAGAATTACACACAAACCTAGAGAGCTTATCTGAGGTTCCTGGAGCTGTGTTGTCCAGTCGCCTGACACTCAAATTATGCAGGAATGCACATCCAACAATTTCGCCTCCTATTTGAGAGGTGTCAGCCCAATTTAAACCCTCTAGAGCACGAAAATTCCTACCCATCACACCAACGTTGTACACAATTCAAAACCAAGATGGCCAGACTCGTCTGCGCAGACGCAGGCTTTCCGTTTTTCTATGACATAAATATTATTAAATACAGTATGGCCATCTATTTACATACAAATACTGAATTTCTGGAAAATATATACAGTATTTTCCACACACACTATACATCACTCAAGCCACCTATCAGTATATATAAGAAAAGCACATGGAATTATCACACCATACTCATGTAGTGTAAGTACAAAAAACAGCACAACATGTATTATTGTAAAAGAAACACACATTCCTAATAAAAAAAACCTTTCTTGGGAGTAAGTCTTACAGAAGTATCTGTGAACACTAAAATGGTATAAAATACCGACAGATTGTTAGGTAAGACACATATGCAACAGATACCTAACTGTTGCATATGTGTCTTACCTAACAGAAGTATCTGTATCCGCCGGAGGTACACACACCTCTGCGAAGTACACTGGCCACAATTACTAAATTATCATATTGTTGTACACATACATAGACTTATGATCACATATCGTCATGCATAGTAAAGGCTATCAACAAATCAAGTTCACAACACAGGCTTCCATAACCTAATGCGAACACATAAATAAAAACTACTCTATCACAACCTTTTCACTGCACCAAAGTCAACATGCAAAGCAAAGGTGTATACAAGAGACACTATCAAGTTGTAAATTCAGTCACTCCAACACTCCTTACCCCCCTCTTCCCCCCCCCCAACATTTGGGCAACCGCCCACTTTCTTCATCATTACACATAACCCTGTCACACAGTCTTCTAGCCGTACATGAGCATATAACCTGTCACAGCGCGACAGTTTCACAATCACTACGATCCTCACACAAGCATCCTTACAGCATACATGCGTATATTACCTTTAAAAAAAATATACACCTCCACCCTCTAATATATGTGATGGTAAGTGACCAAGCAAGTACATAGAGAGTAATGCAGTCATCATCCCGTGGGACACGTATGCAAAAGTGAAACCGATGATCCTATACCCAAACTGGATGGCACTTTAGTTCCGGCTGTCATCAAGCCCACTGGAAGCCCGGATGACAGTCCCAATCCTTGCCCCAGCCATGACAACCCCCCCCCCCACTACAAAGCTAGTAAGATCCCAACAGTTAAACCACGATAAACTGCGGGGAAGGCTCCTCCCACCGCGATCCATACATTCCCTATTCCTGCAAACCGTCCTATAGAAAGTAGCTGCCATTACCCGTTTCCTCGCAACCCAATCCCCATTCCCACGCATACCCCACGACACGTACACAAATCTACCATAAATATGCCAATGCTCGTTGCGTACTCTCTGGCACCCTCCTACATCCAAAACACTGGTATGCCCCCCTCCCACTCGTGTCACTAGCCTACTCATCCAATCCCGAACATTCCCAAACGTTCGCAAAAATACAACCGCATGATATGCCGTATCCTCTCCACCACACACCCCACACCCTCTCCTCCGTTACTCGTCTCACCCGTAGAACCGCTCCTGATGGCAAATGCCATGCAGGAGGCACCCGAGGCCTGAGCTTCAACTAACGAAACCGACACCAAATATCTCCCCATTCATACATGGGGTATATTCCCTCCACCGGCACCACCACCCGGCTCCCAATCACTCTCGCCAAACCCCCACGCGGATCTTGCCAGGCTCCGTAGGACCATGAGGGTACGCAGCACCTCCTCACATTCCCTCAACTCTGCACCCACATACCACCTCTTCGCTCCCTCATACAGAAGCTTTAACCCCCCACACTCCCCGACTCGTACATACTCCCTTCGTAAGTAAACACATTTTACCCAACGCCGCAGATCCAATAACCCTAACCCTCCCTGACGTTCCGGCAGCATTACCACCTCCCTCCTCAGCCAATCAGGGTAAACTGCCGCCACGTGCCAAACCTTACTGTATAGTAACGTGTTTACCACGATGACCCTCTGCAACAATGTCAAATGGTATGGTCGCAAACTCCCCAATCTATGCTGCACCCGTTCCACAATACCCTCGGAGTTCACCTCTCTCGACCGCACTTGATCCTCCATAAACACTATGCCACATATCTTTAAGCTATCTACTACCCTCCACTCCACACCAGCATCCCAATCTCCCTGCCAGTTGTAAGGTAAGACACATATGCAACAGTTAGACAACTTTATTCCGAAACGTTTCGCCTACACAGTAGGCTTCTTCAGTCGAATACAGAAAGTAGGCAGGAACAGTAGAGATGTGAAGACGATGTAATCAGTCCATCACCCTTGAAGTCGTAGAATTTGAGGTTGTCAGTCCCTCAGCCTGGAGCAGTTCAGTTCCATAGTCAGGAACTATCTGAAGATCAAGCGACAGTGCAGAGACTTAAATACTGTCGGAAGGAGAGGTGCAGAGTAGTAGTAGTAGTGAAAATGTACCCACTGAGGGGTCATGTCTCTCTCAGATCCAACCCTTTTTCACTTGAAAAGCTTGTCCAAGGTGTTTTCTGTACCAAGATGCCATGTGTTGCAGTGTCTGACAGGATGAACATCAAAATGGTATACAATACCGACAGGTTGTAAGGTAAGACACATATGCAACAGTTAGACAACTTTATTCCGAAACGTTTCGCCTACACAGTAGGCTTCTTCAGTCGAATACAGAAAGTAGGCAGGAACAGTAGAGATGTGAAGACGATGTAATCAGTCCATCACCCTGTTCCTGCCTACTTTCTGTATTCGACTGAAGAAGCCTACTGTGTAGGAGAAACGTTTCGGAATAAAGTTGTCTAACTGTTGCATATGTGTCTTACCTTACAACCTGTCGGTATTGTATACCATTTTGATGTTCATCCTGTCAGACACTGCAACACATGGCATCTTGGTACAGAAAACACCTTGGACAAGCTTTTCAAGTGAAAAAGGGTTGGATCTGAGAGAGACATGACCCCTCAGTGGCTACATTTTCACTACTACTACTACTCTGCACCTCTCCTTCCGACAGTATTTAAGTCTCTGCACTGTCGCTTGATCTTCAGATAGTTTCTGACTATGGAACTGAACTGCTCCAGGCTGAGGGACTGACAACCTCAAATTCTACGACTTCAAGGGTGATGGACTGATTACATCGTCTTCACATCTCTACTGTTCCTGCCTACTTTCTGTATTCGACTGAAGAAGCCTACTGTGTAGGCGAAACGTTTCGGAATAAAGTTGTCTAACTGTTGCATATGTGTCTTACCTTACAACCTGTCGGTATTGTATACCATTTTGATGTTCTCCCTGCCAGTTCCAATTTCCCAGCCGTAATAAGCATGATTTCTCCACATTGACCCTCATCCCCGTAGCCTCCCCAAAAGTACAAATGACCTCTCCCACCCCACTCAAACTCTTCCCCTCCCGCACGAGTACCGTCGTGTCGTCAACATATCCTACGATCCCCGGCCCACACCCCACCTCCCCTTTTCCCACTCCCCCACAGATACGTGCCTCAATGAGTCTATAAAAAGGGTTCCCAAGTATCTATTACCAAGCCTAATATTTGCTTTTTGCTAGTTTCCCATAGATCACTGCTAGTAACTGCTGCTTCTGATATATTCAATATTATAGCAGTCATGCTAACGGTTTTAATTTCTGGGTTCGAAGGTAACCAACTTGGTTTGATTTGTACTGAGGTATTAAAACTTTTATACTCAACTTTCAGAGAGGTATCACGGGTGCTCGGATCCTCCCTCAGGTGCCTCTCACTCTCTGAAATGGTACACACCACAATGGGACCTAGATAATTATATAAATATATTGAATATCGTAAGAAGACTGGATTGTAAACGGGAAAAATTGTTAAAACACTCTCAATCCTATATTCGCTCCAGCAATAATTTTTGTCAGTAAATGGGAAAAATGCATGCGTAAAATATTCACTAACAACTTCCCATAGAAGCTGTCTGTTGGTGTGGTAAAATTGCTTTCCCCTGCAGGTTATTAACTCTTCCAAGCCGCCCAAAATAGCTAGCATACCTGTACGTCTAGAGGGAACTTGAGAGCCAGATCGTTTTAGCTCCTGATACCACAGCCATAGAGTAATTCTAAAGTTGTATTGTTACACTTTAGCTGAAATTAGTCAAGTATTTATTCCTGTACCGGACTATGGAGCCAAATACACTTTTATACATCAAGCAGCATGAGCTTTTTGGAGAATCACTTTGGAGGACGAGCAGTACGAATTAAAAAATAAATCGTTGATATCTGGGGTAGGCTAAGCACACATCAGTCTCACAACGTGTAAAATGCTTCACCTCACATGTTGGATTGCGGCCATTTAGGATTACCATATTTATTTATTCACAAAAGTTACGAAATGAGGCACTTCATTTAACGATAGTGATACGTTTACAAAACGTATGAATATAATAAAGATTGACGACTCTATTCTGTAAGTTTAGTTTCCGATTTCGTCAGCTAATTGTGTATTCCGTCTCATTAATTTGTGTACCATCCCCATTTATCGTAATATTCGATTCCTTTCTCTTGACCAAGTAGACTGCTGCACAAATATTAATAAACTGTAATTGAATGGAATATATTACTCACTTCCCCGTCTTTATCGTTATTATTATTCTGTTATAAGATAGAAGGTGGGTGGGAGTGAGGTTAGTGGGATAATTAGTCTCTGCTGCACCTCACACATTACAGCGGGTTCAAACCTCACCAGTGGCATGGTTTGTTTGCAATCGTGTCATTACGATTCCATGAGTCATTATCTGGTATTAACTGCTCCCGTCTTCCACCCCATACATCTTTCCCGCACCCATTTTCTATATCCATCCATCGTCCTCACATATGACATCAAGCAACACACACTACATGTGATTCATTTTTCCACGTGTGGCTGTTATTTTAAACCCTCTTAATTCACTTGTGCCAAAGCTTTCATGTTCTAATAATTTTTCAGAGACAACATCGTTATTATAACATTGATTTTATATAGTCTATCAGCAACACTAGGCATACCTAGCCTCATGTTAAGTATAATTTTTACCCCTCGATTTGCGTATTAACTCTTTTAATGATTTCATTAAACACCTGTACAACATCTGGGTAACTTTGTAGACGTTTCGCCATCCAGTGGCTTTATCAATACAATACATAAACATTAGACGAAGACTGTAGAAATATGTACAGAAGATAGTGGAAGATGAGGTAGTCAGTACCTCAGCCTAGGAGCAGGTGAGGAATACCGTAGTCTTCAAGATTTTTTCAATGGATTTCCTGTGTTGTTAGAGTGAAACCGGTGCATGGTAATCTAACAGCGATGAGGGTAAGATTAAGATTTTGGCGGTTCTGTGTTTATATTAGAGGATATTAGGGCTTCTATATGTGACTGGTTGTATATTTGAGGAGGATTTATAAAACTGCATCACCCACAGGAAACGAGAGATCAAGCGGCTGATCAGCCGGGTTATGGTGCATACTTTGGGCGGCGGGAACCAACAGCTTGAGCGATGACGCCAGTAACCAGGAGGCCTGGTCTGGGACCGGGCCTCCTGGTTCGGTGACCTCCGGAAGCGGCTCTAGGTAAACTCCAGTAAGTTTTGGCGACGGGAAGTAAGGTAGTTTCATTGTTAAGAACTTTGAATGTGTACAAGAGAGAATTGTCGAGCAGCGAATATACTTGATGATGTTAATGTGATGTGGATGTTTAAGGATGCTGTGTTTGATTTAAGTATTAGGCTTTGTATCTTTATTGTCAAGTAGAAATAAACTGCTGTATGTTGGGTCATTTAGGCGGTGTTTTCCTACAGAGTATTTGCGGATCATCCTTTCTGGATTATCATCATGAGGAGCTCTTGTCCTGGGACGCATAAGAGTTTGTTCGGAATTTTAACCTGAAGGGTTAGCCACTCAGGATAAGCCAATAAAATCCATGCGTCATCAGGGATTATTGGTCTTATTTCCACTGGAGTCCTTTAATCTTGTCCCCCAGGATGCGACCCACAGCAGTCGAATAAAACTCAGGTTCCTATTTATTGGTAGGTGAATAGGGAAACATGCCCAACATTTCACCTGTACCGTGGAGCGGCGCGGTTAGATGTTCTCAGTTCACACGGGTGTGTGAACTGAGGACGCTACTGAGTCACCGGAACATGGAGCTCCGGTGAGGTGTGTTCGTGGGTCAGGATGTTAACTTGAATAACATGGCTACTACAAATTGTTAATTGAGGATGTTGGCCTCCTAGCATCTTCATTTATATTTTTATAATGTGTTTACCGTCAGTTTTAATAATAAAAAGAAAACAGTTCCATCTGATGGTGGCTGTAGTATCCTCAACATTGTATATCTCTTAAGGATAAAAAGTCACACTTCTATGGCTGGAAAAAATCACCTAATACCAGGACTTAAGAGAGGAACATAAGGATGACGTTTCCGTTGGTCCTGAACCACTGTCAGATCACAGCTGATGTGCTCTGACATTAGTCCAGGACGTTCCTCTCCTAAGTGTAAGTGTTTGGTGTAGTGTATATATATCTGTTAAGTTTCAGTACCAATGGTACTGTGTATGTTACCAGAATCAATGATAAACTAATTGACTTTAGGTATCAGCATTACTGTAAACTGTTTATTGTTTGTGTTGTGTACATTTCGAGTTGTGTATATTTTGTACTCACCTAATTGTGGTTGCAGGGTGAAGATCTGAGGTGATTATTTTTTTTTTTTTTGCTGTGTATATTTTAGCCGTGCTTTCAGTGAACCTTCAGAATATTACATATACTGAATCTACAGTTATTTTAAAATGAGCTACTGAACTGAATTTAAATAAATCGCTAATCTATAAATCGTGTATCTGTTCAGCTGTATCCTCATCTGTATGTCAAACAATGGATGGTTCCTCTGTTTCTCTTATGTATGTTGAATATGCTCTACTTTGTTCACGTATGTCTTTTAATTATTAATCATTACATCCTCATTATATTATTCTAAATTCTTGTTGGAAAACCGTGAACCTTAAAAAACAAACGTTGTTCATTTATGTTCCTGTCTCATGTATGATAACTTAGCTGTGTGTTTATCATTAAGGCACTTTGTGTTGTATGGAGTTATTATTATTATTATTATTATTATTATTATTATTATTATTATTATTATTATCACAACTAAGCGCTAAACCCTGAGCGTTATTATCACAACCAAGCTCTGTTGTGTGAGGGTAGTAGGCTGGTTAATGGGGTTCAAAGCCTGCATTAAGATTATTAAGGCTTCAACATAACCGCTTCACCAAAAGACCAAAATACGTTAATCCTTAAAATAGGGATTTCCATAAACCCTTGGCTTATATATGCCGAGAAAAACACCTCTCTTGTTTTTCTGTATGTAAGCGAGTGCTGGACGGTGCCTCGCAGCGCAGTTCGATGGGTTTCAATCAGTCTATTAATGTTTATGCATGTTGAATGTTCTTTATATTCCTAATTTACATAAAACTTAAATGAGTTCGAGATCTAAAACTTAAGAATCTGCACATTCTATACAGTTGTACAAGCATGTAACTTCCTACACTACTGTACGCATCAGTATGGAAACATTTGTTTTATTGTATCATTCTAAGAAATCTTATATTTTCTCTGTTAAGATTTGTTCAGCTTTTTAATATAGAGGGTTAGCCACCCAGGATAACCTATGAAATTTAGTGTGTCATCGGGGACTGTCGTATTTCCATTGAGGTCCTTAAATCTTGTCCCCCAGGTTGTGAGTCACATCAGTTCACTAATATCCATGTACCTACTTACTGCTTTGTGAACAGGGACAATAGGTATAAGGAAATATGCGCAACGTTTCCACTCGTGCCGGGAATTGACCCACGAACACTCAGTGTGTGTTAAGTGAATACGTTTGGTTTGGTAAAGTTCGTCAGTAAACAGGACAACTGATTCCTGACGCAGGTCTTAGAAAATTATAACCCGCTTCTGGAGCTTTTAATCATCTGGCCGATGCCTTGTTACCTTACCGGTCTACTGTTTTTAAAAATTAAAATTAGTAATATTTTAACCTATTCAAAATTCTCTTCTACAAATTATTAAAGACCGAATTTTTATGAATTTTCAAAGTTTAATATAAATTAACAAAGATAATTTAAGAACATAAGAATGGAGGAACACTGCAGAAGGTTTACTGGCTCATACAAGGCAGGTCGTTATCAAAACGACCACTACTCAAAGCTACCCAAGAATTTACATCCGCACCCACGACACCAATCAAACCCAGCCCCTCCCACTCATATATTTAACCAATCTCTTTTTAAAGCGGCATAATCTAAACTCTTCCTCTCATTACACATTTCTGCTTTGTATTGGACTGATGAAGTCACTGTGTGGCGAAAGGTTTCTTCGATAAAGATTCCCATAAGTTAAATAAGTGTCTCAATCTTCAAGTCCCAGTATACATATGTCTACCACCAATTTATACCATTTTAAAATCATTTGCTGATTACCTAAAAAAAAATATTGTTTTAATTTGTCTAAAATTTCTTCACTAATTATTTCAGAAAACGAGTAACATACCTCATCAACTATTATACATTGTTTATACAGAGATCTTGAAGACACGAGAACAAAATAGAAGGGAGGTTTTTTAAACATATATTATACTAATAGTCGTAGTGCGAGAAATAAGATGGACGAGTGAGATTAGTTGTAAGTGCGTGTAACATTGATTTTTTTCCCATAACTGAGACGTGGTTTAATATGAAAAGTCGGGACATGCCTGCTGAATGTCACATTCAGGATTTTAAATTGTTCCAGGTAGACAGAAGTATCGGAAAAGGGGGCTGGGGTGGCACTCTATGTCCGAGATCGTTTAAATTGTTGCATAAAAACAGGTATAAAGTCTGAAGCACATAATTTTCAGAGGGGCACGAAAAATTGATTTTAGGCGTGATATGCCGTCCCCCAAACTACGAGAGAGACCAAGGAAGACCACTGTGGGATGAAATTGTAAGGGCCACAAGGCACAATAGTTTAATAATTCTAGGGGATTTTAACTTTAGGCATATTGATTGGAATTCCTTGACCGGGAATTTCGAGTTTAACGACTTCTTAGAGGTAGTTCAGGACTATTTTTTTTAAATAAGTTTGTTACAGAACCTACACGAGGAAATAACCTTGACTTGGTTCTGGCAAACAAGGAAACCCGTTAATAATTTATAAATTTCAGAGGAACTGTCAGGAGGTGAGATGTAGGCCTACATCTCACCTCCTGACAGTATATAAAGCTCCATACTGTCACTCCAGCTTCACACTATTTCAGACTATGGGACAAATACTCTTCTCCAGGCTGAGGGACTGACCACCTCAAAACTAGATCTTCAGAGGTGATGGACTAATTACATCGTCTTCACATCTCTTCTGCTTCTACCAGCTTTTCTGTACTCGACTGAAGAAGCCTACTGTGTAGGCGAAACGTTTCGAAATAAAAAATACCTAACTGTTGCTTATGTGTCTTACTTAACACACAAAGGGTAAAGATAAACATCCCTAAATTTATTAGGTTAAATTTAGGCCAGTGTTTATTGTACGCCCAGATGTGTTTTTACTACGCAACTTTATCAGCATTAAATAGGTCGTGCAAAGGAAACATTTAAATTTTGTGCCTATTATAAAAGAAGTTCGGTTGACAGTATCCTCAGCTATGAAACACTTCTCGGCGTGGGTGAAAAGTGAACATGTCTTACACCTGCTGGCGCTGTTCTAGCAATGTGTAATTACCTGGATGTTTGTTGACTATTGTGGGTCACATCCTGGTAGATAAAATCAAAGAACCCCAGTGGAAATAAAACCGACAGTACGTGGCGACGTACTGATATAGTTGGGTTATTCTAGATTGCTGATAAATTAGACACATGCGCAAAACTTGGGTATCTATATTGTGGAAACGTTTCGCCACACAGTGGCTTCATCAGTCCAATATAAAGAAGAATTATGAAATCAGAAGGATTCTGAGGTAATCAGTCCCTCAACCTGGAGTCGATGTAATCAATCCATCAATCTTGGTAAGAATGCAGCATATGGTTAGGTTAGGTTAGACAGGTTCGTCAGGAAACAGGACAAGTGTTTCCTGAGGAGGGTCTCAGTCCCACCTCTCCTCTTGCTTCACAAACCCACTTCACTCATCATTTCACAGTCCCTCTTCTCCACACTTCTAACCCATTTCCATCCTGGCAGGGTAAAAAGTTCATGTCTATCCAAGTAGCCTCCTCTATCCGCTCTAGGGGTTGGCCCTGTTGTTGACAGGATGTCAAGTGATGTATCAGCCATGTTTAAATGTTTACTTCCTTCCCATGTTTGGCACTGAGGGAAAAAAACCGTCACTACAGGCCTGTCAGTTTCCTTGGAGTTTTGTTGTGAGATTTTCTCCTTTGTTGCCCTCCCATTGAACACTGGTACAGTTGATATAAGGTCAGTTACTTTAGTGTAGTGGAAAACGTCGTTTGTCTGGTCATATTTGATCAGTTTGTAGTCATCACCGTCAGTTTTCATGTCACTATAGATTACTTGTATGTTGTTGCAGCAGTACCTGCAATTAGACCATCACAGGAGCTTGGATCGGCCCAGGGGACGGCAAAGATGTAGGAGCAGCCGTTGTTGCTGCAAAATTTATTTATTAAAATTAAGCATCTATCCTGTTTGTCCAGGACTTGACTGTTTCCACTGTAACATCTACTTAAAAATCATTTTACATATTAAATATTATTTCGCCTACTATTACCTAAAACAATTTCCACAACAGAAAACAATTTTTCCCTTGGAATACAAAGCTTGGATATTATTTATAAAAGAATAGCAGATTTCTGTCCTAGGATAAAAAAAAATAAATAACCTAACCTTCTGTTGCCGTTGTTCAGGGTTTAGAGGCCGCCTTCACACCTCACATGTTGACACACAAGTTCTAAAAAGCAATCTGATAATGGATAACAATTTATTTATGTATGTCTTTTCAAAACCATTTTCTTTTTATTAGAGATTAAAATGTTTTCTTTGTGCTCTTATAAGGGGGTAACAATATATTTCATTTATTTATTTATTTATTTATTTATTTATTTATTTACAATTTGAGCATACATACAGAGGTACAAAAAAATACAGATAAGAGCAGCATGCCAAAGCCACTTATACTATGCATAGCATTTCGGGCTGGCTTAAAATTAACTAAGCAATGATGAAATCAGTGATAATACATTATTGTAAACAGATAACTATAAAGCACAAATGAGTATTACAAAGACAGGTCATATGGTTGCATGCATTGTTGTACATTCAGTCGTATGGAGTATTCTGTTAGGTAGTGTATTTAAAAAATAATAAAGTTAGATTGGGTTTTAGGTTTAACATTTATGTGATATAATTGTGAGAAACATTTAAGATATACAATTTATAAGGTTCAGTTATTCAGTATTTATTTGGTTTGGGTGAGTAAGTGATCTTTGAGAAGAGACTTGAATTTATAAACAGGTAGCGTTTCTTTTATATTTACAGGTAATGAATTCCAGATTTTAGGGCCTTTTATGTGCATTGAGTTTTTGCATAGTGTGAGATGGACACGAGGAACATCAAAGAGTGATCTGTGCCTTGTGTTATGGTCATGTGTTCTGTTGAGGTTGGCAAGGAGATGTTTGAGGGGAGGGTTAATATCAGAGTTAAGTGTTCTATGTATGTAATAGGTGCAGTAATAAGTATGGATGTTTTGTATGGTGAGTAGGTTTAGTGTATTGAATATTGGTGGAGTGTGCTGCCTGTAGTGAGAATTTGTTATCATTCTAACTGCAGCCTTTTGTTGGGTAATTAGTGGTCTGAGATGGTTAATTGTTGTTGAGCCCCATGCACAAATTCCATAGGTGAGATAGGGGTAAATAAGAGAGTGATATAGGGCCAGGAGGGCTGACTGTGGAGCATAGTACCGTATCTTCGATAGTATGCCTACAGTCTTGGAAATTTTCTTAGAAATTTGTTGTATATGTGTATGAAATTTGAGTATTATCAAGGTGGATTCCTAAGAATTTTCCCTCTGTTAGCTTTGTGATAGGTGATCCGTTTATCATTATGTTAAGAGGGACATCTGTAGCTCTGTTACCAAACTGAATGAAGTAGGTTTTGTCAATGTTTAGTGTAAGTTTGTTAGTCCTCATCCAGGTAGATATTTTCTGTAATTCGGTATTTACAGTATTGGCTAGCGTGACTGGGCTCGGGTGAGAGAAGACGTATGTAGTGTCATCTGCAAATAGTGTGGGTTTGAGTAATTGCGAAGCATTTGGTAGGTCATTTATGTATAGGAGAAAGAGAAGAGGGCCAAGGACACTTCCCTGTGGGACACCAACTGTAATTGGTTGCACAGAAGAGTTTGCCCCATTTGCGTACACATATTGGCTTCTGTTGCTGAGGTATGACTTGAGGTAGTTGAGGGAGTGCCCTCTTATACCATAGTGTGACAATTTTACGTGGAGCAAGTCATGGTCAACTGTATCAAAAGCTTTACGTAAGTCAATGAAGATCCCCAGTGGGACTTCTTTTTTCTCTATTGCAGTGTATATATGTTCTAGCATGTGTATAATAGCATCATTAGTATTTTTATTAGGCCTGAATCCAAATTGGCAGGGGTTGAGTATGTTTTGGGAGATAAGGTAGGAGTAGATTCTTTTATGAATTAATTTTTCGAAGATTTTTGAGAGAGGGTGTAAGTTGGATATTGCCCTATAGTTATTCAACTCTGTTTGGTCTCCTCCTTTGTGGATCGGGGTGACCCTTGCTATTTTGAGTACTGTAGGGAAGGTGGAGGATTCTATGGATTTGTTAAAGAGTGTTGCAATGATTGGTGATAGCACTTGTGACAGTTTTTTGTATATGAAGGGTGGTAAGGTATTTAAATCTCCTGCCTTGTTTTTTAGTGCGTTGATAATAAGGGAGACTTCGTATGGGTTAGTCGGAGCTAGGAACAGTGTGTTCGGGTAGTTGCCGGTGAGGTAGTCATTTGGTGGGGTATCTGAGCTTGGGATTTTATTTGCAAGGTTTTGTCCTACAGTGGAGAAGAAATCATTGAATCTGTTTGCTGTTTCTGTTGGTGGGAGTTGGGGTTCATCTGATTTTGCTAATTTTATTTCGCTATTTCGTGATATCTTTTTTGTTCCCAGAATTTCTGATAGGGTTTTCCAGGTCTTTTTTATATCACCTCGTAAGTTGGATAATCTGTTCTCATAATACAATTTTTTTGCCCTTCTTATCAGGCTGGTTAGGATTGACGAGTAACGTTTTGTTTGGTCTCTGGTTATGTGACCCATTCTGTACTGTTTTTCATATTGGTGTTTTGTATTTATGGATTTGAGAATGCTGGGTGTTAGCCAGGGACTGTTCAGTCTCTTAGCTGTCATCTGTTTAGTTTTTTTAGGGCAGTGCTTGTTATAGAGGTATTGGGTCTTTTTTAGAAAATTATTAATACATTCGTCAATATCTGTATAGATTTCTAGCTCAGTGTGCCAATCAATGTTTTACTGCTGTTGTGAAGTTATTAATGGCTGCCTCATTGTGAAGTCTGAAGGTGACTTTAGTAGTGTCTTGGGGTAGTTTACCAAGAGTTGTTATGAGGAAAGTAGGGTAGTGGTCTGTGGTATTATCTGTAATTATGCCTGATTTTAAAGGGGATATGGTGTTGGTCCAGATGTGGTCAAGTAGGGAAACACTAGTCTCTGTAACTCTTGTAGGTTTTTTTACTGTTGGTAGTAACATACAGTTACTCATTGTGTTTGTGAATTCAGTAACGTGTGGGTCCTGGTCTTGAAGGAGATTTATATTGAAGTCACCTGAGAGTAGTAAGTGATCTTTGTTCATGCGTGCATCAGTTATCATACTTCCTAGGTTTTGACTAAATTGGCTAATGTTTGATTGTGGAACTCTGTAGATGTTTATCACTGTGAGAGGTTTTTGTAGGTATTTGGATTTGAATTTAGCTATTATATATTCCCCATGTTCATCCCTTGTGCAAGTATTAGTGATACATTCTAGTTGGTCTGAGTAGTATATGGCTGTGCCACCCCCTTGTTGGTCTGGCCTACAGTTGTGTATGGCTGTGTAACCAGGAATGGCATAGACATCTGTACTATCAGGCTTTAGCCAGGTTTCAGTTAGTGTAATGATGGACATATTGGCATGTAAGGAATTTAATAATGCTATGAGGTCATCGTAATGCTTGCTTAAAGATCTGATATTGTAGTTAAAGATAGTTATGTTGTTGTTGGCACTGAGAAGTGCCTTTGATTGTTCTGCAGTGTAGTAATTACAGTAACTGTTTGATTCATTTAAGTCATTAAATAAGAGTTTGGTATCAGGATCAATGCTTGTAATCATAAGATTTGTAGTGAATCTATAGTTAGAATTAAGTATAAAACAAAGTAAATGCAAAGTAATGCAAAGTAAATAGTCTTAAGCTAAAAAATAGCACCTGAATTATTTAACAAATGTAAAATAATGAGCTAAGGTATTTTTTTTTTTTTTTAAGCTAAAATAAAGGAGACAATATAAAAGGGACTAATACAAATAAAGTGATGATCAAATAATGGAGCTTGGGAATATGATAGTAGGTAGTACTATAAAGGTAATTCTTTAAAGTTAGAATTATAGTATAAAATTATAATATGAAAGGGACTAATATAGGTTGTGGTGAACAATAAAGTGGTAATCAAATAAATGAGCTTTGGAATATAATGGCAAAATTGTGAACTTATTCTACTTTAGCACCTGAGAATAGCACCTTGATTATTTTAACAATTGTGAATATATAAACTAGGGTAGTTATATAAAGCTAAAATAAAGGAGAAAATATATAAGGGACTAAAATTAAGTAATGGTAAACAAAGTTAAATGGACAAATGGTAGGAATTATAATATAAACTTATAATATAAAAATACAATTTGAAATGGTACTTGCAATTGCACTAGAGTCTGGTATAGGTTGTTGACAAGATCAAGATTATAACTAGATTTAAATTGACAAAATAAAATTCACAATTAAAGTACCAAAAGAATAATAGTAACAAAATAACAATGGTTATGTCTTGGTTATAATATGATAGTAAGATGGTAGACAGGTACCCAGGTACACAGGTACACAGGTACAAAGGATAATATAAAGGTTGGGGTTGAATATACAAACTTGAAAATTTGGCAACAAAATGTTATGGGAAGTATAAGATGATGTTTAATGTACAAAAGTAAAATTGACTGGTAGTAAATATGGTGTTTAATAAAATTTTAGTAAGTAATAATGATTACAAAAAAGTGAAAAAGTAATGTTTATTTCATTCAATATTGCACTGGTAGTTATACTTGGTTATATGGCAGTACAAGGTAATTAAGAGTAATCTAAGATAGTAAATGTGGTATTAAAACAGGTAAAGGTAATTAGACAAGTAATGGTTATTAAATGTCAAAAATGTTAAGAGTAAATTGAAATTTTAGTAAAAATGATAATTATTAATTTTAGTAAGTAATATCAATTGATAGTATTTAAAAAAATATGAGGTAGTAATATGGACAGAGGAAGTATCAATTCAGCTAATGTTTAAGCGAACAATAGTAAATAACAAAATCACATAAGGTGACTTATGCTTACTAGTAAAATCACAAAATGAGGTAGTTGATTATTTAATTACTAAGAGATTGCACAATGAAATTTGAACAATAATGGAGCAAAACATACACTACACTACGTAGGCTTTTAAGTTGGACATTGTTTAGTTATTCTCTGTAAGATTAGTATCCCTGAGAAATCGTGATAGATCATTCTCGTTCGTGATTGTGTAGAGTTGACCTACATTTGTTTTCCTAACAAGAATTTTCCCATCCCGTGTGAAGCATTGGTGTATTGTGTCGTTATTCTCCCGCTTAAGTTTTCTGACTCTATACAGGAGGTTCTGACGTTTTTTGGTAAGACACTCGTTTATGTATACCTCTTTCTTTACTTTAATAGATGCAATAATTAAGTCTTTTTTTCCTGTCATGTGAGTGGAATCTAAGCATAACACTTTTTCTACCATGGGATCCTAGTAACCTGGCTTCTTTATTTCAGACTCTGGTACAATAACACTTGTTTGGTCCTTTATGATCTGCAGAGTAATTTCTTTACTGTTTGTTTGGTTCATATCACTGGGAAAAAAGTGGACTGTTAACTATTACTGCGTCCGATAGTTTATCTTGTTCAGTTTTATCTTCTTGGAGAGCAAAGTAGTCACTGAACTGGTTATCTAAGTTGTTCTTCCATTCTTTTACTGCTTCTTCAACCTTTGTATTAAGAGATATTATTTGTTGGGTATGGCTATCTATGACTGTTTGGATGGTCTTGTCACAGTTAGTCATTCCTGGTGTTGTTAACTTTTGTTCAAGACTGTGGATTTTGTTCTCGAGTTGTGTCATCCTGGTGTCTTGTTTTGTTAGCGTCTCTCGAAGATTCATATTTTCAATAGCTAAGTTGGAGATGCACGTCTTTAGGGTATCTGGATCGTTGGTCATACCTGAGAGACTACTTGGTAGGTTGAATCCGGGGAAGAGAGGGGAGGATGGGCTGGTGGCAGCCATGTTTGTTGTTATTGTTGTGGTGTGGCCTTGAGTGGTGGTGAGTGGGGTGGTTGCTGAGCTGGCGTCCTCCTGGCTACACTTGTTGAATAGTTGATTTTTCGGTGTTTTCTTGCTGGCCTTGATGCTGTTTCCTCTTAGATTGCGCCTCATAATACTACAGGAATTGTTGTAGTTAAGAAGAAGTTGTAGTATACAAAGCTTAGGGTTACGTTGTTCGGCTGGCAGCGGGGTGTTGCTTTCGGTTTGTGTGCAGTCTTCCTTTGATCTCTATTATTTTCGATTTGTAGGTTTCACTGTTGGTAACCTTTGGTCATTCTGGGTGCTACGTTGGGTAGTGCAGTTTTGCTTGTAACTAGGTCATCATAGGAGCATTGGTAGCTCTGGTAGTTGGAGAAAAGTACGGAGCTTGGAAGTCGCTGCTGCCACTGCCGCTGCTCATCGAGGGAATGTCTTATTTTCATTGGGGTATTGAATCTTGTCCCCTGGATGCGACCCACACCAGTCGACAACACCTGTGGAAAATTGCATTTATCTGAATGTAACTAATTATGTACATAATAGTAAATGATAACAAAGATAATTATTATTTATCAATGTTACATAGACAAGTAGGAATTTAGGACACCTAGGTTGCAAAAAATGTCCCCCTTCGATACGTACCACTGTCATAACCACAAGTTGCTCTGGACCTATTAATTAAATGAAATATACATACACCAGGAATACTGGTAAATATATAAATTTGTGGACTGTATATTAAAAAATGATTATATATAAATATTATATAAATGATTATATATATACTGGTAAATATATAAATTTGTGGACTGTATATTAAAAAATGATTATATATAAATTCACATATACATAACAGAAGGAAAATATATCTTAATATCACTCACCAATTTGACTGGATATTAAGTTGTATCATACTCAGAAAAACCTCACTAACTAAATATATGAAAACACTGGCCAGAATTATACACAAATCTAGAGAGCTTATCAGAGGTTCCTGGAGCTGTTTTGTCCAGTCGTCTGATATCTCAAGTTATGCAGGAATGCACATCCAACAATTTCGCCTCCTATTTGAGAGGTGTCAATCCAATTTTAACCTCTAGAGCACGAAAAATTCTTCCCATTATATTAACGTTGTATCCAATTCAAAACCAAGATGGCGAGTCTCGTCTGCGCAGACGCAGGCCTTCCGTTTTCTATGACATAAATATTATTAAATACAGTATGGCTATCTATTTACATATAAATACTGAATTTCTGGAAAATATATACAGTATTTTCCACACTGCGGCCGGTCGGAGTTCGTTGCAAAACGACTCAAATTGTTGATTTGGCAACGGTGGAGGACCTGGGTACATATAGGATCTGGCATCCACACGGCGACATATTACACGAGATTTAAGCACCCTTTTTACACTTTGCCGTCCTTGTGGAATCCAGAAAGTTTCCCCAATACAATTTAAGGTATCTTGTACCCCAACATGCATTACATTCTTATGGGCATTTACAACAGTTAAATTTGTTAGATGATGAGTTTTGGGCAGTAAGATATGGTGTTTAGCATAATCGCCCAATTCAGCATTTTGTAACCTACCTCTGCACCTAATTACATTGTTCTCTAAATACAGCCCCAATTTCTCTATTATGGAACCTTTCACAATTTTTCTTTCCATCACCTATTTAACCTCATTTCCATAGATTTCCTCTTTATCCAATATTCAAGAGGATGTGAAAACTTAAATGAAATATTCATCTTGTTTAGAAATTTAAACACCAAATTAGTTACATTGATTAGTTTGGGTAAAGAAGAATACCTATTTATATCAGTGGCTAAGGAAGGACAAACTATTGGAGCGGTGGTCACAGTAATTTCAACAGGAGCAATATACGCCTTTTGTACAGGCCAATTAGCTTTATTTACCAACCAGCTCGGTCCTTTAAACCATGATACAGCATTTACAAATTTAGCATGAGGTAAGCCTCGAGATAAGAAATCAGCTGGATTCTCCTCACCAGGTATATGATTAAATGTTAACACATGCTGACCCAAACTATTATACTTCTCTTGCATCTGATTAATTTCAGGGACTCTGTTTTGTACGTACACAATTTTACTGTTTCCATTACGAATCCATTGTAAGGATACCTCATTATCTGACCAAATTACAGTGTCACTAATATTTATCTCCTGCAACTTATTTCTTATATAATTAGCTAATTTGACACCTACATAAATGGCTGTTAATTCCAACTGAGGTAAGGTACATGATTTAATTGGAGACACTTTAGCCTTAGACATAACAAGAGAGATAACACTATTACATTTAAAGTAAGCAACTGCTCCATATGCCAATTTTGAAGCATCACAAAAAATGTGGAGTACATTTTTTCCCAACTGGATTGGCCACCTGGCGTGGGAACTCCAACATTGGAATTTTCTCATAATCACCAATTAATTCATCCCACCTGTTAATGAATTCCTCAGGTAGAATTTCATCCCAAGCACATTTGTTTCCATGCTTCCTTAATTAATAATTTCCCTCTTATAGTAAGGGGTGACACTAAACCTAGTGGATCAAAACATTTGGAAACTTCAGCAAGCAAGACTCTCTTAGTTAATTTATTGGGCATACTGTAATTATTAGGTTTTAACATTAACAAATCTCTCTCAGTCCCTGACCACCTCAAAACTTTAAAGGTGATGGACTGATTACATCGTCTTCAAGTCTCTTCTGCTTCTATCAACTTTTCTGTACTCGACTGAAGAAGCCTACTGTGTAGGCGAAACGTTTCGAAATAAAGATACCTAACTGTTGCATATGTGTCTTACCTAACAAAGGGAGATATTATCCCAATAGTAATAATCAAAATTCATTTCCTAAAAAGAGTTGCATAGGTGCATATGAAGTAGCAAGAATCAGAAATAATGATTTTCCACAAGGTAAGAAGAATAAGTACCCTCCTAAGGGTAGCCCAGTTAATAAGAAACCAGTCAGAGAAAAGAGAGATTGTCTTTTCTGCAAGGGTACTCATTTATCTAAGAATTGCAATGCATACAATTCATGGAATGATAAAGTTGAAAGATTGGAGGAACTTGACAGATGTATCAGGTGTTTAGGTAATCACAATGTAAAGGATTGTTATGCCAAATTAAACTTCTGTTAACAATGTCACAAAGGAAGACATCATATAGTCATGTGTAAAGGTCTATATGATAATGTTGATAATAATGATAATGTTGACAATCCTGACACAAGAGTGGCTAATGTAAAAATTGCTACTAATGTTAATAATGATGGTTTTGCTGAAGTAGCCTTACCTGTGTTACAGGTAAAAATTGATGATAAAAGGCATAAATCAAAAATTGTAAATGCATTATTGGACCAGGGATCCCAGTGTACTTTCATAAAACGTAAATGTCTTGATGGTATGAAAGTACAGATGGGGTATCCCACAACTTTAAAATTATCTGGTTTTCTCTCGGATAAAAGGGCTCAATTGTATGACACTGTTTATGTAACTGTCAGGTTGGGCAATGAGAAAAAACGTGTTAATGCAGTAATTGTAGATAGACTTCCAGAGAAAATATCTACAGTAGGGCTTAGTAAAGCTACAGAAAGTCTTTCACATAATGTAAATTTAGCACCTTCTGGGGTAAGTGATGATTCTGTAGGCCCAATAAATATTTTAATAGGTAGTGACTATTATGCCTCCTTTGTAAAGGGTATGATAAAGAAATGTGGTGTCACCCTATTGAAGACTGCAGGAGGCCATGTAATGTATGATAGGATTCCTCGTAATAATAATTCATGACTGGAGGAAACTACAAATACCATAACTGTGTGTCTTACTCATGAAGTCGTGTCCCAGTATAATTCTTTTATAGAGGATGGTGTTGAGCCAGTGCATAAATTGTGGGAATTAGACAGCATTGGAATAAATGTAAATGAAGAAAGTCCAGACGATTTTTTTACTCAAGAACAATACCTGAGAGATGTAAAATTTGAATCTGGACAATACTGGGTACGACTTCCGTGGAGACTGAACCATCCAGAATTGCCCACTAATTACAGAATGGCATATGGACAATTAAAGGCTCAGCTCTGCGAACTGAGTAAGATACCAGAATTGTTAACTGCCTATAATGATATAATTGCTGAGCAGTTAATTAATAAATTTATAGAAGAGGTACCTCCTGAGCAAGCCAAAATTTATGGTCACTATTTGCCACATCATGGAGTGAAGAAGGATTCTAAAACCACTCCTTTGAGGATTGTGTTTAATTGTAGTGCCAGGAGTAACAAAAATGTACCTAGTTTAAATGACTGCTTGATAACAGGTCCGTCGTTGACAGAAAAGTTAGGAGATATCTTATTAAATTTCAGGATGAAAAATTATGCCTTTACGGCTGACATAAGTAAAGCTTTCCTAAGAGTGGGTTTACAAGAGGCTGACCGGGATTGTACCCGCTTCCTATGGCCTGAGAATCCTATTGACCCACTTAGCCCTCTGAAAACCTTTCGCTTTAGGAGCGTATTATTTGGTGCTACATCCAGTCCGTTCCTACTTCAAGCGACGATAAATGCACACCTTAATGTACGGGAAGTCCATTGAGTAAAGTAATGAGCAAACAATTTTATGTGGACAATTTCCTGGGTGTGACGTCAACTGAAGAGGAACTGTTAATGACTTATGGAGAGGCTAATAAAATAATGCAAAGTGCAAATATGCCTCTGAGAGAATGGAATAGTAATTCGTCCAAATTGAAGGACAAAATAAGTAAAGATTACCCTGGAGATGAAGTGCCAAAATGTAGTAATGTATTGGGTTTAAATTGGGATACTGAGAGAGATTTGTTAATGTTAAAACCTAACAATTACAGTATGCCCAATAAATTAACAAAGAGTTTTGCTTGCTGAAGTTTCCAAATGTTTTGATCCACTAGGTTTAGTGTCACCCCCTTACTATAAGAGGGAAATTATTAATTCAGGAAGCATGGAAACTTAAATGTGCTTGGGATGAAATTCTACCTGAGGAATTCATTAATAGGTGGGATGAATTAATTGGTGATTATGAAAAAATTCCAATGTTGGAGTTCCCACGCCAGGTGGCCAATCCAAATGGGAAAAATGTACTCCACATTTTTTGTGATGCTTCAAAATTGGCATATGGAGCAGTTGCTTATCTTCAATGTAGTAGTGTTATTTCTCTTGTTATGTCTAAGGCTAAAGTGTCTCCAATTAAATCATGTACCTTACCTCAGTTGGAATTAACAGCCATTTATGTAGGTGTCAAATTAGCTAATTATATTAGAAATAAGTTGCAGGAGATAAATATTAGCGACACTGTAATTTGGTCTGATAATGAGGTATCCTTACAATGGATTCGTAATGGAAACAGTAAATTTGTTTACGTACAAAACAGAGTCGCTGAAATTAATCAGATGCAAGAGAAGTATAATAGTTTGGGTCAGCATATGTTAACATTTAATCATATACCTGGTGAGGAGAATCCAGCTGATTTCTTGTCTCGAGGTTTACCTTATGCTAAATTTGTAAATGCTGTATCATGGTTTAAAGGACCGAGCTGGTTGGTTGGTGTATATTGCTCCTGTTGAAATTACTGTGACCACCGCTCCAATAGTTTGTCCTTCCTTAGCCATTGATATAAATAGATATTCTTCTTTACCCAAACTAATCAATGTAACTAAATTGGTGTTTAAATTTCTAAACAAGATGAATATTTCATATAAGTTTTCACATCCTCTTGAATATTGGATAAAGAGGGTACAGGAGGAAATGTATGGAAATGAGATTAAATTGATGATGGAAAGAAAAATTGTGAAAGGTTCCATAATGGAGAAATTGGGTCTGTATTTAGAGAACAGTGTAATTAGGTGCATAGGTAGGTTACAAAATGCTGAATTGGGTGATTATGCTAAACATCCTATCTTGCTGCCCAAAACTCTTCATCTAACAAATTTGATTGTTCTAAATGCCCATAAAAATGTAATGCATGGTGGGGTACAAGATACCTTAAATTGTATTAGGGAAACTTTCTGGATTTCACAAGGACGGCAAAGTGTAAAAAGGGTGCTTAAATCTTGTGTAATATGTCGCCGTGTGGATGCCAGATCCTATATGTACCCAGGTCGTCCACCATTGCCAAAGGAGCGTGTACAATTAGTGAAACCATTTGATGTAGCAGGTGTAGACTATAGTGGTCCAATAATTTTAACAGGTATGTCAAATGGTGTTCCACTGTAAGTGCATGTTTGTTTGTTCACCTGTACTGCTACTAGGGCAGTTCATTTAGAAGTTGCACAGGACTTGTCTGCAGAACAGTTTATACAGCTGTTTCGAAAATTTGCAGCTAGGAGATCCTGTCCGAGATTGATGATTTCGGATAATGCCACAAATTTTGTAGCAGGTGCTCAACACTTGATAGAATTAAATAATAGTAACGATGTTCAATCTCTGTTAACCCAGCGAGGGTGTACCTGGAAATTTATTACTCCTAGAGCCCCTTGGCAGGGGAAGCTGTACGAAAGACTGATAGGCACAGTGAAGCGGTGTCTCCGCAAAGTACTACACCTGAAGAGAATTAATTTGGAAAAATTCCGTGCAGTGTTAGTGGAGGCAGAAAATCGTATAAATAATAGGCCTCTCTCGTACATGAGTGATACACCTGATGCAGATGTATTAACACCTTCTCACCTAATATGTGGAGGGAAATTGGAAGCTGCCCCTGTCTATAGAGATAATCCGGAAGAAAGTGATGAAGATTACAATGATGCGGCAGTGTTGTGTGATAAATTTAAAATGTTAAATAAAAGTAATTGATCCATTGGTCTAATGTGTGGCGTAAGGAATATCTTCTTACACTACGTGAACACTTTTATGGTGCGACAGAGGCAGTAAATCGACAGACCATTCAACCAGGTGACATTGTGTTAATTGACACTGAACAACATCGAACATTGTGGCCTCTGGGCAAAGTATTGACATTGTACCCAGATGCACAAGGTGTTGTCAGGAATGTCAAAGTGTTGTGTCGTGGCCAGGAAAGTTTACGCACAATTAATAAATTGATTCCCTTGGAGTTAGGTGTTCAGTCAAACGTAAATGAAAATCTGAGGGAAAATGACACGAGTGATATGGAAGATAACGCTGACCAAGTGATGCCGGAAAATGAAATCGTAGTAAGACCTACTAGGAGAACAGCCACTCAAGCCAGAACCGGCTGGAATCGTCTCCTAAAGGAAGGAGTAATTTGAGCCATTTAGCAACGAACTCCGGCCGGCCGCAGTGTGGAAATACTGTATATATTTTCCAGAAATTCGGTAATTTATAGGTAAATAGATGGCCTATACTGTATTTAATAATATTTGTTATAGAAAAGGGAAAGCCTGCGTCTGGAGGAGACTCGCCATCTTGGTTTTGAATTTTGTACAAACGTTGGTGTAATTGGAAGAATTTTTCATGCTCTAGAGGTTAAAATTGTGTTGACACCTCTCAAATAGGAGGCGAAATTGGTAGATGTGCATTCCTGCATAACTTGAGATATCAGACGACTGGACAAGACAGCTCCAGGAACCTCAGATAAGCTCTCTAGATTTGTGTGTAATTCTGGCCAGCATTATTTTCATAGATTTAGTTAGAGTGAGGTTTTCTGAGTATGATACACATTAATCTCCAGTCAAATTGGTGAGTGATATTAAGATATATTTTCCTTCTGTTATGTAATTGTGTATATATATAACCATTTATTATTTTTAATATACAGTCCACAAATTTATATATTTACCAGTATTCCTGGTGATGTATATTTCATTTAATTAATAGGTCCAGAGCAACTTGTGGTTATGACAGTGGTAGGTATCGAAGGGGGACATTTTTTGCGACCTAGGTGTCCCAAATTCCTACTTGTCTATGTAACATTGATAAATAATAATTATCTTTGTTATCATTTACTGTTATGTAAATAATTAGTTACATTCAGATAAATGCAATTTTCCACAGAAAGCTTTACTTACGTCAGTCATAAAGGCATAATTCTTAACTCTGAAATTTAACAATATACTGTATTTCCTAATTTTTCAGTCAACGACAGACCTGTCATTAAACAATCATTTAAACTTGGTACGTTTTTACTACTCATAGCACTACAATTGAAAACAATTCTTAGGGGAGTAGTTTAAGAGTCCTTAACTCCACGGTGTGGTAAGTAATGACCATAAATTTATGCTTGTTCATGGGGTACTTCCTCTATGAATTTACTTTTTAACAGACCATTAATTATATCATTATATGCAGTCAATAATTCTGGTGTCTTACTCAATTCGTGGAGTTGAGCCTTTAGTTGCCAATAGGCCATTCTCTAATTTGTAGGTAATTCTGGATGATTCAGCTTCCACGGGAGTCGGGCCCAGTATTGTCCAGATTCATACTGAACATTCTTCAGGTATTATTCGTGAGTAAAGGAATCATCTGGACTTTCTTCATTTACATGGATTCTGATGCTGTCCAGTTCCCAGTTGAAAAATTACTCACTAGTAGTAACTGGCTTCCAAATGATTCGTGAAACGGAATCTCGTTCTACACTGCAATAAAATTACGTCACAAACCTCTTTTGCAGCGACTGCTTTATCTGTATTAAATTTTCTTATGTTTGGGAAACACTGAGGCTAAACTGGCACATATATTCTTTGCTCCTCCTTATGCTTTTTTGTATAATGGATAAAATGGTGTATATCGTCCTTTGTTTATCTTTATTTTTTCACTTAAAATCAACTGCGAAAAGTTAATACTTTGTAAATATTTAACCGAGTTTACTCTAGTTTCCACCGCCATCATTTATCAAATGGTAATTAAATTTAACGCTATTGAAAATAATTTAAACGGCCACCAACACCAATACCAACCACGCGTTACAACGTAAGCAGACCGATTGCAACTGGGTGTGTGCTGCATCGAATGCAGCTCCTCGCTGCCAGATGTAACACCAGTAATACTTATACAATCGTACCACATCAAACTTCTATTTTTAATAATTTTTTATCTCGTTTCAACAAAAAAAAAATTAAAAATTCACTTAGAAATACATTGAAAACATACAACAGATTTTTCCTGTAATATATTTGTCAAATGCAAATTATTTTAGCGTAAGGTTGATTAAGTCATACGTCTGGCAGCTCCTATGGACGAGCCGCCACTGCAGTCTCCAGCCTCGCTAGCACTTTAGCATACATACAGAGGTACAAAAAAATACAGGTAAGAGCAGCATGCCAAAGCCACTTATATGCATAGCATTACGGGCTGGCTTAAAATTAACTTAAGATTAACTAAGCAATGATGAAATTAGTGATAAGACATTATTGTAAACAGATAACTATAAAATACAAATGAGTATTACAAAGACAGGTCCTATGGTTGCATGCATTGCTGTTCATTCAGGTAGTGTATTTAAAAAAAAATAACAAAGTTAGGTTTAACATTTGTGTGATATAATTGTGAGTAACATTTAGGATATACAATTTATAAGGTTCAGTTATTCAGTATTTATTTGGTTTTGAGTGAGTAAGTGAACTTTGAGAAGAGACTTGAATTTATAAACAGGTAGTGTTTCTTTTATTTACAGGTAATAATTCCAGATTTTAGGGCCTTTTATGTGCATTGAGTTTTTGGCATAGCGTGAGATGGACACGAGGAACTCTCAAAGAGTGATTTGTGCCTTGTGTTATGGTCATGTGTTCTGTTGAGGTTGGTAAGGAGATGTTTGAGGGGAGGGTTAATATCAGAGTTAAGTGTTCTATGTATGTAGTAGGTGCAATAATAAGTATGGATGTTTTGTATGGTGAGTAGGTTGAGTGTTTTGAATATTGGTGGAGTGTGCTGCCTGTAGTGAGATTTGTTATCATTCTAACTGCAGCCTTTTGTTGGGTAATTAGTGGTCTGAGATGGTTAATTGTTGTTGAGCCCCATGCACAAATTCCATAGGTGAGATAGGGGTAAATAAGAGAGTGATAAAGGGCCAGGAGGGCTGACTGTGGAACATAGTACCGTATCTTCGATAGTATGCCTACAGTCTTGGAAATTTTCTTAGAAATTTGTTGTATATGTGTATGAAATTTGAGTCTATTATCGAGGTGGATTCTAAGAATTTTCCCTCTGTTAGCTTTGTGATAGGTGATCCGTTTATCGTTATGTTAAGAGGTACATCTGTAGCTCTGCTACCAAACTGAATGAAGTAGGTTTTGTCAATGTTTAGTGTAAGTTTGTTAGTCCTCATCCAGGTAGATATTTTCTGTAATTCGGTGTTTACAGTATTGGCTAGCGTGACTGGGCTCGGGTGAGAGAAGACGTATGTGGTGTCATCTGCTAAAAGTGTGGGTTTGAGTAATTGCGAAGCATTTGGTATAGGAGAAAGAGAAGAGGGCCAAGGACACTTCCCTGTGGGACACCAACTGTAATTGGTTGTGCGGAAGAGCTTGCCCCATTTGCGTACACATATTGGCTTCTGTTGCTGAGGTAAGACTTGAGGTAGTTGAGGGAGTGCCCTCTAATACCATAGTGTTACTAACTCTACCTGTGTTATACTCTTCAGCCTCGTTAGCACTTTACACCACTGTTACTAACTCTACCTGTGTTATACTCTCCAGCCTCGCTAGCACTTTACACCACTGTTACTAACTCTACCTGTGTTATACTCTCCAGCCTCGCTAGCACTTTACACCACTGTTACTAACTCTACCTGTGTTATACTCTCAGCCTCGCTAGCACTTTACACCTACTGTTACTAACTCTACCTGTGTTATACTCTCCGCCTCGCTAGACTTACACCACTGTTACTAACTCTACCTGTGTTATACTCTCCAGCCTCGCTAGCACTTTACACCACTGTTACTAACTCTACATGTGTTATACTCTCCAGCCTCGCTAGCACTTTACACCACTGTTACTAATTCTACCTGTGTTATACTCTCCAGCCTCGCTAGCACTTTACACCACTGTTACTAACTCTACCTGTGTTATACTCTCCAGCCTCGCTAGCACTTCACACCACTGTTACTAACTCTACCTGTGTTATACTCTCCCGCCTCGCTAGCACTTTACACCACTGTTACTAACTCTACCTGTGTTATACTCTCCAGCCTCGCTAGCACTTTACACCACTGTTACTAACTCTACCTGTGTTATACTCTCCAGCCTCGCTAGCACTTTACACCACTGTTACTAATCTTACCTGTGTTATACTCTCCAGCCTCGCTAGCACTTTACACCACTGTTACTAACTCTACCTGTGTTATACTCTCCAGCCTCGCTAGCACTTCACTGTTACTAACTCTACCTGTGTTATACTCTCCAGCCTCGCTAGCACTTCACACCACTGTTATTAACTCTACCTGTGTTATACTCTCCAGCCTCGCTAGTCTTTGATTAAGCATATTTAAAATTCAGCTTGCCCTACCCTGTATCACTGTAGAACCTTCGTGGATTTAGCGCTTAGTTATTAAAATAATAATTTTCCAGTTGATTAATGAGGTTTAAAGCCCATCGGCTACACGAGGGTCATTAGGCTGCTGGATGACCTTCCCGCCACCAGATAATAAACTTTTAATGTCTATAAAAGGAGTAATATGTACACACAGAGACATACACCTCTCGGCCTTCCAGGAGGCCCTTCCTAGGGATCATCGCCCCCGGAGCCCTGTCCTTGACCAGGCTTCCTGGTGGATCAAGGCCTGATCAACCAGGCTGTTACTTCTGGCAGCACTCAATCCAACGTATAAACCACAGCCTGGCTAATCAGACACTGACTTTAGGTATCTGTCCAGTTTCCTCTTGAAGGCAGCCAAGGGTCTATTGGTAATTCCCCTTGTCCATTTTGGGAGGCTGTTGACCAGTCTAGGACCCTGGACACTTTCTGTGCTTTCCCTTAGTGTACTCATAACGCCCCTGCTTTTTACTCAGGGGATATTCCACCATCTCTCTATTAATATTATTATTATTTCAAGGAACCGGCTGTATCCCACCGAGGCAGGGTGACCTAAAAAATAACGAATTTTTTTCTTTTAAAATTTAACAATTTATACAAGAGAAAGGGGATAAATTAGCCCCTTGCTCCCGGCATCTTAGTCACCACCTACAACACACATGGCTTACGGAGGAAGAATTCTGTTCCACTTCCCCATGGAGTTTAAGAAATAAAGAATAGGAACAATAAGAAAATAAAGCAAACCTGATGGGTATGTATATACCTGCATGTGTAGTGTGACCTAAGTGTAAGTAGAAGTAGCAAGATATATCTGGCATCCCGCGTGTTCATGAGACAGAAAAAAAAGATACCAGCAATCCTACCATCATGTAAATAATTATGGGTTACCGTTCCACACTCACTTGGCAGGACGATAGCACTCCCTGGATGGTTGCTGTCTACCAACCTACTACCTATTATTTATTAATTATTATTATTATTTTAATTATTATTATTATTAATTATTATTTTTTATTTTATTACTATTATTATTATTATTATTATTATTATTATTATTATTATTAAATTTTATTACTTTTTTATTATTATTATTATTTATTATTATTATTATTTTATTATTTTAAATTTTTATTTTATTATTACGCATTCTAGAAAAAAGACATCAACTTTGGGTTTCTTGTTTCTTCTCCTCCTCCAGTTTTTCAACTTAAGTTCGCTTCACTCTTAAATGACTGGATTTTAGCATTCAGACTCGTATATGTGTTGGTAAATCTATCATTGTAATATATTTTTCCTGAAACTCTGGGATATTTGATTTTTTTTTATTTATCGCATTCGACTTCCTTAAAAACTAAATCACATTTTTGTTCGTAAGAAGACTGTAGAGAATTTTATGTATAATCCACAAGCAAAAATTGATCAGGCACTGATCCACCAGGAGGCCTGGTCACAGACCGGGTCGCGGGGGCGTTGACCCCCGGAACTCTCGCCAGGTAAACTCCAGGTAAAAATAAATAAATTGTGAATTACTGAAAACTGCATTCATATTTTTTTTTAATTTCCTGAGTGATACCAGAGTCATCCACTTGGAAGCTACAGCGTTTCTGCCCGATCTAATTTATTCCAAGTCTCTCCATTATAACTTTAGAATGCTCTGTTTGACCTGTTTCAAAATTTCAGCCGTAATTTACTATTACCAGGTAAAGGTTCGAGTAGTAATTGACAAATGCAGGTGACAAGTGCAGTTGACAAGTGCAGTTGACAAGTGCACTTGACAAGTGCACTTGACACGTGCAGGTGACAAGTGCAGGTAACATGTGCAAGTAACAAATGCAGGTGACAAGTGCAGGTGACAAGTGCAGGTAAAAAATGCAGGTGACAAGTTTAGGTGACAAGTGCAGTGAGAAGTGCAGTTGACAAGTGCAGGTGACAAGTGCAGGTAACATGTGCAAGTAACAAATGCAGTTGACAAGTGCAGGTGACAAGTGCAGGTAACATGTGCAAGTAACAAATGCAGGTGACAAGTGCAGGTGACAAGTGCAGGTAAGAAATGTAGGTGACAAGTGCAGGTGACAAGTGCAGGTAACATGTGCAAGTAACAAATGCAGGTGACAAGTGCAGGTAAGAAATGCAGGTGACAAGTGCAGGTGACAAGTGCAGGTGACAAGTGCAGGTGACAAGTGCAGATAACATGTGCAAGTAACAAATGCAGGTGACAAGTGCAGGTGACAGGTGCAGTTGACAAGTGCAGGTGACAAGTGCAGATAACATGTGCAAGTAACAAATGCAGGTGACAAGTGCAGGTAAGAAATGAAGGTGACAAGTGCAGGTGACAAGTGCAGGTGACAAGTGCAGGTGACAAGTGCAGATAACATGTGCAAGTAACAAATGCAGGTGACAAGTGCAGGTGACAGGTGCAGTTGACAAGTGCAGGTGACAAGTGCAGGTGACATGTGCAGGTGACAAGTGCAGGTGACAAGTGCAGGTGACAAGTGCAGGTGACAAGTGCAGATGACAAGTGCAGTTGACAAGTGCAGGTGACAAGTGCATTTGACAAGTGCAGTTGACAAGTGCAGGTGACAAGTGCAGGTGACAAGTGCAGTTGACAAGTGCAGGTGAGAAGTGCAGGTGACAAGTGCAGGTAACAAGTGCAGTTGACAAGTGCAGGTGACAAGTGTAGTTGACAAGTGCAGTTGACAAGTGCAGGTGACAAGTGCAGGTGACAAGTGCAGGTGACAAGTGCAGTTGACAAGTGCAGGTGACAAGTGCAGTTGACAAGTGCAGGTGACAAGTGCAGTTGACAAGTGCAGGTGACAAGTGCAGGTGACAAGTGCAGGTAAGAAATGCAGGTGACAAGTGCAGGTGACAAGTGCAGGTGACAAGTGCGAGTAACAAATGCAGGTGACAAGTTCAGGTGACAAGTGCAGGTGACAAGTGCAGGTGACAAGTGCAGGTGACAAGTGCAGTTGACAAGCGCATGTGACAAGTGCAGGTGACAAGTGCAGGTGACAAGTGCAGGTGACAAGTGCAGGTGACAAGTGCAGGTGACAAGTGCAGGTGACAAGTGCAGTTGACAAGTGCAGTTGACAAGTGCAGGTGACAAGAGCAGGTGACAAGTGCAGGTGACAAGTGCAGGTGACAAGAGCAGTTGACAAGTGCAGGTGACAAGTGCAGGTGACAAGTGCAGGTGACAAGTGCAGTTGACAAGTGCAGTTGACAAGTGAAGGTGACAAGTGCAGGTGACAAGTGCAGGTGACAAGTGCAGTTGACAAGTGCAGTTGACAAGTGCAGTTGACAAGTGCAGGTGACAAGTGCAGGTGACAAGTGCAGTTGACAAGTGCAGGTGACAAGTGCAGTTGAAAAGTGCAGTTGACAAGTGCAGGTGACAAGTGCAGTTGACAAGTGCAGGTAACAAGTGCAGGTGACAAGTGCAGGTGACAAGTGCAGTTGACAAATGCAGTTGACAAGTGCAGGTGACAAGTGCAGTTGACAAGTGCAGTCGACAAGTGCAGGTGACAAGTGCAGTTGACAAGTGCAGTTGACAAGTGCAGTTGACAAGTGCAGTTGACAAGTGCAGGTGACAAGTGCAGGTGACAAGTGCAGGTGACAAGTGCAGTTGACAAGTGCAGTTGACAAGTGCAGTTGACAAGTGCAGGTGACAAGTGCAGTTGACAAGTGCAGGTGACAAGTGCAGGTGACAAGTTCAGTTGACAAGTGCAGGTGACAAGTGCAGGTGACAAGTGCAGGTGACAAGTGCAGTTGACAAGTGCAGTTGACAAGTGCAGGTAACATGTGCAAGTAACAAATGCAGTTGACAAGTGCAGGTGACAAGTGCAGGTGACAAGTGCAGTTGACAAGTGCAGTTGACAAGTGCAGTTGACAAGTGCAGTTGACAAGTGCAAGTGACAAGTGCAGGTGACAAGTTCAGTTGACAAGTGCAGGTGACAAGTGCAGGTGACAAGTGCAGGTGACAAGTGCAGGTGACAAGTGCAGTTGACAAGTGCAGTTGACAAGTGCAGGTGACAAGTGCAGGTGACAAGTGCAGTTGACAAGTGCAGTTGACAAGTGCAGGTGACAAGTGCAGTTGACAAGTGCAGGTGACAAGTACAGGTGACAAGTGCAGGTGACAAGTGCAGGTGACAAGTGCAGGTGACAAGTGCAGGTGACAAGTGCAGGTGACAAGTGCAGGTGACAAGTGCAGGTGACAAGTGCAGTTGACAAGTGCAGTTGACAAGTGCAGGTGACAAGTGCAGTTGACAAGTGCAGTTGACAAGTGCAGGTGACAAGTGCAGGTGACAAGTGCAGTTGACAAGTGCAGTTGACAAGTGCAGGTGACAAGTGCAGGTGACAAGTGCAGGTGACAAGTGCAGTTGACAAGTGCAGTTGACAAGTGCAGGTGACAAGTGCAGGTGACAAGTGCAGGTGACAAGTGCAGTTGACAAGTGCAGTTGACAAGTGCAGGTGACAAGTGCAGGTGACAAGTGCAGGTGACAAGTGCAGGTGACAAGTGCAGGTGACAAGTGAAGGTGACAAGTGCAGGTGACAAGTGTAGGTGACACGTGCAGGTGACAAGTGCAGTTGACAAGTGCAGGTGACAAGTGCAGGTGACAAGTGCAGGTGACAAGTGCAGGTGACAAGTGCAGGTGACAAGTGCAGGTGACAAGTGCAGGTGACAAGTGCAGGTGACAAGTGCAGGTGACAAGTGCAGGTGACAAGTGCAGGTGACAAGTGCAGGTGACAAGTGCAGTTGACAAGTGCAGGTGACAAGTGCAGTTGACAAGTGCAGGTGACAAGTGCAGGTGACAAGTGCAGGTGACAAGTGCAGGTGACAAGTGCTCAACTTTATACTGATCATTCTGGAATTAGTTGACATGAAACAAAGTCGCTTTAAAAACCCTCTTCCGATTACCTTTAAGTTTCCATCATTATTGTATCTTATTTAGAAATTGCTTTATATTGGTGATGAAGCGGATAAGTGCCACTTTGTCACTTTTAATCTCCAAATAGTATAGAAATATTTTGTATTATTATTATTATTATTATTATTATTATTATTATTATTATTATTAATTTTATTATTATTATCATTATTATTATTGATGAGGCCTGGTCACAGACCGGGCAGCGGGGGCTTTGACCCCCGGAACTCTCTCCAGGTATACTCCGGGTATTATTTAACTGGAGTATGCATCCATGGACTAAATCGGAATGCCACCCATTCTTCAGGCACTATATGACCCCTACTGGTCTAGCCTGATACATCGTAGAAAATAGATGCAACCTTTGTTAGGGTAAAGGCTGTGTAGGCGCAAATATTATTGGTCTTTGTGCAATAACTGGAAAATGCATCTTCTGGTCAGCTTTGGATAAGTTAGATGTGATTCGTCAGGAAACAGGACAATTGTTTCCTGACGCAGGTCTTATGATGACCCGCTACTGAAACTTTTGATTATCTGACAGAGGCCTTCCCCTGGCTTACCGATCTACCCCTCTAAAAAATTAGGTTATAATTATAAGCATTTGTGTTTTGGTCAGTTTTAAACTCTTATTTCTGATGTGTTTTACCCAAAAGATGTTTTACCTTAGGTTTATATTATTTAAGTTTGATGCCAAATTTGTTACTCAAATGTTTTTCTGTGAAAGGAAAAAACTGGAGAATATTTCTACTGATTAGAAATAGGTCACAAAGTTTGACTTTATTGGCTTATCCTTGGATAAATCACCATAAAGTAATTTTATGACATTTTTGTGCCTATAATATCTGGAGGCAATAATAAAATAATAAAATAATAAAATAATAAAATCCTTGTTTGTTATGATCCTAAAGTTTTAATTCTTAAAACAGAGATTAAGTCTCATTGTATATACACTGAGATACATGCTTCTTGGTCTGTATATCTCGTAGTTTATTATTATTATTATTGTTATTATTATTATTATTATTATTATTATTATTATTATTATTATTATTATTATTATTATTATTACAAAGGTAACACGCACTTAGGAGACCGAAACTTATGACAAAGTTTTGGTCCAACTTGGACCATCAACATGTTATATACTGAAGTGAGAAACGAAGGTCAGAATATATATAAGAGACAGCAGGGGAAGAGGGTGGTAAAACAGAAGAGGGAAGTAGTAGTAGTGGTAAAAAAATAGTAGCAGTAGTAGTAGCAGTAGTAGTAGTTGAAGTAGTAGTAGTAGTGGAGGGAGGAGAAGTAGAAGAATAAGTAGTAGGAGTAGTTTCATTATTGTTTTTATAATAATAATAATAATAATAATTAATTATTATTATTTTGTTGTTGTTTTCTCCCTATCACTATCGTTACCACAACCATTGTTAATTATTACCACTATGGTTATAATTATTGCTGTTGTAATTATAATGTCCACCATCATTATAACAATAATGATTCTCATTATTATAAACATAATTATCAATGTCGTCACTGTTATCATAGTTACTATCATTATCGCCTTCATAATCATTATCATCAAAATAGTTATCATCATTATTGTTATAATCAACATCGCTAGGGTTAATTTTATTTCTATAATCGTTAATTCCGTCATTGTTTTCCATCTCCATAGTTATCATTATAATCACCGATATAATGACAGTTTTATCAGTATTAAATGCTAAGAAAATCATCTCTACCTCCACAAGACTAATTTTCATCATGTTCATTACTGTCGTTATCAATATTTTCACAATCGATATCATCACCCTCAGATATCATAAACAAGATAATCATCATCATATCCTCATTATTAACATGTTCATCACCATTATCATCATAATTTTAACCTCTTCTAAATAAATCTGAGCAGTAATGATGACAAACGGTGAGCGACGATAAACAACATTGCCTGAACCTGCGTGTACATAATATGTAGCTGAGTAGGCTAACAAGCCACGACGTTCTCTGTATTCCATTGTATCCAAGTGCAGCAGCAGCAGCAGCAGCAGCAGCTCTCTCTCCATCTATCTTTAAACGTGGGTTAATTTCTCTGAGTGATTGCAACAAAACGATTCCTTAAACTACTTGTGCTTAATATTAAATACACTTTAGTGAGTGACAAGGTCATTCTGTAAGTGGAAGGTTGTGTTAATTTTCAACTATATCTAGCGGATGTGAACACCATCTTATTCTTTGAGTAGTAGGTTCTAATGACTACGACAGAGAGTGGCAGATGCTGCCTTATGTAAAACAGGTCTAGTGACTACGACACTGAGAACAGGTGCTGCCTAATATAACAGTTCTAGTGACTACTGACTGAGAGCCAGTAGTCACGAGTGGTCATACCTGTCCTGAAGTGTTTTAGGGGCATTAGTGTGTGGTGTTATAGAGCACCATGGTTTGCTTCTGCTGCATTTCAGAATCTGAGGTCAAAGTGTTGAAGGAGGAGGTTCAACTTCCCGAGCAGGAAAATAAAAGGCTGAAAATTTTCCCGGATAAGTATAGCAATAAATGTGAGGAGGTTGGGGCTAGTGAAGGGAAACAGATTACCAGCAGTGAGGATCAGACTGGCAACCGTTATAAGTGGGAAGTGGTCCCCAGGAAAGGAAGAAGCATCAAAATAAGAAAGGTTAAAAGTAGGAAATAGCTTCTCTGTTCTCCAGGGCGAATGTACTTCAGTGGCAATGAGGTTAAAGGTACCACTGACTCCCCTGTTAATAAAGGTAAGAATATCCTTGTGGTTGGTGACTCATAGGTAAGATATATGGACAGTGGTTTCTGAAACAGATAGGAAGGCGAAACAGAGGGTGTGTTTCCAAGGAGCTAGTGTGAGTGGCATAGTCAACATGTGGGAAAATATGTTAGGTAATGGGAACAAGCCCATTATCAGCCTCAGTGCTGATGGAAATGATATCGGGAAGGGCAGGAGACAGGAGCTCTTATATACAACTGTAGATTTAAATAGGTCTAAAGGAGAGATCTCGGTCATATTTAGCATCTTGCCTAGAAGGAGAGAGGGCAATAAATAGATGTCTACGACAATTGGTGTAAATTCCTTGCTAGATAGGCAGTGCAAGGAACTTGCAATCCAATTCACGGACAACTGGGACAATTTCTATGGCAAACTTGATATGTATGCAAGCGATGGGGTACATCTGTCGGGGACGGGAGTGGTAGCATTAGCCAACCCGATCGAGGGAGTCATTGCTGACTTGTCTGGGACTTTAAACTGATAGATGATAGAGATACGTGTGTGTGTGGAAAGAGGTTGCAGCATGAGGGATGAAAACAGCGGATATTACTAGGATACCTCAGGGATATGTTTAAAAGACATTATTCATCATAAAGTTACTAATAAACGCAATAGAACTGGTCAACCGAGACAGTAGAGAGCAGCAAGTGACTAGCTCTCTTAATTAAGGTTTACTATACTAATAGGAGCATTAGAAAAGGACAGATCAGCCAATATTAATTGCATGTACAGGAAGCATAGATATTATTGCTATTACAGAGACCTGGTTTAACCTGAAAGATAGAGAAATGCCTTCTGAATATCACATACAAAGCTATAAATTATTCCACACTGATAATGTCAACAGGAAAGGTGGTGGAGTGGCGATGTATGCCAGAGACCATTTAAATTGTTGTGTTAGACATAGTATAAAATTAGAAGCATCGGAGACTGAATCTGTTTGGCCACAGTTTCCTGAGGGGTCGTGAAAAACTAGTCTTGTGTGTGATTTACTAACCGCCAAATCTTGATGCATAAAGCATGTTGATGCATAAAGCATTTAGATACGAAAATGTCGTGTTAATGGGTGATTTCAACGTCAGATAAATTGACTGAAGCAATTTGACAGGAAATATTGATTCTAGCGACTTTCTTGATACTATTCAGGATTGCTTTTTAAAATAGTTTGTGACAGAACCAACTAGGGGAAATAACATGCTTGGCTTGGTACTTGCTAACAAGTAACTACTAATTAATATCTTGAGGTTAATGATAAGCTTGGTAAAGTGATCACAAATCACTCAGTTTCGATATATCATAGAATTACCTTAATAACTACAAAGAAGTCAATGCCCCTGACTTCTGCTTCGCCGATTTCATAGGACTGAGAAATCACCTGTGTGGGATGAACTGGAATGACCTGACCCTGGGTCAGGCAGGTAGTTATGGTTGCCGATATGTCATTTTTCAGAGTATAGCTCTAGCTGCCCAGAATACTTATGTTCCAGACAGAGAAATTATATCAAACAAAATAATCCTATATGGATAAACAATAGATTAAAGCATCTCATAGGTTAAAAGAGAGACATTTACAGGCGAATCAAAAGGGAGGAGGGGCAATTAAGAAATCAATATATTCAACTATAAATGCAAAAGGGAATAAGAAAGGTTAAAGTCGCAAGGGATTGAAGATTAACCGAAGAGTTTCTTTCGTGCACATAGGAGTAAGATTAGGGGCAAGATAGGCCCACTCAAATATCCTCTCATTTTTTATGCAGGATGATACTAGTGAAATTCCAGTAATAATAAATTATGTAGAACAGGACGAAAATAAGTTATGTACGATCAAAGTCTCTAGTGACATGATTCTCAGAAAGATAAATTAGAACCTAATAAACACCCGGGGTTGACGAAGTCTTCTCAAGGGTTTTAAAGTAATGTAAGGAGAAACTTAGCAAATCTTTGGCTAGTCTTTACAACATATCACTACAAACTGGCATAGTGCCTAAGTGGAAAATGGCAAATGTGATACCTATCTACAAATCAGGATACAGGTCCTTAGCTTGGAATTATAGACCTCCACTGAGAAAATTTATGGAATCAGTAATTGCCGAGGCTATTCGAAGACACCTTAAGAGATATCAATTGATTAATGAATCTCAGCACGGTTTTAAAAAGGGGCGTTCCTGCCGCAAGAATTTACCACATTTTTCACTAAGGTATTTGAAGAGGTAGATCACCATGATAATGAATATGATATTGTGTATGTGGATTTCAGTAATGCTTTCGACAGAGTTCCGCAAAGGAGATTATTGTGAAAAGTAGAAGGATACGGAATAGGAGAATTTTTTTTTCTAGGTAGAGGCGTAGTTGACAGATAGACAACAGAGTTTGCATAAACATCTTGTCGGTATCACCATACCATTTCTTCACAGACAAATGCAAAGTTCTCACCTTTAAAAAGTAAAATAACCATAACATTTATTAACTAAATAATGTAGATGTTGATATCACTGATTGCGAAAAAGATTTAGGAATTCTTGTTAGCAGTAATCTAGAATTGATAAACAATTGTGCAACATTTGGGAATCTTTATTCGAGAAATGTTCCGCAAAGCAGTGACTTCTTCAGTCCAGTGCAGAGAAAAGTGGAAGATGATCCTAATGGAAAATGATACTAAATGGATAAACAATAGGTTAAAACATCTCATTTGTCAAAAGAGAAGTATATATATAAACGAATCAAAAGAGGAGAGGGGCAGTTAAGAAAGCAATATATTCAAAAAGAAATAAAAAAGAGAATAAGTAAAGCAAAGATAGATTATGATGTTAAAGTTACAAGGGAATCGAAGACCAACCCAAAAAGATTCTTTCAGGTATACAGAAGTAAGATTAGGGACAAGACAGGCCCACTCAAAAGTTACTCGGGTCAGCTCACCGACAGTGATAAGGAAATGTGTAGAATTTTTAACACTTACTTCCTCTGAATTTTTACACAGGAAGACACTAGCGATATTCCAAAAATAATAAATTATGTAGAACAGGATGATGATAAACTATGCACGATTAGGGTCATAAGTGACATGGTCCTTAAATAAATAGATAAATTAAAACCTAACATATCCCAAGGCCCTGATGAGCTATATTCAAGGATTCTAAAGGAATGCAAAGAGGAGCTTAGCAAACCTTTGGAAAACCTGTGGAAAACGGCAAATGTGATGCATATTTTCAAAGCAGGTGACAGGTCCTTTGTTTCAAACTATAGATCAATAAGCCATAGTGTGAAAATTTATGGAATCAATGATTGCCGAAGCAATTCGTAGCCATCTTGAAAAGCATAAATTGATCAACGAATCTCAGCACATAAGGCGTTCTTACCTTACGAATTTATTAACTTTTTTCACTAATGGTGTTTGAGGAGGTAGATCATGGTAATGAATATTATATTGTGTATATGGACTTCAGAAAGGTTTTTGAAAGAGCCCCACATCAGAGGCTATTAAGGAAACTTAAGGCACACGGAATAGGAGGAGAATTTTTTTCCTGGGTAGAGGCATGGTTGACAAATAGGCAGCAGAGAGTTTGCATAAATAGAGAGAAATCAGAGTGGGGGCACGTCACAAGCGGTATTCCACAGGGGTCAGTGTTGGGCCCCTTGTTGTTCACAATGTACATAAACGACATAGATGAGGGAATAAATAGCAGCATAAGCAAGTTTGCTGATGACACCAAAATAGGCCGTCCAATTCATTCTGATGAGGACATTGGAGCACTCCAGGAAGAGTTGAATAGACTGATGCAGTAGTTGGAGAAGTGGCAAATGCAGTTTAGTATAGATAAATGCAAAGTTCTAAATGTTGGACAGGAAAACAACCATGCCACATATAAACTAAATAATGTAAATCTTAATGTTACTAAATCCAAAAGGATTTAGGAGTTCTGGTTAGGAGTAATCTAAAACCAAGACAACGATATATAAGTGTTCGCAATAAAGCTAACAGAATCCTTGGCTTCATATCAAGAAGCATAAATAATAGTAGTCCTCAGGTTGTTCTTCAACTCTATATATCTTTGGTTAGGCCTCATTTAGATTACGCTGCACAGTTTTGGTCACCATATTACAGAATGGATATAAATGCCCTGGGAAACGTACAGAGGAGGATGACAAGTTGATCCCATGTATTAGAAATCATTCCTATGAGGATAGATTTAGAGCCCTTAATCTGCACTCTCTAGAAAGGCGTAGAATTAGGGGGGGGGGAATATGACTGAGGGGTATAAATGGAAAACAGGTATAAATAAAGGGGATGAAAATAACGTGCTAAAAATATTTAGCCAAGACAGAACTCGTAGCAATGAATTTAAGTTGGAAAAATTCAGATTCGGGAAGGATATAGGTCCAAGTCGTCTACTGCCCTAAGGTACTTTCCATAGGCAGTCTGGTGCAAGTCACATCCAGTCAAGAAGGATGGAGCACTGCATCAGGCCCACTAGCCCATAAACGAGGAGAAATCAGGGTGGGGACGCGTCACGAACGGTGTTCCACAGGGGTCAGTGATGGGCCCATTGTTGTTCACAATATACATATTGTGCAAGAAAGGTATAAAATACCGACAATATGAAAGTTATTTATTTATTATATTATATATATTATACATATATATATATATATATATAATATATATATATATATATATATATATATATTATATATATATATATATATATATATGAATATATATATAATAATATATATAATATAATATATATATACATATATATTATATATATATAATATATATATTATATATATATATATATATTATATATATATATATAATATATATATATTATATATATATATATATATATATATATATATAATATATATATATATATATATATATATATATATAATATATATTAATATATATAATATATATATATATATATATATATATATATATATATATATATATATATATATATATATATAATATAATATATATATTATAATATATATTATATATATATATATATATATATAATATATATTATATATATATTATTATATATATATATATATATATATATTATATCCCTCTATAATTTTTGCACTCTCTTTTATCCCCTTTGCCTTTATACAAAGGCACTATGCATGCTCTCTGCCAATCCCTAGGTACCTTACCCTCTTCCATACATTTATTAAATAATTGCACCAACCACTCCAAAACTATATCCCCACCTGCTTTTAACATTTCTATCTTTATCCCATCAATCACGGCTGCCTTACCCCCTTTCATTTTACCTACTGCCTCACGAACTTCCCCCACACTCACAACTGGCTCTTCCTCACTCCTACAAGATGTTATTCCTCCTTGCCCTATACACGAAATCACAGCTTCCCTATCTTCATCAACATTTAACAATTCCTCAAAATATTCCCTCCATCTTCCCAATACCTCTAACTCTCCATTTAATAACTCTCCTCTTCTATTTTTAACTGACAAATCCATTTGTTCTCTAGGCTTCCTTAACTTGTTAATCTCACTCCAAAACTTTTTCTTATTTTCAACAAAATTTGTTGATAACATCTCACCCACTCTCTCATTTGCTCTCTTTTTACATTGCTTCACCACTCTCTTAACCTCTCTCTTTTTCTCCATATACTCTTCCCTCCTTGCATCACTTCTACTTTGTAAAAACTTCTCATATGCTAACTTTTTCTCATCATTCCACCAATCGCTCCTCTTCCATCCCGCACCCACTTTCCTGTAAGCACAAACTTCTGCTGAACACTCTAACACTACATTTTTAAACCTACCCCATACCTCTTCGACCCCATTGCCTATGCTCTCATTAGCCCATCTATCCTCCAATAGCTGTTTATATCTTACCCTAACTGCCTCCTCTTTTAGTTTATGAACCTTCACCTCTCTCTTCCCTGATGCTTCTATTCTCCTTGTACCCCATCTACCTTTTACTCTCAGTGTAGCTACAACTAGAAAGTGATCTGATATATCTGTGGCCCCTCTATAAACATGTACATCCTGAAGTCTACTCAACAGTCTTTTATCTACCAATACATAATCCAACAAACTACTCATTTCGCCCTACATCATATCTTGTATACTTATTTATCCTCTTTTTCTTAAAATATGTATTACCTATAACTAAACCCCTTTCTATACAAAGTTCAATCAAAGGGCTCCCATTATCATTTACACCTGGCACCCCAAACTTACCTACCACACCCTCTCTAAAAGTTTCTCCTACTTTAGCATTCAGATCCCCTACCACAATTACTCTCTCACTTGGTTCAAAGGCTCCTATACATTCACTTAACATCTCCCAAAATCTCTCTCTCTCCTCTACATTCCTCTCTTCTCCAGGTGCATACACGCCTATTATGACCCACTTTTCACATCCAACCTTTACTTTAATCCACATAATTCTTGAATTTACACGTTCATATTCTCTTTTCTTCTTCCATAACTGATCCTTCAACATTACTGCTACCCCTTCCTTTGCTCTAACTCTCTCAGATACTCCAGATTTAATCCCATTTATTTCCCCTTACCGAAACTCCCCTACCCCCTTCAGCTTTGTTTCGCTTAGGGCCAGGACATCCAACTTCTTTTCATTCATAACATCAGCAATCATCTGTTCCTTGTCATCCGCACTACAAAAATTATAAGGGGATAAGTCTGTTGAGTATACCTGGTAAAGTGTATGGTAGAGTTATTATTGAAAGAATTAAGAGTAAGACTAAGACGGAGAATAGGATAGCAGATGAACTAGGAGGCTTTAGGAAAGGTAGGGGGTGTGTGGACCAGGTGTTTACAGTGAAACATATAAGTGAACAGTATTTAGATAAGGCTAAAGAGGTCTTTGTGGCATTTATGGATTTGGAAAAGGCGTATGACAGGGTGGATAGGGGGGCAATGTGGCAGATATTGCAAGTGTATGGTGTAGGAGGTAGGTTACTGAAAGCAGTGAAGAGTTTTTTCGAGGAAAGTGAGGCTCAAGTTAGAGTATGTAGGAAAGAGGGAAATTTTTTCCCAGTAAAAGTAGGCCTTAGACAAGGATGTGTGATGTCACCGTGGTTGTTTAATATATTTATAGATGGGGTTGTAAGAGAAGTAAATGCGAGGGTCATGGCAAGAGGCGTGGAGTTAAAAGATTAAGAATCACACAAAAAGTGGGAGTTGTCACAGCTGCTCTTTGCTGATAACACTGTGCTCTTGGGAGATTCTGAAGAGAAGTTGCAGAGATTGGTGGATGAATTTGGTAGGGTGTGCAAAAGAAGAAAATTAAAGGTGAATACAGGAAAGAGTAAGGTTATGAGGATAACAAAAAGATTAGGTGATGAAAGATTGAATATCAGATTGGAGGGAGAGAGTATGGAGGAGGTGAATGTATTCAAATATTTGGGAGTGGACGTGTCAGCGGATGG
>NC_069408.1:67765469-67770469 GCF_026875155.1 Cherax quadricarinatus
CCTAATGTCCAGAGATCTGACTGTTTCCCCCACATATACTTTGTCACACCCCCCACATGGTATAGTGTAAATTCCCGCACTTGTGCCAGAATTGTGCTTTTGTTTTTGTACCAGGTTCCTTATAGCAGTTGATGGTACAAAAACACAAGCATGATTCTGGCACTACGGTGTCGGTGACGGCGATTAGCAAGGCTTAGAAACATCTTCGGCGTCTAAGGTCTTGCTCGGTGGGAACAAATTGTGCCCCATCCCAATTCATCAAATGCATCGTGGAGTCTCTGTGGAGGACACAGGTGCACCTTATGTCGTCTGTTACTGGCATTTCGATGCTCGTTCAGGCTGTCCGAAAGACCTCTGCCTGTTTTGCCCCACACCCCTAACTTCCACAGCGGGCGTCTACGCCATTCCCTGTGGATACTGTCCAAAGACATATGTATGCGAAACAGGCAGAGATCTTTCGGTCCGCCTGAACGAGCATCGGAATGCCAGTAACAGAGATGACTTAAGGTACGCTTGTGTCCTCCACAAGGACTCCACGGGGCATTTGATGAATTAGGATGAAGCACAACTTGTTCTCACCGAACACCGACAACACAGGATACTACAAAATTTCTAAAACATTAGCGTACATGATACTCAACCAGGCAAGGCACCACCTGCCCAGCAACACAGGAGTCACATGATCTCATCATCTACCCATCCTCGTCCCAATACGGCTTTCTTCAGGTCACCATGTGTCACTCACACCTCACTCTCCGCCTATATACACTGTCTTTTAATCTCTATGTTAGAAGTGATCAAGGTCCCAGGATCGAAACGTTTCCTAACATGTCACAGTGTTTGGTTGCGTGTTTTTATCTAAATCAGCTTATTGGTATTTTTTACCAAGGTTTATACCACAAAATATCATATCCATTACCATGGTCTACCTCCTCAAATGCCTTAGTGAAAAAAGTTAGCAAAATCGTAAGACAGGAACTCCCTTTTGTAAAACCGTGCTGAGATTCATTAATCAGGTTATGCCTTTCAGATGGCTACGAATTGCCTCGGCAATTATTGATTCCATAAATTTTCCCACAACAGAGATTAGGTTTATTGGTCTACAATTCGAAGCTAAGGACCTGTCACCTGCTTTGTAGACAGGTATCACATCTGTCATTTCCCACTTATCTGGCACTATGCTGGTTTGTTGTGATATGTTGAAAATATTAGCCAAAGGTTTGCTAAGTTCCTCTTTACATTCCTCTAAAACCCTTGCAAACAGTTCATCAGGGCCTGGGGATTTGTTAGGGTTTAATTTATCTATTTGTCTGAGGACCACATCACTAGTTTCCCTAATCGTGCATAGTTTATCATCCTGTTCTACATAATTTATTATTCCTGGAATTTCGCTAGTATCTTCCTGCAATAAAAATGAAAGGAAGTATATGTTAAAAATGCTACATATCCTTATCACTGTCGGTGAGCTGACCCGAGTTACTTTTGAGTGGGCCTATCTTGTCATTAATCTTACTTCTATACGCATGAAGGAAGCCTTTTGGGTTTGTCTTTGAATCCCTTGCGACTTAAGCCTCATAATCTCTTTTTGTTCTTATTACCTTTTTTTATTTCTCTTTTTAATTGAGTATATTGATTCCTTAACTACCCGTCCACTCTTTTGACTTACCTATATATGCCTCTCTTTTGGCCAGTGAGATGTTCTAAACTATTGTTTATCCATTTGGGGTAATTTTTGTTTGATCTATTTTCCCTATTTGGAACATAAGTGGACTGAAAAAGTTACATCATCAACCATCACAACTTACCTGACCCATATTCAGATTATTCCAGTTCAGCCCACACAGGTAATTTCTCAGTCCTATGAGCTCAGCTAAGTGGAAGTCAGGGACAGAGACTTGATTGCAATTATTCAGCTAATTCCATTGATATGTTGCATTCAGTCAGACAAATCCTGCACTTTTCCTTATCATTTATACTTGTTGTTATGCAGAAATTCAAGTTCTCATGTACATATAGCACCTCCGCTCCCCGAACCATCTTTCCAGTTATTTCTCCCGATGTGTAACAACTTAAGGGCGGGATGATCACTTGTGTAACAAGCTGGACCGTCATCTTGAGAAACACTTGTTACAAGCGTTTATGCTAAATAGCTCATAGATAACAACAATGAACAGGAGCTAGTTATTGTCACCAGGTTTGACAGCTGTGGGTTACTGACTGTAAAAAGCGTAGTTGAATCACAGATGGTGTCTCGTAGTTCGGTTGGTAGTACATTCATCTCACACTGAGGTCCGTGGTTCGATCCCCGATACAGGTGGAAACATTTCGTCGTGTATCCTTAAGACACCTGCTGTCCCTATTCACCTAGCAGTAAATAGGCACCTGGGTGTTAGTCAAATGGTGTGGGTCGCATCATGGGGACAAAATTAACCTAATTTGCCCAAAATGCTCTGCATAACTAAGGGCTTTCTATATAGTATGTCATTGTGTGAGGTAGGTCCGGACAAGCTGTTTCACGTACTTGTAGAAATAAAGATTATTATTATTATTATTATTATTATTATTATTATTATTATTATTATTATTATTATTATTATTATTATTATTATTAAGCTAGAGTAAGTATTAGGTTTTAAAACTGTCGTTTAGGACAGGATGGCCTGGTGCGTAGCCTCGTCTGATAGACTAGTATTCGAATCCACCAAGAAATACTTTGGAATGATACCTGTATATTAAATTAAATAGTTGTTTTCCATTTTTAGAAGATGTCAGGCCAGGAGGAAGGTGCAGCTGCAACGCTGAGATATTCAGACGCAAAGTTCTCAGTTGTGGACTACACGATGTTCAGCCTGATGCTTGTCGTGTCAGTTGGTATTGGTGTGTACTGCGCCATAAAGAGTCGACACAACACGACGACGCAGGAATACTTGCTGGGTAGCAGGAAAATGTCCCCTTGGCCTGTATCTCTCTCTCTCCTTGGTGGATTCATTTCTGCTATATCTATATTAGGCAAGTAAAACATTCTTAAAATATTTGATGCATAATATCATTTTTTTCTTGGTGCCTTTTTTTTGTGAGCTGTATTTCCTTCCATTTATAAGCAAATGTTCACCTGTTTGTTCTCTTAGCACTGCATTATATTTCATTATACAAAACACAAAAACTTCACTTAAGAGAGGAAACTCATGATGACGTGTGGGTCAGTATTGGATCATCCTCAAATCACATTTAAGCGGGTAAAGAGAAGACCAGTTAACAGGTAGGAGACGTGGAATGAGGAAAAAGTGTGTTAGGTAACAAGACACATATGCAATTAATGTGACATTTTATTGTAGCAATATTTTGCTCTCCAGGAGCTTGACATTTATCTATACTTGTCACATTGTGCCCTTTTACCTAACAGTATTGTAGGTAATTCTTCCAACATTTTAAAAAAAGAAATTAGAGCTAGTAGTAGTAACAGTAGTGGCTATTGTTGTAATAGTAGTCGTAAGAATAGTATTAGTGGTGGTAGTAGTAGTAGTAGTAGTAGCAGTAGTGGTAATGGTGATCGTCTTAATAAAAGTAATAATGGAATTTGTAATAAGGCTTGTAGTAGTTATAGAAGTAGTACAATTAGTGCGATGAAAAAGCAAGTTAGTGCAGCCTCGAGCATCCCTCCCCAAGGGACTCAATAAATAAAGGAACTAAAAGCAGAAAAGATGAGGGAAAAATTAGACCTACTAGTATATGCAATGTAAGAAAACAGAAGCATATTAGGAGAAAGTTTGACGATAAGGAAGACGATGGAAATATAGAAGACTGGTCCAATGAACTGGTAAGGAGAAGCATTAAGAGAAGCAGGCGGGCTCAGTAACCATAGTAGGGCCATGATGGCTAGAAGAAGGGTAGTTTTAGTAGCGGACCACTTTACAGGAACATGATCTCCTACATGAGAGAAAACAGCGTTTTTAGTGTCAGCAACGTGAACATTTTTTTTTTTTGCATTATTTAAGTCTGTCATGTCTTTCAAAAAGATAGCAACAAGTTTTGTCAAAGAATAAAATGTGGGCAGGTGAAGTGACAGGATAATCCTGGGCATGTTGGTAGTGTACGTTTATCAGCTGCTGCTGCTGCTGCTGCTTGCCGCTGCTGCTGCTGCTGCTGCTGCTGCTGCTGCTGCTGCTGCTGCTGCTGCTGGTCCAAATAATATATGCACTGCGTGTGCCACTAACAACAATCTTTAATAAATCAGTCGAAACAGGGCAACTGCCTGAGGTGTGGAAGACAGGCTGCACTAAAATACAGACAAGTGTCACTGACATGTCTTGTGTCTAAAGTTATGGATACGATTATCAGGAGAAGAGTAGTGGAGCACCTAGAAAGGAATGGACTCATACATGACAATCAGTACGGCTTCAGGGAAGAGAAATCCTGCATTACAAACCTATTGGTGTTCTATGACAAGGTAACAGAAATAAAACACGAGAGAGAGGGATGGGCAGACTGCAACTTCTTGGATTGTAAGAAGGCTTTCGACACAGTACCACACAAGAGACTGGTTGAAAAGCTAGGTAGTCGGTAGGAATTGGAGTGAAAGTATTGCAATGGATCAGAGAATACCTGACAGGATGGAAACAACGTGTGTCGGTACAAGACAAGGTATTAGAGTGGGTGCACGTATCGAGTCCAGTGCTCTTTCTTGTATATGTGAATGACATGACGGAAGGGATAGAGTCTGAGGTGTCCCTGTTCGTGATGATGTAAAACTAATGAGGGGAATACAAACGGACGAGGATCAGGTAAGCCTACAATGGGATCTGGACAGGCTGCAAGCTTGGTCCTACAAATGGCTCTTGGGGTTTAACCCCAGCAAGTGCAAAGTTTTGAAGCCTGGGGAAGGACAAAGGAGACTGCAAACGGAGTACAGCCTAGAGGTCAGGGGCTACAAAACTCACTCAAGTAAAAGGATCTTTGTGTGAGCATCATACCGAGCACTTCTTCTGAGGCACACATCAACC
>NC_069408.1:67772969-67820469 GCF_026875155.1 Cherax quadricarinatus
TCATTTGAAAGCATTTTTATTGTTATGAGACATACAAGTAGGGAACAGGATGAAGTTGGAGCCATCTGTGGGCCAGCATTTTCATTTGATCAACTGACGTTATCTCGTTGACATCATTATGCTGTACGAATGTGTTCCATACTCGAGTCATCCTGGGTATGTATGATCTCAGATGGAGTGATGTTCTGGAGAATGGTACAGCCAGAGTGAAGTTGCTGCTTTCTGCCCGTCTTGTGGCATAAAAGCTTGTTTCACGCTGTCCTCGAAGTGGATCCAAGTGTGGTATTTTGACAATATTGGCCTTGTACATAACAGTAAGGCCACCCACATCCCTCCTATGTTGAAGGCTCTGCTGAAATGACAGATCTATCCAGGATGGGTCCAGGCGAGAGATGAGACGTCTTGCTCTGTTCTCTACTCTGTCAAGCAGTCGCAGATGAGAGGGATGACAGGCAAACCCAGAAAGTGGAGCATACTCAAGGTGTGAGCGTACTTGTGCCTCGTACAGGATCTTGCAACCCCTACTGTCAAGCAGATGCGAGATACGGCGAAGTGCTGTAAGCTTCCTGGCTGCCTTGTTTGCAAGATTTACAACATGGTTCTTCATGGTTAGTTTGGAGTCAAATTTCACCCCAAGGATATCAACTTCTTCTCCAGGTGCCAACATCGTCCCATTCATCCTTACTACTGCACCAGCATTACCATCATGGTGCCTAGAGACGATCATCATTTGCGTTTTCTCAGGTGCAAATGTTTACTTGCCATCTATTTCCCCAAGCTGATATAGCTCTCAGCTGGTGATTGATGTAGCTTAGAGCAGCTGGCATTTCTTCTCTTGGATAAGTGAATGTCAGTGTACAGTCGTCTGCATATGCATGTGATTCTGGGATGAGATGAAGAAGGTCGTTGAAGTAGACATTCCATAACAGTGGACCCAGCACACTTCCTTGTGGAACGCTTGCCCCAATAGGATGCCTTGCTGATTCCGTTCCATTGAGGACTACACTTAGAGATCTACCATGAAGGTAATCACTGAGGAGACATAGCGTAGAGCCTGCAATTCCCAGTGCTTGAAGTTTTGCTAAGAGGCCCTGGTGCCACACCCGGTCGAAAGCGCCAGCAATGTCTAGTGCTACCACACAGCTGACTTTGGATTCATCCAGTGACTGGTGCCACTTAGTGGAGAGGTTTAACAACAGATCAGCAGCAGAGTAACCTTTCCTGAAGCCATATTGACGATCACAAAGTAGTGAGTGGTAGTCAAAAAAATCTGTCATTTGTCTTGAGATTATTGTCTCAAGGATCTTACCAGTGATTGACAGGAGTGACACTGGTCTGTAGTTGCTGATTTCTGCTCTGCTCTTCTTTTTGTGAACAGGGACTACATTTGCCTCTTTCCATGGAGAGGGCCATTTGCACTGTACTAGGCAGTGCTGAAAGATGCGAGTTAGAGGTGCTGCTAGCTGGTCTGCACATCTTCTCAACAATCTTGGGCTCAACTTGTCTGGGCCCACAGCCTTTTCCTGGTCAAGTGATTTAAGAAGGAAATGCACCTCCTCCTGCCTTATTGTCACCACTGACAGTTTTGACACAGTTCTTGCAGCTAGCCAAGGAGGGTCCCTTGCTGGATCAGGAACTTGCATTTTGGTAGCAAAGTGTTCAGCAAAGAGGTCCGCCTTCTCTTGACTACTAGTAGAGGTGGTCCCATCCTGTCGATTTAGAGGTGGAATAAGTTCATCCGGCAGATAACCTTGTCTGTCCTTGACCAGGGACCACCAGGTTTTGGAGCCTACCCTACCTGATGCTAACTTTCTTTTAGTGTCCACCTCCCATTTAGCAATGGCCCACTTTTGAACATCACCCATATGCCTACAGGCTTGCATGTGCAAGTTCCTGTTATAGGTGGTAGGATGTCTCTTATACCTTCGCCATGCTTTGTACTTAGCAGTAGCAGCCTCTCTACAACGAAAGCCAAACCATGGCTGATCTGTAGGCTTTGTCACATATTGCCGGTGAGGAATGTGTTCTTGTTGCAGATTAAGGATGTGTCCAGTGAAGGCTTTCACTTGGTTGTCAACATCCCCCTGGAGAAGAGCATTCCAGTCGGTGGTGGCGAGCTCAGAGCTCTCTCTCTCTCTCTCTCTCTCTACCTCTCTCTCTCTCTCTCTCTCTCTCTCTCTCTCTCTCTCTCTCTCTCTCTCTCTCTCTCTCTCTCTCTCTTCTCTCTCTCTCTCTCTCTCTCTACCTCTCTCTCTCTACCTCTCTCTATCTGTCTGTCTGTCTGTCTGTCTATCTTTTTCTCTCTCTCTAGTAAGCAATGGTTTTAAGAGCATTAGATTAAAAATTCATGCCTTCTTTTACTAGCTACTGTAGCAGCTGTTATCTAGCTCACCTCACTTTTACTAATTTTTACTGTTAGGGAACTTGATGAAGTTGTACCAGCCGTGGTCCAGAGATTTCATTTTGTCAAGCGACTTTCTTTCTCCATTAATGTTGCTATGTTGTACTAACATGTTCCAGATTCGAGTTATTATAGGAATGAATGATCTCAAATAAAGTGATTTTGTTGAGAAAACTCAGCAAGAGTGTAGTCACTCTTTTCTGCCTGTCTTCTGGCAAAGAAGTTGCCTTCTCGTTGTCAAGGAAATGAAGCCAAGTTTGATACCTTGTCATTATTTTGTTTGTACACAACAGTAAGGTATCTACTGTCTAGTAGTAATGAGATAAGCCTTAGTGCTGTAACTGTAGCAAAAAAAAAAAAAAGGAGTTCCATCCGTGCTAGTGTGAAATAATTCGTCATTTCTAAAGCAATAAGTTTTCAAATAAATCAGTGCTTATAATTATAGTCGAAACCTTTATTAACAACTTCGACAATTTATAGATTGCATGACCAACCGAATTTATAATAGCTCTATGTAGACTGTCTGGTTTACTGGAATTTATTAACCCATAAATAAGAACATAAGAACATAAGAAAGAAGGAACACTGCAGCAGGCCTACTGGCCCATGCGAGGCAGGTCCAATTCTCCCACCAACATAAGCCAATGCCTTGACCTAGTCAGGTCAGTCACATTCATTTAAGGGAGGAGCACGGTATCCGACCTAGTAGCACAATACTACACAACGTCTTGACTTCTATGACGGTACTCGGGAGTTTGTTCCACTCATCCACAACTCTATTCCCAAACCAGTGCTTTCCTATATCCTTCCCGAATCTGAATTTTTCCAATTTAAAACCATTGCTGCGAGTCCTGTCTATGTTAGATATTTTTAGCACGCTATTTACATCCCCTTTATTAATTCCTATTTTCCACTTATACACCTCAATCATGTCCCCCCTAATTCTACACCTTTCTAGAGAGTGCAGAATCAGGGCCCTCAATCTATCCTCATAGGGAAGATTTCTGGTACATGGGATCAACTTTGTCATCCTCCTCTGTACGTTTTCCAGTGCATTTATATCCATTCTGTAATACGGTGACCAGAACTGTGCAGCATAATATAAATGAGGCCTAACAGTAAAACTTCGATAGTTTGCAGGAAAACTATTATCCCAACTTCTACCATATATGAGTTTATTTCTGCAATACATTCTGTAGATGCCTGCCGCAATTGCCCTGATCCTAACTGATCCCCCGGTTTCCCACATACCCCACGAGATATAGAAGAAATCAGCCGCCACGTACATTATCGCTCGTCGTACCTCACTTGATACTCCGCTAACGTCCAATGTTAAGGCCCGTAAGGTTGAGATAGTTCCCCCACTAAGAAAATCTAAAACCCGCCCCAACCACGAACGAACTTTGTCCAAGGTATCACAAAAATAGATCGCATGAAAAGCTGTTTCTTCTAGACCGCAGCGTAAGCAATCCGCCTCTCTTACCAAACCCATCCTTTTTAAGACCGATTTTGATGCTAAAATCCCCATGACAAATCTGTACACCAATTCACGAACCCCCAGTGCCAACTTAAGTTTACAAAACCCGTCCCATATTTCCCCCCAATTATACAGAGGAAAAACAGACAATCCCTGCACAATTTCCCCACGACAATAAATGCTGACCATTTGCCCCACCCAGATCCGTTGCGCATTTCTCAACCATAACAACAGACGCAACATGTCCTCACATTCGATTAATCCCCTGCCGCTCCACCATTTACGCATTTAGATCATTACGTGACCCACCCGGATGCCCTTCTCACCGCCTGCCCTGAGGAACCACTGCTTTACATAGAGGGCCTTCACCCATGGCCCCAGCGCCAAGAGACCTAAACCTCCACGACGGACATGAGTCATGACAACCTCCCAACTTAACCATGCTCTCCCGAAACCCCAAACATAACGTAAGACCCTTCTCTGCAGTTCCTGAATATCCACCTCTCTTAAAGGTACACCTCAGCCACACCTCATACCTTACTATAAACAAGTGTATTAACCACTACTGTCCTCTGTTGCAATGAGACATCCCCAGCTCTTAACCCCCGAAGTCGATCTAAAGCTTTGTTAACCACCAGTTCAGAGTTTACCCTTCGGCCCTCCCTCTCATCTGCCATGTACACGGTACCACATATTTTAAGTTGCACCACGACTGACCACTCATACCTTTCGAAAAAAAAAAAACCACCCCTGTGCCCACCTCCAATAATTTCGATTTTGCCTTTTTGACGCACATGCCAGTCTCTGCCCCAAAAAACTCAATAATCCATCCCACGGTCTGCAAATCCTCCTCCCCTTTTAACAAAATCGTGGTATCATCTACATACCCAACCACACTCTAGTGCATGGTCACCTCTCAGCGTTCCACGCCTCAAACCACCATCCACCAGCTCATAAAAGGGGTTTTGCATACAAGCAAAAAGCAGCTGGGAGAGGGGGCACCCTTGCCTCAAACCCCTTTCCATACAGACTGGCTGCCCCAATTTACTGTTTACCTGTACTCGTACCATAGCCGAGGCATACAAAGTATCAACCCATCTTACAATCCCCTCTTCAAAACCCTGCTTCAATGAAATTAGCCTCAATAAATCTCTATCAACACAGTCGTAAGCATTTTGCCAGTCAAGCCCGAGGACACCCCTCCTTGATATTCCCCCCAAAACTCCCTAATACGTACATGTCCTTCCCTCATGCTTCTACCTGCTATGGCCAGCTGTCCCTCGTGAATAACCGACCCCATAACCTTCCTCATTCTGTTTCCTCAAACTTTTGCAAAGATTTTATAGTCCGAGCACATAAGAGATATTGCTCTATATGCACTCAGACCCCTCACCCCTCCCTTTTTGGGCACCAACACAACTACCACCGTACTTTGCGACGTACCTAACCTCCCCTCCGTGAGCATGCAATTCAATACATCAACCAAACAATGCTTAATACTTCCCCACTGTGCCCTATAAAAATCATTCGAAATGCCATCTACCTGGTGCCTTTCCTTTACTCATTCTAAAAATCGCCTCCTCTACCTCCTCCACTCGAATTCAACCTTCTAGTACCATCCTATCCCTGTCACTTATAACTTTTCTGAAATCCCTTCCCACCAGGCCACCCGCATGGCCCCTCCCCTACTCCCCTCTGTAGCTTTTCTCCAAACCATAGATCTGCATAAAAACTTATGCTATCCATGGTGAGGAGTACTTGACCCGGCAGGTAACCACCCAAACCCGTGCATACTTCCAATTGCAAGAGGGACATCGCCTGTTTTCTGATCCTAAATTTGTGCAAGACACAACCGGAAGGTTTGTCACCCCATAGAACTTTTTCCATACTTGCTCTGACTCTAACCACATTGAAATGTTCATTGTGAATTTCTGCAAGTCGACTACGAAGATGTTCAGTGTCGTCATACCTACTACTCCCGCCCCCCACATAGTAATCATTTAGCTGCCCCTCCAGATAGTTTTGTAGCCCATTCCTCCACCTCGCCTCCTCCTTCCCCCGCTATTCCGGGTTTGGCACACGTTTCCCACCATTCCAACAAACATTCACTTGCCCGTCGCGTTTCCCAGAGATTCTTCCACCAGTCCTGAAAAGCGGACCCATCCCCCTCCCCCTCCAAAAGCCGCATGTTCAGTTTCCAATAACCTGGATAAACCCTGATCATTCCATCCCAGTCCAAGTCCGCTAGCACTGCACGGTGGTCTGAAAACCCCACATCAAAGGTCTGTACATGCCCAACTCTAATCCCTTGTGTTACATAAAGTCTATCCAGATGGGCCGCATAGCGCCTGTGAACGAATGTGTACTCCACCCCCACCCACTCCGTCCCACCACATCATAAACCCCTGCATCCCCCAGCAGATTCATTAAGACAGGTAAAACGCACCCCGTCCCCCTCGGTGCAACATTACTATGGCGGATAACGAAATTCCAATCCCCACCCATGACTGTAATTAAAGGCAAACCCCGAGTGTAAAACGTTAAAGCCTCCCTCACGAATTCTATTTTAGCTTTAGAGTTGCTTTTCGCAGGCATGTAAACTCCAATAAAACAAACCCTCACCTCACCCCAGTACCCATCTACCGTTACCACCCTCCCACCTCCCCCCTCCTCCCATCTCAAGATACGCCAAGGGCTGGACTCCTTCACCGCTATAGCTAACCCACCCTTAAATTTTAAAGAATTGCTAACATACTATCGGTAGCCTTTTGACCGTAACTCTCGCTCAGACTTGTGTTCTTGTATGAAACATGCATCCACAGCGTACCTGCGCAAAAACCACTCCATCCACACACACTTAACCTCTGCCCACAGGCCATTTACATTGATGGTAACACACCTGAATTCACAAAAGGAGGTTTTCCTCTATGTTTGTGGGTCTTTCCCGTTCCCACACGTACATTACACTGACCTTCTTTGACCTTTGACTTCCCAAGGCCCCCCTCACCCCCCATGCCCTTCCTATATGCTGGGCACTTGCCACAACCCCTTCCGCAAGAGGCACCTCAGCCACTTTCGACCATAATTTCTTTCCTGGACGCTGTCCCGGTGTCAGGACCTCATCCATATCCGACACTCCTGCTGTCCGTTTGTGGGAACCACTTTCCACACACATCTCACCAGACGAAGCCTCCTGGTGGACTTCCACCACCACCTCATGCAACCGCGTCATTGTAGTTACGTCCAGGTCCCCCACATTCGGCGAATCATCCTTCATCACCTCTTGACACTCCGGTGGAACGTCTGGGCCGTGCTCTGCCCCATCCAGGAGATCGTGTAGCACGTTCTCCAGCAAACTTTCCTGTGACAACTCCACAGGCTCCGCAGACCCCACAGATGGCGTGGGTACATTTGTAATGTCCACCGACAGGGTGGCACACGCCATAGACCGCGTTTCCTCTTGTTGTACCTCCTCACTCCAAAGCTTAGTTCCTTGTCCAGTCGAGGGACCAGTCCCCAGATCGAAGGCCTCGGTTCTTAGGACCACAGGAGAAGGTTTCCGGATGCGGACAACCAGGCGTCTGGAGCACTGAGCAGCCATATGGTCATACGAGTTGCATAACCTACATGTCTCCCGTTGGCCTGCATAGTGAACGAAAACTTGGGTCCTGTAGTTTTTCAGATGAATGTAAGATGGAATTGGCTGTTTTAAAGTCATCTTGAGGGTGAAGGAGCCCTCCGGGAGCCCCTCGTATGGGCCCTCCCTCCACACTCCCTTGGTTGCTGCATGTACCGTGCCGTATCTACCAAAAACTTTCTGAAGATCATACTCCTCCGCCTCGAAAGGCACGTTCCTTACTTTTACCCAGGTGACGTATGCGGAGACGTCATGCAGACATACTTCTATGGCTGAATTCACCGTCATTTTTCTCTCTTGAAAAGCTTCCACAATCTTGGAGTAAAAGCCTGCATTTGCGAATTTCACAAAAATCCTCGACATCCCATTGAGAGCCACACCATATAATTCCTCGGTGGGGATGCCGTAGACGTCGCGAATAATGGTAGGCAACAAGACATGCATCATTGCACCACTGAGAGAGCCACGAATGAATTCAACACAGACCGTGTTTACTCTTCTACCCTGACGATCCGCCATCTTGCATACTGTAGTACACGGTTATCTCACCAGGTGTAAGCAGGAGAAGGCTCAGAAAGCGTCCTCTCAGCCCTCAGGTTGAGAGACGAATGCATAACACTGAATTGCGATAATGCTGTCAGCATCAGCAGGGGTGTGTATCATATAGCCCTATGTCCTACAGCATTAAATGCAAAGAAACAAGTCAGAATTTCTTTAAGCATTTTCTCTCACCATGAGGTGGACCAAAACAAAATGGGTTCGACTCCTTGGCTTGTGCAGTGTTGTTATTGATCAATACCACTTGTTCCGTGGGTACAATAATTAGAAAATTATGTACAAAATTTCCACACTGCGGCCGAGGGATGGTCGTTGATAAATTAATTAATTAAAATTGTTTTTGTATTCCACATTGCTTGAAAATTTTTACATACATTTATAATTAAAATTACCAGAGAATGGGCTTTGGTATAAAGATAGGATACATTATATATTCACACAATTCATTTTGTAACCTATCTCTACACCTAATTATTCTGTGGAAAATAATGTATTTTCCAGAAAAAATAGTGTATTTTTTATGTAAATTAGTGTAATACATTGTATTTAATAAAATTTATGTTATAAAAATTGGGAAATTCTGCATCTACGCAGAAGAGACTCGCCATGTTTTAACTAGTCCACACAAACGTTAGTGAATAATCAGAAGAATTTTCGTCATTCTAGAGGTTAAATTGGGCTGACACCTCTCAAATACGAGCCAAAATTGTTGGATGTACATTCCTGCATAACTTGAGATATCAGACGACTGGACAAGACATCTAGAGGGAACCTCAGATAAGCTATCTAAATTTGTGTTATAATTCTGGCCAGCATTATCTTCATAAATTTGTTTAGAATGAGGTTTTTGAGTATGATACACAGTAATCTCCAGTCAAATTGGTGAGTGATATTAAGATATATTCTCCTTCTTTTATGTAAATGTGTATAGATAATCATTTATTAATTTTAATATACAGTCCACAAATTTATATATTTACCAGAATTCCTGGTGATGCATATTTCATTTGTAATTAATAGGTCTAGAGCATCTTGTGGATATGACAGTGGTAGGTATCGAAGGTGGACGTTTTTTGTGACCTAGGTGTGCCAAAATTCCTACTTGTCTATGTAACTTTGATAAGTAATAATTATCTTATTACATCCAGTTACATCCAGATAAATGTAATTTTCCATATTTAATTTGCCCATGGTCCTTCTTGAACCGGATGTAATTAGTGAAGACATTAATTGGTTAATTACTTAATAATTATATGTGAAATGACAGGAGGAGGTGGATGTTAAGTTCACAAATTTACTTAATGTGTAGTGGATTATAATTATTACAATATTAATTTGGATAAGCCAAGTGTGGCTAAAGATTATATTAATGTGTATAATATTAATTTTGCAATGCCAAATTCTGGCAAGGATTTATTTTAATTTATATAATATTAATTTTGATAAGCCAAGTCTGGCTAAAGGTTTGTATTAATGTACATTTAAAATTTATATTATAATTTTCTTACATGTAATTGCAAAGCTCAATTGTAGCTAGGATTTATTCAAAGGTAAGTTGTACTATTTACCTTTATAAAGTGAATAATTTAGTACATAATCAGTGTTATTAATTAAGTTGAATTTAATACATTGCATCATAGTTAAAAATTAGGAAATTAATATAGAAGACAAACATATGGAATATAGAGCAAAGAAAGCATCACTACGGGCTAGAAAAGGTCATGTAACCAAGGCATATAATAAGTGTTTGGAATTAATGAATCAAGAAACTGTGAATACTGATGATTTAAAATTGTATTTAGATGCTTTGGAGAATAGATATGATTCTTACAAATTATATTACAACAAATATGAAGGAGATTTATTAGTAAACTGTGTAGATGAGACTGAAGTAGATCTCATGATTAATCAGTATTATGAATTAGAAGAAAAGATTCTTTCTTGTAAAAGTCAGGATTTGAATAAATTAAAATGTGTAAACCAGGCATTTAATCAGTCTGCTCCAACAAATAAGATGTCTTTGCCAAAACTCCGAGAATTACGTTTACCTGTATTTAATCCAGGAGAAAATTGGGAGGAGTGATGGTCAATTTTTAAAGCAGCTGTGCATGATAGGAGTGATCTAGCCTGTGTAACTAAATTATTTTACCTCAAAGGACAGATAAGAGGAGATGCTCACATATTCATACAAGCCTTTCCCAGTGTAGATGACTCTTACAAGGAAGCAGTTGACTTGTTGAAGGTCACTTATGGTAATATAGAACAAAGTAGGTTGGATCTAGTGACTATCATTGTTAATTTAAAATCTCCAGATCACACAAAGGTTTACAGCAGTTTAGAGTTAAACTGGAAAGCACTTTCAAAACTTTAAGTAATAAATATAATCTGAAGGAATCAGACTGGTTATTGAGTGCCATGGTTAAGAATAAATTAAGCTATAAAATACTTGAAAGGATCTCGAACAAATATCACAAGGGTTATTTTGGACTGGAGGAAATAAGACTAGTTCTACAAGAATTAATTGTGCAGTTGCAGACCAGCCAACTAACTCATTTTAAAGATGCAACCATAATAACTCTGAGGTATCTGTCAAGTTTCACAAAGGAAAAATTTAAATCCCAATATTAATAATCAAAATTAATTTCCTAAAAAGAGTTGCGTAGGTGCATATTAAGTAGCAGGAATCAGAAATAATGATTTTCCACAAGGTAAGAAGATTAAGACCCTCTAAGGGTACCAGTTAATAAAAACCCAGTCAAAAAAAAGAGAGATTGTCTTTTCTGCAAGGGTTACCATTTTTCTAAGAATTGTAATGTATAAAATTCATGGAATGATAAAGTTGAAAGATTGGAGGAACTTGACAGATGTACAGGTGTTTAGGTTATAAAATGTAAAGAATGTCAGCTAAATAACAACTGTTATAGCACAAAGGAAGACACCATATAGTCAGGGTGTAATGTCTAACGATAATGTTGATAATAATAATTGACAATCCTGACACAACAGTAGAAATTTGTAAAATTGCTGCTAATGTTAATAATGATGGTTTTGCTGAAGTAGCCTTACCTGTGTTACAGGTAAAAATTGATGATAAAAGGCATAAATCAAAAAATGTAACTGCATTATTGGACCAGGGATCCCAGCGTACTTTCATAAAACGTAAATGTCTTGATGGTATGAAAGTACAGATGGGAGATCCCACAACTTGAAAATTATCTGGTTTTCTCTCGGATAAAAGGGCTCAATTGTATGACACTGTTTATGTAACTGTCAGGTTGGGCAATGAGAAAAAACGTGTTAATGCAGTAATTATAGATAGACTTCCAGAGAAAATATCTACAGTAGGGCTTAGTAAAACTACAGAAAGACTCTCACATAATGTAAATTTAGCACCTTCTGGTGTAAGTGATGCTTCTGGAGGCCCAATAAATATTTTGATAGGTAGTGACTATTATGCCTCCTTTGTAAAGGGCATGGTAAAGAAATGTGGTGTCACCATGTTAAAGACTGCTGGAGGCCATGTAATGTATGATAGGATTCCTCGTAATAATAATTCATGACTAGAGGAAACTACAAACACCATAACTGTGTGTCTTACTCATGAAGTCGTGTCCCAGTATAATTCTTTCATAGAGGATGGTGTTGAACCAGTGCATAAATTGTGGGAATTAGACAGCATTGGAATAAATGTAAATGAAGAAATTCCAGACGATTCTTTTACTCAGGAACAGTACCTGAGAGATGTAAAATTTGAATCTGGACAATACTGGGTGCGACTTCCGTGGAGACTGAACCATCCAGAATTGCCCATTAATTACAGAATTGCATATGGACAATTAAAGGCTCAGCTCCGCGAACTGAGTAAAAACACCAGAATTGTTAACTGCCTGTAAGGGATATAATTGCTGAGCAGTTAATTAATAAATTTTATAGAAGAGGTACCTCCTAGCAACCCCAAAAATTTATGGTCACTATTTGCCACATCACGGAGTGAAGAAGGATTCTAAGACCCACTCCTTTGAGGATTTGTGTTTAATGTAGTGCCAGGAGTAACAAAAATGTACCTAGTTTAAATGACTGTTTGATGACAGGTCCGTCGTTGACAGAAAAATTAGGAGATATATTATTAAATTTCAGGATGAAGAATTATGCCTTTACGGCTGACATAAGTAAAGGTTTCCTAAGAGTGGGTTTCCAAGAGGCTGACCGGGATTGTAGCCGCTTTTCATGGCCTGAGAATCCTAGTGACCCACTTAGCCCTCTGAAAACCTTTCGCTTTAGGAGCGTATTATTTGGTGCTACATCCAGTCCATTCCTACTTCAAGCGACGATAAATGCACACCTTAAACGTTTGGAAAGTCCATTGAGTAAAGCAATGAGCAAACAGTTTTATGTGGACAATTTCCTGGGTGAGACGTCAACTGAAGAGGAACTGTTAATGACTTACGGAGAGGCTAATAAAATAATGCAAAGCACAAATATGCCTCTGAGGGAATGGAATAGTAATTCGTCCAAATTAAAGAACAAAATAAGTAAAGATTACCCTGGAGATGAAGTGCCAAAATGTAGTAATGTATTGGGATTAACTTGGGATACTGAGAGAGGTTTGTTAATGTTAAAACCTAATAATTACAGTATGCCCAATAAATTAACTAAGAGAGTCTTGCTTGCTGAAGTTTCCAAATGTTTTGATCCACTAGGTTTAGTGTCACCCCTTACTAAAGAGGCAATTTTAAATTCTGGAAGCATGGAAACTTAAATGTGCTTGGGATGAAATTCTATCTGAGGAATTCATTAACAAGTGGGATGAATTAATTGGTGATTATGAAAAAATTCCAATGTTGGAGTTCCCACGCCAGGTGGCCAATCCAAATGGGAGAAATGTACTCCACATTTTTTGTGATGCTTCAAAATTGGCATATGGAGCAGTTGCTTATTTTTCAAGTAATTAGTGTTATTTCTCTTGTTATGTCTAAGGCTAAAGTGTCTCCAATTAAATCACGTACCTTAACCTCAGTTGGAATTAACAGCCATTTATGTAGGTGTCAAATTAGCTAATTATATAAGAAATTTAAGTTGCAGGAGATAAATATTAGCGACCACTGTAATTTGGTCTGAAATGAGGTATCCTTACAATGGATTTTGTAATGGAAACATAAAATTGTGTACGTACAAAGCAGAGTCGCTGAAATTAATCAGATGCAAGAGAAGTATAATAGTTTGGGCCAGCATATGTTAACATTTAATCATATACTTGGTGAGGAGAATCCAGCTGATTTCTTGTCTCGAGGTTTACCTTATGCTAAAATTTGTAAATGCTGTATCATGGTTTTTAAAAGGGGCCGAGTTGGTTGGTAAATAAAGCTAATTGACCTGTACAAAAGGCGTATATTGCTCCTGTTGAAATTACTGTGACCACCGCTCCAATAGTTTGTCCTCCCTTAGCCACTGATGTAAATAGGTATTCTTCTTTACCCAAACTAATCAATGTAACTAATTTGGTGTTTAAATTTCTAAACAAGATGAATCTCTCATATAAGTTTTCACATCCTCTTGAATATTTGGGTGAAGAGGGTACAAGAAGAAATCTATGGAAATAAGATTAAATTGATGATGGAAAGAAAAATTGTGAAAGGTTCCATAATAGAGAAACTGGGGCTGTATTTAGAGAACAAGGTAGTTAGGTGCAGAGGTAGGTTACAAAATGCTGAATTGGGTGATTATGCTAAACACCCCATCTTACTGCCCAAAAACTCATCATCTAACAAATTTAATTGTTCTAAATGCCCATAAAATGTAATGCATGGGGGGGTATAAGATACCTTAAATTGTATTTTTGGAAACTTTCTGGATTCCACAGGACGGCAAAGTGTAAAAAGGGTGATTAAATCTTGTGTTTAAAATGTCGCCGTGGGGGATGCCAGATCCTATATGTACCCAGGTCCTCCACCGTTGCCAAGGAGCGTGTACAATTAGTGAAACCATTTGAATGTAACAGGTGTAGACTATATGGCCAATAATTTTAACAGGTTACTTCAGATGGTGTTCCACTGAAAGTGTAGTTTGTTTGTTCACCTGTACTGCTACTAGGGGAGTTCATTTAGAATTGGCACAGGACTGTCTGCAGAAACAGTTTTTTACAGCGTTTCGAAAATTTGCAGCTAGAGATCCTGTCCGAGATTGATGATTTCGGATAATGCCACAAATTTTGTAGCAGGTGCTCAACATTTGAGTTAAATAATTGTAACGATGTTCAATCTCTGTTAACCCAGCGAGGGTGTACCTGGAAATTTATTACTCCTAGAGCCCCTTGGCAGGGGAAGCTGTACGAAAGACTTATACGCACAGTGAAGCAGTGTCTCTGTAAAGTACTACACCAGAAGAAAATTAAAATTTTGGGAAAAAATTTCCCTGCATGTTAGTGGAGGCGGAAAATCGGATAAATAATAGGCCCTCTCGTACATGAGTGATACACCTGATGCAGATGTATTTAAAACCCCTTTTCACCTAATATGTGGAAGGAAATTGGAAGCTGCCTCTGTCTATAGAGATAATCCGGAAGAAAGTGATGAAGATTACAATGATGCGGCAGTGTTGTGTGATAAATTTAAAATGTTAAATAAAGTAATTGATCATTGGTTTAATGTGTGGCGTAAAGAATATCTTCTTACTCTACATGAACACTTTTATGGTGCGACAGAGGCAGTAAATCGACAGAACATTCAACCAGGTGACATTGTGTTGATTGATACTGAACAACATCGAACATTGTGGCCTCTGGGCAAAGTATTGACATTGTACCCAGATGCACAAGGTGTTGTCCGGAATGTCAAAGTGTTGTGTCGTGACCAGGAAAGTTTATGCACAATTAATAAATTTATTCCCTTTGAATTAAATGGTATTCAATCAAACATAAATGAAAATCTGAGGGAAAGTGACACGAGTGATATTGAAGATAACGCTGACCAAGTGATGCCGGAAGTTAAAATCGTGGTAAGACCTACTAGGAGAACAGCTACTCAAGCCAGAACCGGCTGGAATCGTCTCCTAAAGGAACGAGTAATTTGAGATGTTTAGCAACAAACTCCGGCCAGCCGCAGTGTGGAAAATAATGTATTTTCCGGAAAAAATACAGTGTATTTTTTATGTAAATTAGTGTAATACATTGTATTTAATAAAATTTATGTTATAAAAAATGGGAAATTCTGCGTCTGCGCAGAAGAGACTCGCCATACGTGAACTAGTCAACACAAACGTTAGTGAATAATCGGAAGAATTTTCGTTGCTCTAGACGTTAAATTGGGCTGATACCTATCAAATAGGAGCCGAAATTGTTGGATGTGCATTCCTGCATAACTTGAGATATCAGATGACTGGACAAGACAGCTCCAAGAACCTCAGATAAGCTATCTAAATTTGTGTTATAATTCTGGCCAGCATTATCTTGAAAAAATTTGTTTAGAATGAGTATCCCCTCAAGGAAGGTTCCTTGATGTTGGTGAGGGGCTCTTGATTTAGGGAATTGGATTTGTGCTCCAGTTCCCCGAATTAAGCCTGAATGCCTTCCACATCCCCCCCCCAGGCGCTGTATAATCCTCTGGGTTTAGCGCTTCCCCCTTGATTATAATAATAATTAGAATGAGTATGATGAGTATGAATTGAGTATGATACACAGTAATCTCCAGTCAAATTGGTGAGTGATATTAAGAAATATTCTCCTTCTGTTATATAAATGTGTATAGATAATCATTTATTAATTTAATATACAGTCCAAAAATTTATATTTTTACCAGAATTCCTGGTGATGCATATTTTATTTGTAATTAATAGGTCTAGAGCAACTTGTGGGTATGACAAATGGTAGGTATCGAAGGGGAACATTTTTTGTGACCTAGGTGTGCCAAAATTCCTACTTGTCTATGTAACTTTGATAAGTAATAATTATCTTTGTTACCATTTACTGGTATGTACCTTATGATGTACCTTATGATGTACCTTATGAGTTACATCCAGATAAATGTAATGTTCCATATATTCTATCGAATTAAAGCCCAAATTTATCTATTAATGAACCTTTACAAAATTTCCTTTAACAACAATTTAATCTCAGCCTCGTGACAAGAACCAAAGCTGGATTCCCGTCACCACGTGTATGACCAAATGTCAACAAATGCCGACCCTAACTCTTATAGATCTGTTGCATTTGATTAATTTCAGCGACTCTGTTTTGAACGTACACATCTTACTATTAGCATTATGAATCCATTGTAAGGGCACCTCATTATCAGACCTAATGACAGTGTTGCTAAAATTTATCTCCTGCAATTTATCTTTACATAATTACCTAGTTTAACACCGATGTAAATGGCTGTTAATTCCAACTGAGGAAATGTACGCACTTTAATTGGAGCCGTTTTAGCTTTAGATATAACAAGAGAAACATAAAATATTATATTGAATATAAACAACTGCTCCACAAGCCTTTAAGCATCACATAAAAATGTGTATTATCACCATCTTGATTTGCTATATTACGTGGGAATTCCAACAGTCGTATGTTTACATAACATCTATTAATTCTTCCCACATTTTAATAAATTCTTTATGTAGGGCTTCATCCAAAGCACATTTAAGTCTCCATGCTTCTTCCATTATAAATTTCCCTTTTATTGTAAGGAGTGACACTAAGCCCCGTGGATCGAAGCATTTGGGAAACGTCAGCAAGCAAGACTCTTAATCCATTTATTAGACATAACACAATTATTAGATTATAACAATAACAAATATTTACTGCTCCATTTAGTTATTAATTATTAGAGCGAGGAAGCTTACCATATATTACATGGCCTCCTGCTGATTTAGAAGATTGACACCACATATCCTTACCATACCCTTGACAAATGTAGCATAATAATCACTCCCTATCAGAAGACTTATTGGCCCCAACGAGTCACTACCCACACAAGAGAGTGCCAATTCTACACCAACCTGTGAAAGTCTTTCAGTAGCTTCACTAAGCCTATTGTAGAGATTTTCTGTGGGAGCCTATCAGCTATGACTGCAATGATACTCTTTCTCTCAGTGCTCAAGCCGACATTTACATACACAGTGTCGTACAACTGGGCCTTTTAATCTGACAGAAAAAACAGATCATTTTAGATTTGTAGAATCCCCCTTTTGCAGTTTCATACCAATAAGGCAACTATATCTTTAAATGCGCCTTTTTATACCGAATTTTCACATTCTCCACGGGTAAGGTTACTTCAGCTATACCATCATCATTAACATTAGCTACAATCTTTATATTATAAACTGTTTGTTTCAGTGTTAACATCATTTTTATCATTTTATCATTATTATCATGATATCATCATTATCATCATAATTATCATTATACAAACCCTTATACATTACTACATGATGCCTTCATGACTGCCTAAACATCTGATACATCTGCCAAGTTCCTCTAATTTTTCCACCTTAACATCATGGAGAAATGAGTACCCTTATTAACTAGGCCACTTTCATTAAGATAATTATTCCTCTTAAATTGATGTGGAGAACCATTGTTTTGGGTTCCTGCCACTTGATATGTGCCTATGCAACCCTTTTTATGGGATGAATTATGATGATTATTACCATTAGTATAATTTTTCCATTTGTGAGACCTGACAGATACATCATAGTCATCATGTGTTTACATTCTTAGAATTATTTAGTTTGGCTTCTCTGTAACTGGACAGTTAATTGTTATAGACCTAATCTTATTTCCTCCAGAGAAAAATAACCTTTGTGGTATTTATTAACATCCACTCTATATCTTGCAGTTTAATTTATTCTGTAAGACGTCACTCAATATCCAGTCTGATTTATCCAAATCAAGCTAATTACTCAAAGACTTAAGAGTGCTTTCTAATTTAACCCTAAAATTGTTGCAAATTATGGTAATTGTGTTCTGGAGTTCTTAAATTAATCACAATATTTACTAGGTCTAACTTACTTTACTCCTTATTACCAAGTCCAACTGCCTCCAGGTAAATAGAGTCAATATTTTGGAACCCATGAATCAGGCATAAGCATCGCTTCTGAACCTGCCCTTTGAGATAAAATAATTTTGTGACTTCTGCTAGGTCATTATTCCTCACATGTATAGCAGCCTTTAATACTGACCAGAATTCCTCCCAGTTGTCTCCTGGATTAAATGTTAGTAGACTTAACTCTGGTATTTTGGGCAAAGATCTGGCATTTACAATTATTAAAATGCTCAACTGAAGTATTTCCATATTTTAATTAATTTAATAGCTCACTTTTACATGATAGTATTTTCTCTTCCAGTTCATAATATTGATTAATTAATAATTCCCTCTCACCATCATTATCTGCACAATTCACCAGCAAATCGTCATATTCTGTGTAATACAAATAATATGGCACATACCTATTTTCTAATGATTCCAAATATAATTCTAAATTAACCTTATTCACATTTTTTTCTGCCACCAATTCCAGGAATTTACTATATGCTCTGGTCACATGACCTATTTTTTGCATTTAATGATGTTTTGCATTTAATGTTTTAGACCGAAAAAGGCTAAAATATTAAGAGATAATACATAGGTGGGGTGGTGGTAGTAGTAGTAGTAGTAGTAGTAGTAGTAGTAGTAGTAGTAGTAGTAGTAGTAGTAGTAGTAGTAGTGTACAGATAAGTGGTTTTTAAGGTTTGAACATGGCACTGAAGTAATGATTAAAATAACATATATTGTGGAATTTAGAGAAATCACTTCAGCTAAACTTCCGTACTATGTGTAGGGATGTGGCAGCTTGGAGAGATTTTCGAGTTATTTTATCTGAATACTTGTGGTAAGACAAATATTCAGTGACTGATAATGAATGAATTTTCTAGTCGCTTTACAACTGTGGAAAACGACTAGTACAATAATTTTTCTTTTGGAGAATTTTATATTATTTTTTATTTTCTTCAGTACATAGAAAAACGCTTCAAGTCGTCAGCACTACGTAAACTGCTGACAGTGTGTCAGCTGCTGATGAAGTTCTTCTACATGGGAATCTGCTTATACACACCATCTCTGGCTTTATCCACCGTCACCAATCTGACAACCACAGCATCGATGGCCATTATGGGTGCTGTATGTACAGTGTACATAACCATTGTAAGTATTAATACATTCTCAAGAGTACTCTATGTAACTATTATTCCTTTTAAAGTTACAATTCCTAAGAATCCTATGTGCCTTTTACTAATGGATTTAATAGAACTTGGGAAGAATTTAATAATACTACATTGGGCAAATAATAAATTTTAAAATTCTTAATCTTTGGGGGTAGAATAGTTTTGTTCGTGGGTTTTGGAAAGGACCGTCTAGTTTAGGCCAGCGGGTCCTGCTGCAGTGTTCCCTTTATTATGAGTCGCGCGTCAGTGTTGCGTGGGGTTGTGGAAGTGATAACAATGAGGGTGTGGTCTCTAGACCCTCTCATATGCCTTCCTCCTGATGCATTAACTTTTAGTTGTTCCCCTGATAATGTTAGTAGTCACGAAAGAACTTGGAATTTCTCTATTCTCTCTCACAGTGGTTAGTGTTTCACTATTCTGAAATCACCTGTTTACTGTGATCCTTATTGCATATATATATAAAGATATATATATATATAATATATATATTATATATCATATATATATAACTACATATATATATATAAATATATATGAACATAAGAATGAAGGAACACTGCAGAAGGCCTACTGGACCATGAAGACGGTCCTTATCAAAAACGCTCCTCTAAATACTGCTACCCAAGACATAAGCTCCTGTACTCACCAATGACACCAATCAAACCCAGCCCCTCCCACTCATATATTTGTCCAGTCCTTCTTACAGCTACCAAGGTCCCTACACTCATCACCCCCACTGGTAAGAACTGTTTCGCACGCATCTACAAACTCTGTTAGAAAACCAGTACTACCTATGTCCTTCTCTAAATCTAAATTTTATCTAACTTAAATCTCATTATTTTTTCTGGTTCTCCTGGTTCGACACCCTCAGTACTTTACTATCTCCCTTGTTTATGCCCGTCATCCCACTTATACTTTCAATGATATCTCCCTCCAATCTCACGCCTATCCGAGAGTGGAGATTTTTAAGGCTTTAAGTCTATCTTCAGACGGGAGGTTCTTCACACGGTAAATCATTTTTAGCATTCTTCACTCTGGATATATACATATATATATATATATATATATATATATATATATATATATATAGAATTATATATATATATATATATATATATATAATATATAAATATATATAATATAAATATATATATATATATAATTATATTATATATATATATATTATATATATAACAATATAAATATATATATATATGTATATTATATATAATAATATAGATAATATATAATATACATATATATATATATAATATATATATAGATATATATATATAATATATATAAATATATTAATATATATATATATATATAAATATATATATATGTCGTGGTGCCGAATAGCAGAACTTTGCGATCTTGGTCGTAATAGCAACGTCATCTTGCCATATAGGCAAGTGAAAATTTGTGTATGCAATAAATTCGGCCGTAATCATTCTGAACCTAAACGAAAAAAAAAATATTTGATTGTGTTCGTTTAGTACTAAATTCCTGTAAAACGTAATTATAATATAGTAGTTGGGTTAGGCAAAATAAAAATTGCTCTGTTATAATAAGGTTAGGTAAGTTTCTAAGATCGTCTTGGTGCAAAATTAACAATTTTTTTGCATTAAACATTAATGAAAACAAATTATATCTTTAAAGGCGGCGTTTAAAAAGAAAAATTTCAGAAAGGACTTAATTTTAAAATGAGTTGTTTCTAAATTGACCAGTTTTACCATAGTCGGCACGACATATATATATATATATATTACTATCATTATTATTATATCCACCTGGCCGATTCCCACCAAGGGGCAGGGTGGCCGAAAAAGCGAAAAACTTTCACCATCATTCACACCATCACTGTCTTGCCAGAAGGGTGCTTTACACCTACAGTTTTTAAACTGCAACATAACACCCCCTTCAAGTGCAGGCACTCTACTTCCCATCCCAGGACTCAAGTCCGGCCTGCCGGTTTCCCTGAACCCCTTAATAAATGTTACTTTGCTCACACTCCAACAGCACGTCAAGTTTTAAAAAAACCTTTTGTCTCCATTCACTCCTACAAACACGCTCACGCATGCCTGCTGGAAGTCCAAGCCCCTCGCACACAAAACCTCCTTTATACCCCCTCCCTCCAACCTTTCCAAAGGCCGACCCCTACCCCGCCTTCCTTCCACTACAGACTGATACACTCTTGAATTATCTGTTTCGCTCCATTCTCTCCACATGTCCGAACCACCTCACAACCCTTTTCCTCGCCCTCTGGACAACATTTTTGGTAATCCCCGCACCTCCTCCAAAACTTCCAAACTAACGAATTCTCTGCATTATTTTCCCACACCACACATTGCCTCGGACATGCCCACCCCACTGCCTCCAGCCTTCTCCTCGCTGCAACATTCATCACCCATGCTTCACACCCATAAAAAGCGTTGGTAAAACTATACTCTCATACATTTCCCTCTTTGCCCCCCAAGAACAAAGTTCTTTGTCTCCACAGACTCCTAAGTGCACAACTCACCCTTTTCCCCTCATCAATTCAAATGATTCACCTCATCTTTCATAGACCCATCCGCTGACACGTCCACTCCCAAATACCCGAATACATTCACCTCCTCCATACTCTCTCCCTCCAATCTGATATCCAATCTTTCATCACCTAATCTTTTTGTTATCCTCATAACCTTACTCTTTCCTGTATTCACTTTCAATTTTCTTCTTTTGCATACCCTACCAAATTCATCCACCAATCTCTGCAAATTCTCTTCAGAATCTCCCAAGAGCACAGTGTCATCAGCAAAGAGCAACTGTGACAACTCCTACTTTATGTGTGATTCTTTATCTTTTAACTCCACGCCTCTTGCCAAAACCCTCGCATTTACTTCCTTACAACCCCATCTATAAATATATTAAACAACCACGGGGACATCACACATCCTTGTCTAAGGCCTACTTTTAACTGGGAAATAATTTCCCTCTTTCCTACATACTGCTAACTTGAGCCTCACTATCCTCGTAAAAACTCTCACTGCTTTCATAACCTACCTCCTACACCATACGCCTGCAACATAGCCACAATTGCCCCCCTATCCCTCCCCTGTCATACGCCTTTTCCAAATCCATTAAATGCGCGCCGAAGACCCTCTTTAGCCTTATCTAAAGACGCTGTTCACCTAATATGCTTTCACTGTAAAACACAGGTCCACAAACCCCCTACCTTTCCTAAAGCCTCCTTGTTCATCTGCTGTCCTATTCTCCCGTCTTACTCTAATTCCTTTCAATAAAACTCTACCATACACTTTGCCAGGCTATAACTCAACAGACTTATCCCCCTAGAATATATATATTACTATATAGATATATATATATATAATAATTATAACTAATATATATATATATCTATATAGTATATAAAATATGATAATATATTTGGCCACTACATATATATATTAGTATATATAATATATATATATATATATTATATATAATAAATATATATATATATATAGTATATATAATATAGTAATATATTATATATATATATATATAATCAAAGGGGTCCACCCTGCTGTACATTGTGGACCCATCTCCTGTCGAGAAGTGGATAAAAAGGCTTCCAGGATGAATATTTGGATTCTTCCTGAAGCCTATAAAATATTCCACTTCCCCTACCACTCCCATCTTTTAGTATATATTTTTTTTACCAATAGGAATATTTTTATTAACATAATATGGTACAGAAGATTTAAGAGATACATTGTTGAAATCATAGGTGGCATAGAAGGTACATGTTGTTCTACGTGTGTATCACCGACTTAAGGCGAAAATCCACATCTGCTCCTCAGAGGCTGGGGCGTGTGCCCCAAATACAGCAGCATTAACCCTTTGAACAGCCCACCTGAGGCCGCTGGAAACAGAAAACTAGCGTTGCCCTGGGCACCCTATACCCGATGAGTCATTTTTTCCCAGCTCTAAAGGAATTAGAAGCACTCATTCCCATGAGCCAAGGGTCTCTGAGCCTATGGGAACAAACATATAATATGGGCAAGTAACCCATATTTTCCTAGACTTTTTGGGACTTCCCGAAGGTGGCAGCTGCCCCTCCCTTCCTCCTGGTGTATTGGAGATAGGTATCAGCCAAGGTAGACTGCTCATGTATAGTCCACGCCACCACCGATGCTTCCCATCTGTCCAGTGCTTGAAGGTGATACCAACTGGACGCTTCTGGCTCGCCATCAGGCATCTTCATAGTTGGGGTGGCTCCCCCTTACCGCGGGGCATCCAGCTGTGTGAGGATCCTCTGTGATAATGTTATTAACCTCCTCAAGTCTTGCAATCTTTTCCCTGCGAATTTACGGCACGCGCACAAGACCAGGGTACCCGAGATACGGTCTGCTCATCACTGCCACAAATATAACACTGTGTTCGGCGAGATCAAGGGGCCGGCACAGAGTCGAAGGGCAACACCGATGCTGACGGTCTGTGGGTCGAGGCTGTGCCAAGGCTGGATTGGGAACAGCCAACAGAAAGTCCCCCAGCATGAGGGGCCTCTCACATGCGAGCCAGGGAGCGGCTCTATCCTTCCCTGACACACTCTGAAGCATTGTGAGGCTATATCTTTCCACCATTGGTACCATCCCAGTGCGATTGTTATGTAGTTGTTTGGGGGAGCAGGTCTGGTTTCGAGCCCGTAGTTATCCAGATTCCCATTGCTCCGCTCAATGAATTTTGTTGGTCCTGGACTCCAATCTTGTCCCTAAGAGGTTCAGGGGAGAATCGCTGGCTACAATCCTCTCTGGATGCAATAAACGAGGAAAGAGAAACAGGTAACGCAATTCTGTTGATGACTTGCGCGTGACACCAATGCCTCCTAGTCCTACTGGAAATGTAGCTTGGTTTCCACTGCCCCGTGCTTCCTAGAGTAAGGAGATAAGGAACTTTTCAGAAAAAATCCAGCCATCAGAATACAGTCCATATTCGTGCAGTATAGGGTTATCATAATGAAGGTGCACATCTTAGTGAAAAATGTCAACCTCTGTGAGCAGACTCAAAGGGGAGGAGAGGCACTTATTGAGAAGGTACAAGACCATCGAGTGGAGTCCACAGATTGCCTATTCGTGTTTGTTCCATTCTCTTAACTTGCTTCCAATTTTCTCCTGAGAATTAGTGTCAATGGCATTGCCATCCCATAGGTCTGTTTCCCCTACAAGACACGAATTGTGGGGGTAATGACTGCTGCTCCTGGTAGTTTTGATCTCACTGCATTTATCACCTTTTGACTGACTGAGATGATATTCACATTGGATGGATTCAGGACCGAGACCCACCTCCTCCCTCACCCGCTGGCCTTTCCCGTCCCCGTGTCATAACCTGTGTACGGCTCATGTAGGAGGGACTCCTTTGTACCTGCTAGTGTGCCATCATCTAGGAACCACACCAGATGTTTTAGCTCGCCTGTCAGTCCTGACTGTGATTTCCTAACTGCTATAACAGAAGGAGAAATGCGCAAGAGGATCTCTTGTTGGACACCCTCACGATGATGCGATTTCATGCTCTCCAAAGAGAAACATTGATTCTGCTATACCCACTGAAACAAAAGGGAACAGGAGACCAGGGAAATGCTTCTTGTACTGCTGAGCTAATATACCCAACGTCTCTTTCAGAGATTGAACGCATTCTTGAAATCCTTTTACCACTGCATTGTCCTCAGGCAGTTGTTTGATATACGCCCTTGTTGCATGACCCGCTCACTTCCTTGAGAGACCCCAAAGCCAAGCAGGTGTTGGTTGAAAGCTTCATGGCTGCCTTGCAGCACCGAATACTTCGGACAGCAGCTTTGGTCATACGAGGCGCGTAAACGTGTTATGCCTACTGCAATATGGCCGAATTTCCTCAATCCTTCTTTTTAAGCTGCACAAAGTGGTTGCAACCATAAAAGAAAGGTCTAATTTCAACAGGAATCAGACCAGCCAAAGGAATTGTTGACTGAACCTTGTGCATCTCTGGAAAGCAGTGTCCGTCTGCAATTTCCCCAATAACTGGATTAAAACACCATTTCTTTAAATGCTGTGGGCCTTATTCCAGTTAGACCCCCAGCAGAGCTCAGATGGAACGACATTATTGCTTTGTAAACCCGAGTCCTTCCACAATCATGGTTCCTATAGTGGGGACAGCAGTGTTTGTAACTGTTGGTGCCACTGTTTTCCCTGGCAGGTGCTTTTCCTCTAAGTCTTCAGTTCAGCCATGTCAGCATCCCTGGAGACAACTGATCCTCACTGGTAACTAATTCTGATTGCCCCCACTTGTGTTTGGCGCCTCTTCAATTTTCTTGCTCACTTGGACATGACTTTTTATCACTGTCAGTAGATGATGGGGGTTCTGCTCTTCCCTTTTTGTGTTGAGCGGTCAAGGTGAATGAGGAGTAATCAACTCTAGGAAAAATCTCTTAAGGATTTAGATAGGGTATCATTGAGGCAGCCGCTTTGTCCCCTACTTTCCGGCACAGCTTAAGGCAGACATTCCACACAAGTAGCAAGTTGTTGCCATGGCGCTTGAGTGTTGGTGAAGCATTAAGATAGTTGGAATCATCGTTTACTTTTTTTCAGGAGGTCCTGTAAGTTTCCCAGCTGCGTGTGGACGGCTGCGTTGGGAATATTTGGAGTGTCCTCGTACCTATCTTTTAATTGCTTTCCAAGAGATTGGTCTGCATGAGATTAAACTGTTGGAGTGGGTGCAGGTCCTGAGGTTGTCTCTGGATCATCACTTCTCCACAGAGACTATCATGAACCCAGGGCAACTACCGTGTTTGGCGGAGGAAACCATTAAGTGAGACAACGAAGCTGTAATGCATGACCAACACATGCCTCTCCTATAATGCCACCGTGCCATTTCCTGGCTCCTTGCTTCCTCCTGTTCGCATCCATCTGCTAGACTAGACAATAGGGATATGGAATATGACATTGCTGGGTGGGTATGGTGCGTGGAAGGTCAGTGGAACTTGCCCGTGGTTGGCCTGGTGGAGTTGGAGGGGCTGGGAGGGGAAGGAACATTTCCCCTGGAATTAGGTGGGGAGGCGAAGGTTGTTGAGTGCGTTATCCCGGGGATTAACAATACACATGGCCTTGCACACTAATATATTGTTTCACACTGTCTACAAACACATACCTATATTTGTTTCCCATTAACACTATGAACAATGTGGGTATGGCACATGCTGAACAAATTGTTCACGGGATCATCACCATCTAGTTCCACATCCCACCTTTCGATTCCCACCCACCCACCCGTGCCGTGGGGGTGGATGCACTGACTGGTCACATCCCCGATAACATTAAATTTTACATTGTTTATTTTCCATAACAAAATGCCACTAAATAGTCCATGGCTCTACGACACAATCATATTAAGAAGCTTCGAGGTCTGTATGCACGATAATCTAGGCCGGTACTCATACACAGTGTGGCGTAACTTACACCCCCACCCCTCCACTAGGCCGTCTTCCCACTACCATCCCTCACCAACATCACCAACACACAACCACTTCCACAATTTACCTGAAACAGTGCACTGAACTGTCTCTCGCTTCAACTGGAATCCTCCCAGATATCACAATAAGCTCCTGTTGAAGCTCTTAACCCTAAAAATATATAAATTTATATTTATATTAAATATATATATATATATAAATATATATATCTATATATATATTATAAATTATAGATATAGATAGATATATACATATTAAATAATAAATATATATAATATAAATAAATATAATATATATATAAATATAATATAATATAATATTAAAATAATATATATATAATAATATATATATATATATACTATAATAATATATATATATATATATATATATTATATATATATATTTATTATGTCGTGCCGACTAGCAGAATTTCGATCTTGGCTTAATAGCAACGCTCATCTTGCCATATAGGGCAAGTGAAAATTTGTGTATGCAATAATTTCGCCAAAATTATTCTGAACCTAACGAAAAAAAAATATTTCACTGTGTTTGCTTTGTATTAAATTATTGTAAATGTATCTAAAATATATTTAGTTGGGTTAGGCTAAAATAAATTGTTCTTGTTATAATAAGGTTAGGTAAGTTTTCTAAGATACTTTTGGTGCAAAATTATTAATTTTTACATTAACATTAATGAAAAAAATATATCTTTAAACTTATAAGAGAAAATTTTAGAAAGGCCTTAATTTTAAATGAGTTCTTGCTAATTGACCAGTTTTTACATATTCGGCACGACATATATATATATATATATATATATATATATATATATATATATATATATATATATATATATATATATATATATATATATATATAATATATTTATAAATAAATATATATATATATATATATTTATATATAAATATATATATATTTATATATAAATAAATATATATATATATATATATATATATATATAATATATATATATATTATATATATATATAAATATATATATATATATAATATATATAAATAAATATATATATATATATAAATATATATATATATATATATATATATATATATATATATATATATATATATATATATATATATATATATATATATATATATATATATATATATATATATATTTAGGGAAGTACCACCTCTATAGTTTGAATGGGGACCTTCATCCTCAGAGAAGACAATAAACGTACCTCAGGGAAAACTCAAGGTTCTCCCCGGAGCTGTTTGAATATTTTCTTCTCCTACCACCCCGTATATTTTATATTCTATGTGAACATTTATTAATACACAGAATACATTTACAGAAGAACATAAACATGAATACAATGGTACAATGTATTAAAGATCATAAATTTCCTGCAGCTCCTCAGAGGCCAAAAGCGAGCCAAGTATGCAGCAAGCATTTCCCCTTTGGATGGCCATGCTGTGGCGCTGGAACATGAAAGGGGCTGCCCATGGGTCCCTGGTGATGTCGATGAGTCTGGAACCCAATTCTTTAAGGAAACCTGTGACATTTTTTCCCCATGATCCCAAGGTCTCTGATCCCACAGGAACAAATTGATACTGTTGGCTTATGTCCCTGTACTTGTTGATCTTGTACTCCTCCCTGTGGTCAGCAGCTCCTCCCTGTCGCCCCACACTGTGATGGATATAGGTGTCAGCCAGTGTGGACACACAGGTATAGTCCCATGCTAAAAGCTTGCCATTCTTCCAAGGATAGATGGTGATCCCGTTGGGGCAGATTGCTGGGTTGTGGGTATTGTTGGCTGCTAGTGATCGGGGCTCCCTCTCGCCTGGGCATCCAGCTGTAGCAAGGATTCTCTTAATGATGTCGTTGACCTCATTGTGTCTTGCATGCCAGCCCTTGGTTTTGGAACAGTTAAGACCATGTAGACCGTATTGGTCTGCTTGCATTTTGCCGCAAATACACGTTTATTCTGTGTGAATTGGGGCAGCAAAGCACAGAGCCACTGCAGTACGGAGGGTCTTAGGGTCGAGTCGCTTTCCCATTGCTGATATGGGAACTGTTTGGAGGAAGTCCCCAGGGTGAGGTGCACTCACAGCCTGGAGACGGGCAGTCTCCCTATCTGATGTTGCAGCCCTGAGCATGTTGGCAAGCATCTTTTCAGCGATTGGGCCATCCCAGCTTGACTCTGAGCCAGTGCTGCATTAGGATTTGGTGCTGGAGCAGCAAGAGTCTCCCATTCAGTGATGACACTGGCATAGCTAGGGTCTTGTATTCCTGCTGAGTCACTGAGGGTATCACGAAGAATTTGTCTTATCAACTCGTTTGATGCTATGGAAGAGGATAGGAAAGCTGGTAGAGCAATCTGGGAGGATCTGCGTAATCCTAGCCCTCCAAGCCTGACCGGAAGTGAGGCTTGCAACCACTCTCCATCTTCAAGGAAAAGATTCAATACACTCTCTAGCATGGTCTTAAGGAGAGAGTCATATTCATTGAGTTTTGGACTGCTGGAGGCTGGGGAATTTCTCAGAAAGTAGGTAAGTTTTGGGATTGATAAGCACCTGGTGTGTAGGTAGAAGGCATCGTGTGTGTCAATGTCTTTCATCCTGCTTTCCATCGTCCGGAGGTCTGAGACTTTTTTTTCTAAGATCATATCGATGGCATTGGACCCAAGAGGAGCACCAAGGAGAGTGCTATTGGCTGGATCAATGGCTCGTGCTCCTGGTAAAACAGCGCTAATATTCTGAGTCATCTGTCGATTGGTAGAAACTATTTCACATTTGGTGGGGTTTGAAGAAAGGCCCAGGCTTTCTCCCATGTCTTTAATTTTACTGATGTCCTCTAGGAGAGATTCTGTTGTGTCAGCTAGGGTACCATCATCCAGTAACCAGATACTGAGCTCACTGGAGAGTGCTTCTGTGACTTCCTTGATGACCAAACAGAATAGAAAGGGGGCGAGAGGGTCCCCCTGTTGCAACCCCTCACAGGAGTCAATTTCATGGTCCCCAAACAATAGTTTGGAAGTCACACTATAACACGATTCTATGAAGGAATAAAGGGAAGGGAAGTTTCTATAAACTGCTTGGAGAGCAGCATCCCTTCTGACTGAGTTGAAAGCATTGGCAAAGTCCAATTTGACCAAGGCTTTTTCATCGGACATGTTTTTGATATATACTCGTGCTGTGTGGGCAGCTGCTTCACAGCCCTGTTGAACGCCGAAACCGAGCTGATTTTGGTTTCAGCATTGCAGCAGCCTCTTGACTCACCCTTCTTACCGCAGCCTTGGCGACTAGGCGCCGAAGGGTGTTGCCCACTGCAATGGGCCTGATTCCGCCATCCTTTTTCCGGAGGGCACACAATGAGGCACCAAAGAAAAGGGATCTGATGGTCTCTGGGACACTGCCAGCCAGGCACAGGTTGGAAAATTTGGTGAGTTCAGACAGCAGCCTCTCTGAAACATCACCAAGTGCTGGATTGAGTATTTGTTTTAAGTGTTGAGGCCTTAAAACCGGTGAAACATCCTTTTGAACCCTGTGGAAATGACGTAGCAGCTTTATATACATCAGCATCCCCGTAAGGTTAGATGTTCTTCGCCTGCTGCAATGTCAGGGAGGTCAATGTTTTTACTAGGAGCCCTGGGTGGATGTTTGTCCTTCAGAGCTTGCGCCGTGCTGACGTCCTTGAGAGCGATGGTATCCTCACTGGTTATAAGCCTCAGAGCTCCAATAGTATTACCCTCTTCTATTGTTTTGCTAATTTGGGCTCTGATTTTTGAGGCGTCGGGTGTCCTGTTGTTGACATTTGCCCGGCGGGTGTTTGTCGCCTTAGGGGAGAGACGGACGAGGTTGTCATCCCTTGGAATGCATTTATTGCCTTAATAACATGTGTTGCTAGTGACTTGTCCCTCCTCGGTGGGGCAGCCAACAGGCATTGCCAAAAAGCAGCAAGTTGTGCCAGGATCTGTTGTTTGAAGGAGCATCGTTGACTTTCTTCAGAAGGTCAATGAATTTGCTAGCAGCTTGAGGGCGAGCTGCTTTGGGGATGTGTGTCAGAGTCCTGGTGGATGTTAATTTGATTGCAGATTTGAGGTCCTCTGTAGAGGTGAAGTCACGGTAGCTGTCAGCACTGTCTGCTGGGGGAGGCTGTTGGTTGTTCTCATTTGGAGCTTTCCTGGAGCCTAGACATCCATTGTGTGCACGGATGTTGCCAGTTGAGGGATTGAGTGCACATTCCCTGTAGCAAACCCGGCAGATGCCTTGTGAATGACAGCTTTGGCTTTGTCGTGAAGATTCCTGTGAACCCGCGACTACTTGTGACATTGCTGATATCGTGGGGGTGGGAGGGCGCCAGCTGTGGGGTGACAGGTGTAGGACAGCATGGATGCATGGGGGATGAGGGTGGGGGAGTAGCGAGCGTAGGAACTTGTAATTGGTGGGACACTAAACGGCAACACCCTTGGTCAGGAAGTCAGTGGTCCTAGGCTTAGATGAGGAGAGGGGATCAGGGATGAGGGGGGGAGGGGGAGGTAGTGGCCCTGTGTGTTCGCTCAAGAAGCACATCACTAACTTTTGCTAATTGTTATTCACTTATTGTTCCATTTAGAGAAAACCCTCGCCATTTGGCACACTAATCACCATGCTCACACTATTAACCGACGTGTTCTTCTGTTCACCATCCAATGACCGTGTCGTGGGCGGCCACTTCCTCCCCCAACCCACGACCCCGGCCGGTCACAGATGTAAACAAAACTTCCTCCACACCTCCACTGGCAGGATCCCCTCACCACCGCTACTCCCCAAATCCCAACATGCACACTGCACTTTCAGTATGTCACGAGAGGTGTTGTGTTGTGTTGTGTTGTTGAGTATATGAGGGTGTATATAATATATATATATATATATATATATATATATATATATATATATATAATATATATATATATATATATATATATAATATATTATATATATATATATTATATATATAATATATATATATATATATATATATATATATATATATATATATATATATATATATATATATATATATAATATATATATATATATATATATATATATATATATGTAATATATATATGTATATGTCGTGCCGAATAGGCAGAACTTGCTATCTTGGCTTAAATAGCAACGCTCATCTTGCCGTATAGGAAAAGTGAAAATTTGTGTATGCAATAATTTCGTCAAAATCATTCTGAACCTAACGAAAAAAATATATTTCACTGTGTTTGTTTAATATTAAATTATTGTAAACAAATCTAAAATATATTTAGTTGGGTTAGGCTAAAATAAATTGCTCTTGTTATAATAAGGTTAGGTAAGTTTTCTAAGATTCTTTTGGTGCAAAATTAAAAATTTTTACATTAACATTGATGAAAAAAATATATCTTTGAACGTATAAGAGAAAATTTTAGAAAGGACTTAATTTTAAATGAGTTCTTGCTAATTGACCAGTTTTACATATTCGGCACGACATATATATATATATATATAATTTATAATATATTATATTTTATATATATATATAATATATATATATATATATTATAATATATATATATATTATATATATATATATATATATATATAATATATATATATATAATATAATGTCGTGCCCAATAGGTAAAATTAAGTCCTTTCTAAAATTTTCTCTTGTGCGTTTAAATATTTTTTTCATTTATGTTAACGTAAAAATTAATAAATTTTTACGAAAAGAACCTTAGAAAACTTGCCTAATCTTATTATAACAAGCTCAACTTAATTTAGCCTAACCCAACTAAGTATATTTTAGATAAATTTGCAATAATTTAATAAACAAACAAAATAAAATATATTTTTTCGTTAGGTTCAGAATGATTTTTGCGAAATTATTGCATGCATAAATTTGTGCTTTCCTCATTCAGCAAGAAGAGCGCTGTTATTCAAGCCAAAAATCTCAAGCTTTACCTATTCAGCACGATATATATATATATATATATATATATATATATATATATATATATATAATATATATATATATATATATATATATATATATATATATGTATATATATATATATATATATTATATATATATATATATATATATATATATATATATATATATATATATATATATATATATATAATAAAACAATGCACCTTGCAGAAACAAAAGGGTATATACAGAGAAAACTCGCAGTCAGCAGGATTCGATCCCACTACAGAGAAACTGTCAAGGTTACCAAAGTGACGCTCTACACCACACTATGAAAGCGAGAGACTATTCAGACGGTGCAACATACTCCTACTGAAAAACAGGGGCACCATGAGTACAGTAAGAGAACACACAATAAGTGTCCTGGGCCCAAGACTGTTCAACAGTCTCCTACCAGGCGTATGGGGAATTACCCCTAGCTACCTTCAAGAGGGTACTGAACACATACCTAAAGTTAGTACCCGATCAGCCTTGCTGTGATTCACATGTTGGACTACGTGCGACCAGCAGAAACAACCTGGTTGATCAGGCCCTGATCCAAGGACTTGGCCGAGGGAGCATTGACCCCCGGGACACCCTCCACGTATACTACAGGCAGTCACACACTCGCTCACTAACACACACACACACACACGCACACATACACGCACACACACACACACACACACACACACACACACACACACACACACACACACACACACACACACACACACACACATACACGCATACATGCAAACTGGTTCCATATATAGCTTTAAGAGCGGGTACGACAAGGCCCACGAGGCTAGTAGAGTAAATCTGGAAAACGGAAAGTTCAGAGGCGTGGCCAGGATCTGTGACTTGATCTCTGCAGCAACATATAGGTGAGTACATACCCAACAAACATAGCCTACTTGCTCTTATTTTAAGGTATTACAACTTTCCCACAATTAGGTTCGGTAAGTTTGTCATGAAACAAGACACGTGCTTCCTGACCCGGGTCTTAGTTTTATGATGACCGCCACTGGAGCTTTTGGTCATCTGACCGAGGCTTTCTACTGGCTTACCTGTCCGCCCCTTTAAAAAGTGTGGTTATAATTACCACCATTAAGTTTATGAAGTAGTTTCCCACGAGTGCAAGAATATGGTATATATGAGGAGGTGAGTTGCACTGAGAAATGTACTAAAGACTTAATTAAAAGAAAATTTAATTCCTTCAGTGGGAAACTGAGGAGTGTGCAGTAAGGTAAGAGAGGATGTGGTGGAGCAGGTAAATAGTACTTTTTTGGCTGAATGGAGGCCACTAAACCTGGAGGAAGTGAAAAAGCTAAAAGAAGCCATGAAAAAATATAAAAGTGGGCAGATGTTGGTAGCAGTAATGAAGAAATGAGGAGCAGAAACTGGAATGGATAAAGAAGGTAAATTACTAGTGGAGATGCTGTCAGTAGACGAGAGGAAAAGTGTGATAAAGGAAGCAGCAATGAACACAGTGAAGACAGAAAAGGCAATCTTCAGGCAAAATAATGGGTGGAAATAAACGAGAGGATGCTGATGATCTTTGTACTCAAGGAGGATGAAAGGATGTCAGGAAGTAGGAGATGGGAGGAAAAAGCATAACTGAATCTATTATTGGATGCTTAGGAGAATAAGAAGAGCAATGGAAATTTTTCAAAAGATTGAGAGGTATTACCGTGATAAACAACGTCGAATCAAACTATTCTTCTGGACAAATATAACCAAGAACAGAATCCTGAGACAGAAAGAAAGAAGGAAATACAAGTGCTATTGCTGTATATAGTGGATCGGAGCAGGACGGATACGGAGAGGGAACAGATGAGAAATTATGTATAGCAGAGAGGAAGAGAGGAAGACAGGAGGGAACACTCAGCCATAAGGAACTCGTTTAGGGTAATCCGCTGCTCCAAGACCCACCCCAACTTTCCCATACGCTTTCTACTTCCCCGTTCTACCTAAAACTGCCATCTTAACTCTTCCCCAGTATTGATGCATACACTGTCCTTATCTCTACCTACCCAACTCCAGCCAGATGCTCGACAAACTGAAAGATTAGACCACAACAACCAGAACATCGTTAGAAAAGGAAGCCCCTGTGTTGTACAATAGTTGGAAATCATTATCAAAAGAAAGTGGGAAGTTTAAGAATGGATAGCAGAAAGAAACTAAGACATCATAACTATCACAGAGCTGAAACTACCTGAAATGATGGCTGATGCCAGATTCTTAGATAGAAACATTACACATATAACTCGCACATAGAAGAGAGGAGCTTACGACGACGTTTCGGTCCGACTTGGACTTTGGACTTTGGACTTTGGACTTTGGGGTCCAGTCACTGGACCCATTATGTACCTTTGTAATCTTTTGACTACCGCCCACAGGATGGGTATGGGGTGCATAAAGATATTAAACTAAAGTGTGTGTGTGTGTGTGTGTGTGTGTGTGACTCAACAATCAATATTTGCACCAATAACTCATTACAGTTGTGACCGGGTGTGGAAGTGTGAATTGCTCATTACTCTATAATTTGTTCATGATTGTAGCCATGTATAAACGTAAGTAACCATTCTACAGAATTCATTACCTTTGTAACTTGTGAGCTCATTACCTTTGTACCTAGTTCAGCTATCAAAACTTTGGGGCCCAGTCCCTGGACCCATTACGTACCTCTGTAATCTGTAAATACCTTTGTAACTTGTCATGATTGTGACCAGACTTACCTGGAGTTCATTACCTTTGTAAATTGTGAGTTCATTACCTTTGTAAATTGTGAGTTCATTACCTCTGTAACTTGCTCAGCTATCAAAACTTTGGAGTCCAGTCCCTGGACCAATTATGTACCTCTGTAATCTTTTGACTACCGCCCACAGGATGGGTATGGGGTGCATAATAAACATATTAAACTAACTAACTTGGACCATTTACAAAGTCACACTAACGAGAAGTGGAGCAGGACGGGTATATATAGGCAGGAAGAGGTAGTAGTGGTAGTAGTAGTAGTATTGGTAGTAGTAGTAGTAGTATAGTGGTAGTGGTAGTAGTAGTAATTGGGAATTAAGGAGGAGCAGCCAGTCAAATACAAAGAAAGGGGAGCACTGCAAGGGAGCTATGTGCCCACAGAGGGAGAGCAAGTACACAGAGGTGGGGGGGGAAGGGGAAGTGATGAAATAAATAATGAAGTAACAGAAATACGAGACAGAAGAAAGAAAGACAACCCGGAGGAGAAAAAAGGAAAGAGGAAAGGGGAAGAGGGAGAAGAAGAAAAAGGAGGAAACAGGTTAAGTCAGGAGTTTTGTGAAGTTTGGAACATTTTACAATGTAGTGGGAGAGGAAGGCATCTACAGAGACGAAGCCACCACTAAGATTCATACAAGGAAAGTTGTGTATTAGGGAGGATTCAACCAGACGGCGACTGTTAAAGTTGGAAGTAGGGAAGACAGTTTTAGCAGAAGACCAGTCAATAGGATGGCTGTGATCTCTGACGTGACAGAAAAGAGCATTTTTTGTATTTGACTGGCTCCTCCTCCTTAATTCCCAACTACTACTACTACCACTGCCACTACTACTACTACTGCTACTACTACTACTACTACTACTACTACTACTACTACTACTACCACCACTACCTCTTCCTGCCTATGTATACCCGAGCTGCTCCACTTCTCGTTAGTGTTACTTTGTAAATGGTCCAAGTCGGACCGATACGTGGTCGTAAGCTCCTTTCTTCTATGTGCGAGTTATTTGTGTATCGTTCTAGTCACGGTATTGTGCCTTTTTTTTTTTTGTTATTTCTTAGGAAGAAATCAGTTAAAAAGGAATGGCATAAGAAACAGGGAATGAGTAAGGGAGGCTTTGATAAAATGAGAAGAACAAATGAAACTAAGTTAACTGATTACATGGTAGGTCACAAGGGTAGGAGACTCAAAGTGGTGGAAGCAGTGATTTACAATAGGACACCAAGACAAGAATGTGAAGAGAAGAACACTGCAATGGTTGACACTGCAGCAGCAGCAGGAAGGAGAGCTTGTGGTGATTTCAGCCAAAAAAAAAAAAAAAAATTGGAGAATTGAGACCCACATGGGGGGCTAGGAATATTGGGATGTAGGTAGTTAGGGAAAACTTTTTATATCAGCATGTTAAGGATATGACGAGAGAGAGAGAGAGAGAGAGAGAGAGAGAGAGAGAGAGAGAGAGAGAGAGAGAGAGAGAGAGAGAGAGAGAGAGAGAGAGAGAGAGAGAGAGAGAGAGAGGAGATGGCCCAGTAAGATTGGATCTTGAATTTACTACAATACATATGTCATAAACGAGAGCTCCCTGTGCACTTGCCACCATACAGTAGTGAATTTCAATTTTATTGTGGAACTAAATATTAAGGGTAGATAAGGTGAAGTGTTTGAGGCACGAGACTTCATAAGAGGAAACTTTGAATGGAAGAGAAAAATTCTAACTCTAAATGCATTGGGAATGGGAGACGGAAGGAAAATAACTGAATGAGATGATGGAGTAATAACTAGGAAGTGCCTGGAGGCAAAGGATGGAAAAGTTAAAAACTGTGTTCTTGGTTTAACCAGAGGTGCAGAGAAGACAGAAAATGAACACAAGAGCCTATAAAAACTATAGAAAGGACAGTCGACAACAGAGAAGCGAGCATACGAGTTAGAATAAATTTGCAAGGGTAAAGAGAGAGGCTGAGCGGAAATTTGAGTGACATAGTAGCCAAAACTACCTCACATCCACATCAGATGAAAGACGGCGGTAAAAGACTAGGTAAATGGATTTCAAGAATGAAGGAGAACTTACAAGTAACGACAAAGAAGTCTGTAAAGTGTGAAGTCTGTGAGGTGTTCTCAGTGAAAATGGGCATTGTTCTCTGGTAATGCGATGGGCATTGGAAAACAGACACAACAGAGGAATAGTCAAAAAAAAAAAGGGGGAGGGGGCCTTAGCAGGTGTCACCATGGATTCCATGAGCGGGATATGAAGAACTGGTGAAGCTATAACTAAAGTCTAGTACAAGTTAATGGACAGTGGACAGCTGCCAGAGATTTGAAAAAAACAGCAAATTTATTCCCCATATTCAATAAAGGAGACAGACAGGAAGCTTAGAACCAAATGCCGATATGACTGACTTGCATATAAGGTAATGGAGAAGATAATATGAAGGAAGAATATGATTACACAAGAAGTAATCAGCACAGGTTTAGAGATAACATATCTTATCTTACCAACCTGTTGTAGATCTATGACAAAGTGACAGAAGTGAAACAGGAGAGAGACATGGACAGCTTTGATTTTTCTTGGACTGCATGTAGATATTTGAGACTTTATCTCAAAAGTGACTACAGCAAAAACTTTATCATGCAGGAATAACAGGAAACGTGCTCTGATGGATCTATCTTAGCGGAAAGAAACAAAGAGTAATTATACAGGAAGATGTCAGAATGGGGAATGAAAGCGAGGTTCTTCAAGAATCGGTATTAGGCTCGGTACTTGTTTCATGCTAGGTGAGATTAAGTCAGATGTATCTCTGCTAGCTGAAGATGTAAAACTAATGAGGTACATACAAACCTACAAGAACAAGGAAAGACTGCAAAAGGATCTGGCAAAACTTCCAGATTGGTCAGATAAGTGGATACTTGAATTCAACCCCGGTAACTGCAGTTATGAAGACTGGGGAAGGGGCGAGAAGATCAGACAGAATACTGACGCGGGGGACAGAGAATGCAGACCTCACTCAAAAAGAAAGGCGTAGGGGTGAGCATAGTGTCAAGTATAGCGTTCGAGGCACATATCAACTGAAAAAAAATTGCAGCCAGTGCTCATCTGACAAATTTAAGAACATCCTTCAGGAATCTTGACAGTCATTCAAGACCTTTACGTAACATATGTCATATATATCTTGGAGTACAAAACACCAAAATAAAAACTGGAGAAAGTGCAGAGGTAAGCAACAAGACTAGTCCCAGAGATAATATGTATGAGCTATGAGGATAGGCTAAAGGAGCATAACCTGATAACATCAGAGGAAAATTGTAAAAGGGAAGACATTAAAGCAGCATAGAAAATACTCGGGAGAATTGATAGGGTGGACAGGGAGAGACTCTTTGAGAGGACAGAAACAGACACATAGGGTGGTCCCTATGGATATTACAGTCACAGATAATTCCGAGGGATCTCAGGAAATACTTCTTCAACCTCAGGATGGTCAAGAAGTAGAACGATTTGACGAGGATGTAGTGTAGGCAGGACCCATATCTAGTTTTAAGAGCAGGTACGACAGGAGGCTTTGAGGGAAGGAATTTGGCAAATGGCAAGTGGAGAGGTGTGTCCAGGAATTGAGACTGAACAACTGCAACCACCTATATATAAGTAAATAGTACACACCATCACAAGTGACCCGGCAAAACTTTATTCAGGAAACTGTTGGCCTTAGAGCGATACCATTTCCAGGACCTCACAGCAACGCACATCACCCAAATTATTCAAAAAGCAAGAATTCAACATAACAGCTACCAAGAATCATTTGATACACAAGATAATGGTGCTAATTATGCCAAAGGACTTGACGGGACAGGATTCAACAGTCTTCCCTAGTTTCTACCTACACTCTAAATGGTTATCCATAATTGAATTCTGGGGCAAAGAACAGAAAAAAGTATCATTGTAAACTACTTCAGACACTTCTGTACCCTGAACTAAACCAAAGGCTCCTGGAATGGCACTTGTTTAATGGCATTTGTGGAAAAAAAAACAATTGCAGAGTATTGCTTAGATAACACATACGTACCTATCATTTGATGGAAGTAAAAAAGCTGATAGTAATAAAAATCATTAAAGCAAGCCCTTTCAGCTACTATCCTCTAGCCTGCAGTAAAGTACAGGATCTTCAAGAACAAAATGAATAACTAAAACAAAAGCTTCAGAATGCTCCTACAAACTAGAGTAGCACTTTAAGCTACATCACATCTGTCAGCATAAACAAAAAATACAATACAGTGTATTACTTAGATAACAGACACCTACTATCAGTTGATGGAAACAAATAGAATCTTACAGCAAATTTATTTTTTGTTGAAAATATTTAACAAAACATCTATATATCTAATTAAAAAAATTGTCTGGTTTGAGAAATACTGTGTCAAGCATAACAGTTGAAACATTTCCTCAACTAGACTGAATAATACAAGATTCTCAGGCTTGGGTAACAAATTCTCAACTTTTCAAGAGTTATGTCAACTAGGTTCGAGTTACACCACTAACTACAACACGATACTGAGTACATTTCTAGATCCCCAGTGTAGAAATAGCTTCGTTAGTGTCAGTGCAGCGGATGAATAATGTACAGCACACCTTATCAGTTTTGAGAATGAACTGAAAAAACTCAGGAGAGAGTGCAGCAGCTCAAGAACTCAGAGAGTGCAGCTGTTCAAGAACTCAGAGAGTGCAGCTGTTCAAGAACTCAGAGAGTGCAGCTGTTCAAGAACTCAGAGAGTGCAGCAGCTCAAGAACTCAGAGAGTGCAGCTGTTCAAGAACTCAGAGAGTGCAGCTGTTCAAGAACTCAGAGAGTGCAGCTGTTCAAGAACTCAGAGAGTGCAGCTGTTCAAGAACTCAGAGAGTGCAGCTGTTCAAGAACTCAGAGAGTGCAGCAGCTCAAGAATTCAGAGAGTGCAGCTGTTCAAGAATTCAGAGAGTGCAGCAGCTCAAGAACTCAGAGAGTGCAGCTGTTCAAGAACTCAGAGAGTGCAGCTGTTCAAGAACTCAGAGAGTGCAGCAGCTCAAGAACTCAGAGAGTGCAGCTGTTCAAGAACTCAGAGAGTGCAGCTGTTCAAGAACTCAGAGAGTGCAGCTGTTCAAGAACTCAGAGAGTGCAGCAGCTCAAGAACTGAGGGAGTGCAGCAGTTCAAGAACTCAGAGAGTGCAGCAGCTCAAGAACTCAGAGAGTGCAGCAACTCAAGAACTCAGAGAGTGCAGCAGCTCAAGAACTCAGAGAGTGCAGCAACTCAAGAACTCAGAGAGTGCAGCAGCTCAAGAACTCAGAGAGTGCAGCAGCTCAAGAACTCAGAGAGTGCAGCAACTCAAGAACTCAGAGAGTGCAGCAGCTCAAGAGCTGAGGGAGTGCAGCAGCTCAAGAACTCAGAGAGTGCAGCAACTCAAGAACTCAGAGAGTGCAGCAGCTCAAGAGCTGAGGGAGTGCAGCAAGTCAAGAACTCAGAGAGTGCAGCAGCTCAAGAGCTGAGGGAGTGCAGCAAGTCAAGAACTCAGAGAGTGCAGCAGCTCAAGAACTCAGAGAGTGCAGCAGCTCAAGAGCTGAGGGAGTGCAGCAAGTCAAGAACTCAGAGAGTGCAGCAGCTCAAGAACTCAGAGAGTGCAGCAGCTCAAGAACTCAGAGAGTGCAGCAAGTCAAGAACTCAGAGAGTGCAGCAGCTCAAGAACTCAGAGAGTGCAGCAGCTCAAGAGCTGAGGGAGTGCAGCAGCTCAAGAACTCAGAGAGTGCAGCAGCTCAAGAACTCAGAGAGTGCAGCAGCTCAAGAACTGAGGAAGTGCAGCAACTCAAGAACTCAGAGAGTGCAGCAACTCAAGAACTCAGATAGTGCAGCAGCTCAAGAACTCAGATAGTGCAGCACCTCAAGAACTCAGATAGTGCAGCAGCTCAAGAACTCAGATAGTGCAGCAGCTCAAGAACTCAGATAGTGCAGCACCTCAAGAACTCAGATAGTGCAGCACCTCAAGAACTCAGATAGTGCAGCAACTCAAGAACTCAGATAGTGCAGCAACTCAAGAACTCAGATAGTGCAGCAGCTCAAGAACTCAGATAGTGCAGCAACTCAAGAACTCAGATAGTGCAGCAGCTCAAGAACTCAGATAGTGCAGCAACTCAAGAACTCAGATAGTGCAGCAACTCAAGAACTCAGATAGTGCAGCAGCTCAAGAACTCAGAGAGTGCAGCAGCTCAAGAACTCAGATAGTGCAGCACCTCAAGAACTCAGATAGTGCAGCACCTCAAGAACTCAGATAGTGCAGCACCTCAAGAACTCAGATAGTGCAGCACCTCAAGAACTCAGATAGTGCAGCACCTCAAGAACTCAGATAGTGCAGCACCTCAAGAACTCAGATAGTGCAGCAGCTCAAGAACTCAGAGAGTGCAGCAGCTCAAGAACTCAGAGAGTGCAGCAGCTCAAGAACTCAGAGAGTGCAGCAGCTCAAGAACTCAGATAGTGCAGCAGCTCAAGAACTCAGAGAGTGCAGCAGCTCAAGAACTCAGATAGTGCAGCAGCTCAAGAACTCAGAGAGTGCAGCACCTCAAGAACTCAGATAGTGCAGCAGCTCAAGAACTCAGATAGTGCAGCAACTCAAGAACTCAGTGAGTGCAGCAGCTCAAGAACTCAGATAGTGCAGCACCTCAAGAACTCAGATAGTGCAGCAACTCAAGAACTCAGATAGTGCAGCACCTCAAGAACTCAGATAGTGCAGCACCTCAAGAACTCAGTGAGTGCAGCAGCTCAAGAACTCAAGAGAGTGCAGCACCTCAAGAACTCAGAGAGTGCAGCACCTCAAGAACTCAGATAGTGCAGCACCTCAAGAACTCAGAGAGTGCAGCACCTCAAGAGCTGAGGGAGTGCAACAGCTCAAGAACTCAGATAGTGCAGCACCTCAAGAACTCAGAGAGTGCAGCACCTCAAGAACTCAGAGAGTGCAGCACCTCAAGAACTCAGATAGTGCAGCACCTCAAGAACTCAGAGAGTGCAGCACCTCAAGAACTCAGATAGTGCAGCACCTCAAGAACTCAGATAGTGCAGCACCTCAAGAACTCAGATAGTGCAGCAACTCAAGAACTCAAGAGAGTGCAGCAGCTCAAGAGCTGAGGGAGTGCAACAGCTCAAGAACTCAGAGAGTGCAGCACCTCAAGAACTCAGAGTGCAGCAGCTCAAGAACTCAGAGAGTGCAGCAACTCAAGAACTCAAGAGAGTGCAGCACCTCAAGAACTCAGTGAGTGCAGCAACTCAAGAACTCAAGAGAGTGCAGCAGCTCAAGAGCTGAGGGAGTGCAGCAGCTCAAGAACTCAGAGAGTGCAGCAACTCAAGAACTCAAGAGAGTGCAGCAGCTCAAGAACTCAAGAGAGTGCAGCACCTCAAGAACTCAGAGAGTGCAGCAGCTCAAGAACTCAGAGAGTGCAGCAACTCAAGAACTCAAGAGAGTGCAGCACCTCAAGAACTCAGATAGTGCAGCACCTCAAGAACTCAGAGAGTGCAGCAGCTCAAGAACTCAGAGAGTGCAGCTGGTTTGGTAGCATCATAAAGCAGCATCGAGTCATATGAAGAAACTCCAGATGATATAACATGGCATGAAGAACTTTATGAGTTTGACTTTCATAAATGTTATGAAGAACTTGTAGACAGTATTCCCAACAACATCACGTCACAAACATCTGTCTTGTGATCATTTTCTAAATCACAAAAAAAAGGAGAAACCAAATGTATGTGTTTCTCTATTTTTCAATGTTTTTCATCAAATTTTATAAAGAAACTATAAACTGAATAATGAAAATGTGTCGGTTAATTCATTTTATTAATGGAGAGAAAGTGCTCAAGTTCTTAACTATAATTTTATTTCCAGCGATTACAATAAAGAATTTATTTTTCAGTTTTCACAATGTTTTAAAATCTTAAAGTTATGTAGTGCTATATAATTCAGTTTGATCTTTAATATAACTGAAAATTATCAGTTTAAAAAAATATAGGAAAAATATCGGCCAAAATTGGGTATCGGTATCGATATCGAGAAACATTTTGGTTTCGTCCCATCTTAAGAGTTTTTCCCAGCGCTGACAACTTCATTCGTCTTCCTCAGCAACACAAAAACGGGAGAGACAGACCCACCCTAATCATTCCACTGAGAGTGAGAAAATCAGAATCTTGATGAGCAACAAAAATTGAAGAGAGGTAACTCAGTGAAGGTAATCAGGATAATCACCAGTCAAAATATAGTTTCCCACAGAGATGTTGACACTTTACAAGCACTTAGTGAAAATGCCCTCTGCCAGGGACACCAGGGACACCAGCAGTTCTAACGCCTCTGCCCCTTTGTGGAACTATTGTTTGTGCAAGTCTCAGACGTTTACAGATTATTTGCCGCTCCTATCTGGGGACTACACTAGGGGCTAAACTGGAATAAGATTCTAGCTCTCGGGGAGATTGCAGGGATATTCCTATCAGATATTACGAGGTACGTAAAAAGTCTTTGGTTGGTTTGATTCCTGGCAAAATTCAGCTTTTTTTCTTTGGCACACCACTCTGTTCTCTTAAAAAGATGGAAAAAATAAACTAATTGCCGTGGGCAACATTCCTCGCCGCCTCGTTTTCCAAGCTGATGCCCGAAGTATTTCAAATAGAGGTGGCTATAATGCTTCAACCAAACGATCTTGGCTTTGGGGTCCCTCAAGGCAGCGACGCAGCGGTTCTTGGAACAAGAGCGTGTATCAGCAACCTACCTGAGAACAATGCAGTAGTAAAATTAGATTTCAAGAATGCATTTAATCTCCTGAAAAGAGTCGTGGTATTATCAGCTGTTAATACAGCAAGGAATCGATGCTTCTGTTTAGGGAGCACGAAATCACTTCATGGGAGGGTGTCGAGCAAGGGGATCCTCTCGATTCAGTTCTCTTGCTTCCTGGATAATGGTACACTGACAGGCACGAAGGAGTCGCTTCAAACAGATCTTGCTCAGGTGATAACACTGGGACATGATATGGGATTCATCCTTAATTCATCCAAAAGTGAAATCCTCTCAACCAGTAAAGAAGTGTTCGAAGCAGTGAGATCCATAATACCAGGTGCATCAATCACTACCCCAACAGTGTCTTGCCTGAACACTTCTTGGAACTGATGGAACTGACTTAATTCTCGAGTAGAAACTAGACGATTTGAGTAGGATGAACTGCAAATTGGCAGTCTAGACACCCACGATGCCCTGTATCTTATCACAAAATGCCTGAATCTGCCCAAGCTAACATATATCCTAAGATGTGCACCGTCAATCGTACTCTAGATGAGTGACATTGGGACTATGCTATACTTCCAGTCAGAATAGGTGTTTTCCGCAGGAGATCACAGATTGCATTCACTGTTTTCCTGTGTTCATGTGTAGCATCCAGAGTAAACTTGTTGAAGTGATTGTTCCTAAACACCTCAGGGACAATGTTGGAATTCGTGACCAAAAGTTCATTGATGGATCTAGGCTCTGGGATAATCTAACTAGTTTTGCAACGAACCCTGCTCTCCCCAACAACTACAGTCACACTAGGATGGCCCAGTAGTGGAGAACATAGTCTCAACACTGCTTCAAAGTGTTTTGGTGAAGGACAGAGCTCGTCTTCTAGCAGTGAGAACTGCTCATGTGGCGGATTTCCTGTTGGCTGTCCTCAGTTCCTACCTTTTCACATTCCTCGACCCGCAGACCATTCGCACTAGTGCTTCCCATCGCCTTGCCGCTCCCATTCTCGCCGAGTACAGGATATCTGCGGCAATAAATTCGCAGAGCGATTCGGATACCATGGTCTTGCTTGCCACTGATCCAAGGGAAATATTATAAAACATGAAGTGGTAAATAATATTATCAAGAGATAGAAACCTTGCAACAGCCGAATGCCCAGCCACCTCAAGTATGCAGATCCGTTAGCTTTCAAAATTACCCTGTAAACCTGGACAGATAGTAAGTAGATGGTGTGGGACTACACATGTGCAACATTGGTGTCAAGTTATGCAGACTTATGTTATCATGTTTATCCTCAGGAAGGTGTGTGATGGAGGCTCATGATATCATGTTTCCTCAGGGCGGCGTGAAGGCCGTGGTGTACACAGACGTGATGCAGACACTACTCATGTTCGGCGGGGTGCTGCTGGTGGTCATCATCAGCTGCATTGATCTAGGTGGCGTTGGCAACATTTGGGCTGAAGCTGAAAAAGGCTCCCGAATTGAGTTTTTCAAGTGAGATGGTGTGATAGCTTAAAAATATTGCATTTCTACAATTCTGCTTCCAAAACAACCACTGATAGTCATTTCAACCAAAGATTTCCAATTGCATAATGTTGTACGTTTTATAATGGAACTCACATATATCATTGTAAGAAATGCCAAATGTAAATCTGTGTAAAAAGTCTCAAGCACTGCTGATCAGTACTTCAAGTAAATTCTTATATTAGTGTGTGACATATCCTGCAGTGTAGACCATTATGATTAATTGCATTGACTTACTGGTTGCTGGGTTTATCACTGCGTATAAAAATTCTTACTGACCTTGTGCGATATATGACAATAAACATCTTCAACTCTTCGCTATATATACAGCAATATCAGTAATTTTTTTCCGAAACAAAAGCTGATAGCGACCTCAGCTGTTTATTGAATTCATTTTGATTCATCTTTTATAGGGTTATTTAACTATAAAAGTCCCTTTAGTTCATTTGGGAACTTTTTAACACCATCAAGAGAAGGTTAGATATCAAGTATCAAGTTGTTAGGTAAGACACATATGCAACAGTTAGGTATCTTTATTTCGAAACTGACCACCTCAAAACTTTAAGGGTAATGGACTGATTACATCGTCTTCAAGTATCTTCTGCTTCTATCAACTTTTCTGTACTCGACTGAAGAAGCCTACTGTGTAGGCGAAACGTTTCGAAATAAAGATAGCAAACTGTTGCATATGTCTTACCTAACAACCTGTCGGTATTTTATACCATTTTAATGTTCAAGTATCAAGTTACTTGATATCTTACCAGGATGGAAAGAACGTCATCCAGCATGTAGTTCTAGTCTGTTATATTTATGTATGTTCTCACCACTGTATTGGGACTATTTTTATATATTTTTCTTTTCTTTTTACATTCTTTATCTTTATTTTTTATTATCCAAAAGACTATTTCGTAAATGAAATTCTCATAACAGAACAATAAAAGGTCATTTAGAGTTTCCGATTTCAAAATATTTGTTCATTAGTAAACTTCGAACAGTCCATCGATACCATGCCTAACCCTTCTTGGGTAGGGTAGGTGCCTGAGCCGGAGCTTGTAGCTCACAAGACTGTCATTCCCATTAGCCCCCTTGGGGCGGGGATGGCAGACCAGAGAGGCCTAGCTTGTGGCTAGGCCTGGGGACAATTGGTCCCAAAGATGAGGAGGTACTTGTGCCTCCTCCCATGGGAGACTTAGGTCTCAGACACTCCCTAAAGAGGGAGCCAAGGCCGGGCCACCACTTGGAAAAGGCCCGGGCCGGGAGAATACCGGCGAATCTTTAATAATAATAATAAATAATCGAACAGTCGTATGAGAACTGCAAGAACTTGAATACCTTAAGTGATGTTCAATATTCCCAGTATCCACAAACTGCTTCCCCAACTATACAGACTTCAGTGTGTATGTCCAACACTAACAATACTGGGTAGTGAACCGATACTTTGGGGAAACCCTACGACGATAATTAGGTAAGGGTAAGACAGAATACATCATAGAGTTACAGAGTTTACTTTATAGACACTTAAGAAAGTTGATCGCGGCCAGTTGATAAAGTTAAAGGAAAGAGGAGTGGTCGCAGATGGTGACAGAAAAGTTTTATAAAATCGTAGTAGAAGCATTAAGACAAAACCTTAACTTAGTGCAGATGTAGTATACACAGACTTTGCGAAAGCTTTCGACAAGTGTGACCACGGTGTATTACCACACAAAATGCATGATAAAGGAATAGCAGGAA
>NC_069408.1:67822969-67828488 GCF_026875155.1 Cherax quadricarinatus
CTCAATAACCACTCTTCAGCCTCTGGCTAATACTTTTGTTAACTCAACACCTCCTAATTTCCACACTTCGAATTTTCTGCATAATATTTACACCACACATTGCCCTTAGACAGGACATCTCCACTGCTTCCGGCCTCCTCCTTGCTGCAGCATTTACAGCCCAAGTTTCACACCCATGTAAAAGTGTTGGTACCAGTATACTCTCATGCATGCCCGTCTTTGCTTCCATGGATAACGTTGTTTTTTCTCTCGAAAGATACCTCACTGCACCACTCATCTCGTTTTCATCATCAGTTCTGCGGTTAACCTCATCCTTCATAAACCCATCTGCTGACAATTCAATACCCAAATATCTGAACACATTCACTTCTTCCATACTTCCTCCAGTATGATATCCATTTTTTATTTATCTAAATCGTTTGATATCCTCTTATCTATGTTCACTATCAACTTTCTACCTTACTCACCTCTCAGTCTCATCCACTAACCTTTGCAACTTTTCTTTAGACTGTTCACATATATGCTTCAAAAAAAAACACTTGATCTACATATCCCCTACCCACTCTCAAGCCTCCCTGCTCATCCGCAATCCTCCTCTCTGTCTTACCTTAATTGTTTAAAAATAACCCTACCATACACTTTACTTGGCATACTCAGTAAACTTATTCCCTATAATCTTTACAATCTCCTTTGTCCCCCCTTCCCATTATATAAAGGAACTATGCAGCATCTCTACCAATCCCTAGGTACCTTCCCTTCTTTCATACATTTATTAAACAAAAATACCAAACACTATAAATCTATATCCCCCCTTGCTTTTAACATTTCTGTCATGATCCCCTCAGTTCCAAATGCTTTACACCAATACATAATACCTCCAGCTCCCCATCTACTAATTCCACTCCTCTGTTTTTAACTGACAAATCCATTTGTTCTCTAGGCATTCTTAACCTGTCTATCTCCAATTTTTTTTCTTATTCTCAGCAAAATTTGTTGACAGTGCCTCTCCCACTCTATCATTTGCTCTCTCCCTTTGCACTCTCTCACCACTCTCTTCACCTTTCTTTTACTCTCCATACACTCTGCCCTTCTCATATCACTTCTGATTTGTAAAAAACTTCTCATAAGCGACCTTTTTCTCTTTTATCACACCATTTACTTCATCATTCCACCATCACTCCTCTTTTCTCCTGCACCCACCCTCCTATAACCACAAACTTCTGCCCCACATTCTAATATTGCATTTTTAAAACTATCCCATCCCTCTTCAACCCGTCCCCCACTACCCATAATTGCACTAACCCGCCTTTCTGCCAATAATTGCTTGTATCTCAATATCTCGTCCTAATGTCCTCCTCCCTTAGTTTATAAACTTTTTCCTCTCTCTCTTTTTTGTTGTTGCCATTTACCTTTTGCTCCATCTACCTCTTACTCTAACTGTAGCTACAGCTAAATAATGTAATAATGTTGGTAGAATTACCGACAATATGTAAAGTAAAAGGACACAAGTGCAACTAATGTGACATTTTATTGTGGCAACGTTTCGCTCTCCAGGAGCTTGACAACGCTCCTGGAGAGCGAAACGTTGCCACAATAAAATGTCACATTAGTTGCCCTTGTGTCCTTTTACTTAACTAAATAATGATCATTATATCAGTTGCCCCTCTATAAACATATACATCCTGAAGCCTACCCATCAACCTTTCATCCACCAATACATAATCTAACAAACTACTTTCATTACGTGCTATATCATATCTTGAATACATATTTATCCTCTTTTTCACAAAATATGTATTACTTATTACTAGACCTCTTCCTACACATAGGTCAATTAAAGGCTGCCCATTTTCATTTACCCCTGGCACCCGAAATTTACCTACTACTCCCTCCACAACACTCTTACCCACTTTAGCATTGAGATTCCCAACTACAAGTACTTTCTCACTTGGTTTACAATTCTCCATGCACTGAACATTTCCCAAAATCTCTCTCTTTCCTCTACACTTCTCTCTTCTGCTGGTGCATACACACTTACCACAACCCACTTTTCATATTCAACCCTTATTTTACTCCACATAATCATTGGATTTTACACATTTAATACCCTTTTTTCATGCCATAAACTTACCCTTCAACTTTATTGCTACTCCTTCCTTAGCTCTAACTCTACTAGAAACCCCTTACCTAATCCCGTTTATTTCCTCCACTGAAACTCTCCCACCCCCTTCAGCTTGTTTCACTTAAAGCCAGGATATCCACCTTCTTTTCATTCATAACATCCAAAAATCAATTCTCTTATCATTTGCACTACATCCACGCACATTCAAACATCCCAATTATATAAAAAAACCACAATGAAATATATATTTCTCGTTAGATTCGGATGATTTTGCGAAATTATTGCATACACAAATTTTCGCTTGCCGTATTTGTGTATGGAATAATTTCGCAAAAATCATTCTAAACCTAACGAAAGAAATATGTTTCATTGTGTTTATGTAATTTTTTAAATTATTTTAAACTTTATAAAACATTTTTAGTTGTATAGGCTATATTAAATTGCCCTTGTTATAATAAGGTTAGGAAAGTTTCCTAACATTGTTTTGGAACAAAATCATTAATTTTTTGTATTAACATTAATTAAAAAATTATGTAAATTATATAAATAAATTTTATATATAAATATATAAAAATCTATAAATTTTCTTTTATACATTTGTATAAGAGAAAATTTAGAAAGTAATTAATTTTAAGGGTGAGTTTATGCTAACGGCCAGTTTTACCTATTCGGCCGACACACACACACACACACACACACTCCACACACACACATATATACATATATCAGTAACAACACTGCACTAGCCAAGGATCGAACCCATGGTGTTTTGGCCCGCTTCATGGTGAGCGAAAACACATGACGCTTTAGACAACTAATCACAAAATCCTTATGGCGGGTACAACATCGCTTGGCTGGATGCGCCATTGTTATGGATGGTCTGGTCTAGCTGTCTGAATGCGTTTTCGCTCACCATGAGGCGGGCAAAACAGCAGGGGGGTTCACTCCTTGACTAGTGCAGTGTTCTTATTGATCAATACCACTCGTTTCGTGGTACAATAATATATATATATGCAATAAGATCACTGTAAACAGGTGATTTTAAAATATGCAAAACAACCACTGTGAAAGAGTAGTGAAATTCCAAGCGCTTTCGTGACTACTTACATTGTCAAGGAAATATGACAATATGAGTAGTCACGAAAGCGCTTGGAATTTCACTACTCTTCACGTGGTTGTTTTGCATATATATATATATATATATATATAAATATATAATATATATATATAAATATATAATATATATATAGTATATATATATATATAAATATATATAAATATAAATATAATAAAATATATATATATATGTCGTGCCGAATAGGGAGAACTTGCAATCTTGGCTTAAATAGCAACGTTCATCTTGCCATATAGGACAGTGAAAATTTGTGTATGCAATAATTCGCCTAAATCATTCTGAACCTAACGAAAAAAATATATTTCACTGTGTTTGCTTAGTATTAAATTATTGCAAACAAATCTAAAATATATTTAGTTGGGTTAGGCTAAATAAATTGAGCTTGTTATAATAAGGTTGGTAAGTTTTCTAAGTTCCTATTGGTGCAAAATTATAAATTTTTACAATCAACCTTAATGAAAAAAATATATCTTTAAACGTATAAGAGAAAATTTTAGAAAGGACTTAATTTTAAATGAGTTCTTGCTAATTGACCCTTTTTACATATTCGGCACGACATATTATAATATATTTTATATTATAATATAATATATATATATATAATATATATATATATATATATATATATATATAATATATAATTTCTTTCAACACAACGGCCTTATCCCACCGAGGCAGGGTGGCACAAAAGGAAAAATTAAAAGTAATATATACAGGAGAAGGGGTTTCTAGCCCCTTGCTCCCCGGGATTTTAGTCACCTCTTACGACACGCATGGCTTACGGAGGAAGAATTCTGTTCCACTTTTCCCCATGGAGATAAGAGGAAATAGACAAGAACAAGAACTAGAATGAAAATAGAAGAAAACCCAGAGGGGTTGTATATATATGCTTAAACATGTATGTGTAGTGTGACCTAAGTGTAAGTAGAAGTAGCAAGACGTACCTGAAATCTTGCATGTTTATGAGACAGAAAAAGACACCAGCAATCCTACCATTATGTAAAACAATTCAGGTTTTCGTTTTACACTCACTTCGCAGGACGGTAGTACCTCCCTGGGGTGGTTGCTGTCTACCAAACCCAACTATATATATATATATATATAAATATAATATATAATATATATATATATATTATATATATATATATATATATATATATATATATATATATTCACAAAAACTAATCTCAGGTATGCAGTGCTCTACCACCGTACCATGCTGGTTCAAATACCTTTTGGGTTTCCCATTAACGCTAGACGTTTGTCCACAGCAGCCACTTTCACGCAGGGGGCTTTCAGCTTTTCATCTTATCCCTGCATGCATCGGGATTTGACCAATAAGGTAAGGTGGGAGAGAACTGCGTACCTTGTTCCAAGGTGCGTAGGTTCGAATCTCTTCGAAATGAAATTAGTCCCTTTTCGAATATTTCGCTGTTCTGCGAGTTCTAAACATATAAATATATATTATATAAATATATATAATATATATATATAATATATATATATATATAAAATATATATATATATATATATATATATATATGAGAGAGAAAGAACAAATGGATTTGTCAGTTAAAAAAGGAGAGGGGAGTTATTAAATGGAGAGTTAGAGGTAAATTTGGGGAAAATGGAGGGAATATTTTGAGGAATTGTTAAATGTTGATGAAGATAGGGAAGCTTGATTTCGTGTAAAAGGGCAAGGAGGAATAACATCTTGTAGGAGTGAGAAGAGCCAGTTGTGAGTGTGGGGGAAGTTCGTGAGGCAGTAGGTAAAAATGAAAGGGGGTAAGGCAGCCGGGATTGATGGGAAAAAAGATAGAAATGTTAAAAGCAGGTGGGGATATAGTTTTGGAGTGGTTGGTGCAATTATTTAATAAATGTATGGAAGAGGGTAAGGTACCTAGGGATTGGCAGAGAGCATGCATAGTTCCTTTGTAAAAGGCAAAGGGGACAAAAGAGAGTGCAAAAATTATAGGGGGATGTCTGTTGAGTATACTTGGGAAAGTGTATGGTAGAGTTATTATTGAAAGAATTAAGATTAAGACGGAGAATAGGATAGCAGATGAACAAGGAGGCTTTAGGAAAGGTAGGGGGTGGTGGACCAGGTGTTTTACAGTGAAACATAAAAGAACAGTATGTAGATAAGGCTGAAGAGGTCTTTGTTGCATTTTTTGGATTTGGAAAGGCGTATGACAGGGTGGATAGGGGGCAATGTGGCAGATGTTGCAGTGTAAGGTTTAGGGGGGTAGGTTACTGAAAGCA
>NC_069408.1:67828988-67844423 GCF_026875155.1 Cherax quadricarinatus
GCATATCTTAAAAAATTTGTTTTAGAATGAGTATCCCCTCAAGGAAGGTTCCTTGATGTTGGTGAGGGGCTCTTGATTTAGGGAATTGGATTTGTGCTCCAGTTCCCCGAATTAAGCCTGAATGCCTTCCACATCCCCCCCCCAGGCGCTGTATAATCCTCTGGGTTTAGCGCTTCCCCCTTGATTATAATAATAATTAGAATGAGTATGATGAGTATGAATTGAGTATGATACACAGTAATCTCCAGTCAAATTGGTGAGTGATATTAAGAAATATTCTCCTTCTGTTATATAAATGTGTATAGATAATCATTTATTAATTTTAATATACAGTCCAAAAATTTATATTTTTACCAGAATTCCTGGTGATGCATATTTCATTTGTAATTAATAGGTCTAGAGCAACTTGTGGATATGACAGTGGTAGGTATCGAAGGGGAACATTTTTTGTGACCTAGGTGTGCCAAAATTCCTACTTGTCTATGTAACTTTGATAAGTAATAATTATCTTTGTTACCATTTACTGGTATGTACCTTATGATGTACCTTATGATGTACCTTATGAGTTACATCCAGATAAATGTAATGTTCCATATATTCTATCGAATTAAAGCCCAAATTTATCTATTAATGAACCTTTTACAAAATTTCCTTTTAACAACAATTTAATCTCAGCCTCGTGACAAGAACCAAAGCTGGATTCCCGTCACCACGTGTATGACCAAATGTCAACAAATGCCGACCCTAACTCTTATAGATCTGTTGCATTTGATTAATTTCAGCGACTCTGTTTTGAACGTACACATCTTACTATTAGCATTATGAATCCATTGTAAGGGCACCTCATTATCAGACCTAATGACAGTGTTGCTAAAATTTATCTCCTGCAATTTATCTTTTACATAATTACCTAGTTTAACACCGATGTAAATGGCTGTTAATTCCAACTGAGGAAATGTACGCACTTTAATTGGAGCCGTTTTAGCTTTAGATATAACAAGAGAAACATAAATATTATATTGAATATAAACAACTGCTCCACAAGCCTTTAAGCATCACATAAAAATGTGTATTATCACCATCTTGATTTGCTATATTACGTGGGAATTCCAACAGTCGTATGTTTACATAATCATCTATTAATTCTTCCCACATTTTAATAAATTCTTTATGTAGGGCTTCATCCAAAGCACATTTAAGTCTCCATGCTTCTTCCATTATAAATTTCCCTTTTATTGTAAGGAGTGACACTAAGCCCCGTGGATCGAAGCATTTGGAAACGTCAGCAAGCAAGACTCTTAATCCATTTATTAGACATAACACAATTATTAGATTATAACAATAACAAATATTTACTGCTCCATTTAGTTATTAATTATTAGAGCGAGGAAGCTTACCATATATTACATGGCCTCCTGCTGATTTTAGAAGATTGACACCACATATCCTTACCATACCCTTGACAAATGTAGCATAATAATCACTCCCTATCAGAAGACTTATTGGCCCCAACGAGTCACTACCCACACAAGAGAGTGCCAATTCTACACCAACCTGTGAAAGTCTTTCAGTAGCTTCACTAAGCCTATTGTAGAGATTTTCTGTGGGAGCCTATCAGCTATGACTGCAATGATACTCTTTCTCTCAGTGCTCAAGCCGACATTTACATACACAGTGTCGTACAACTGGGCCTTTTAATCTGACAGAAAAAACAGATCATTTTAGATTTGTAGAATCCCCCTTTTGCAGTTTCATACCAATAAGGCAACTATATCTTTAAATGCGCCTTTTATACCGAATTTTCACATTCTCCACGGGTAAGGTTACTTCAGCTATACCATCATCATTAACATTAGCTACAATCTTTATATTATAAACTGTTGTTTCAGTGTTAACATCATTTTTATCATTTTATCATTATTATCATGATATCATCATTATCATCATAATTATCATTATACAAACCCTTATACATTACTACATGATGCCTTCATGACTGCCTAAACATCTGATACATCTGCCAAGTTCCTCTAATTTTTCCACCTTAACATCATGGAGAAATGAGTACCCTTATTAACTAGGCCACTTTCATTAAGATAATTATTCCTCTTAAATTGATGTGGAGAACCATTGTTTTGGGTTCCTGCCACTTGATATGTGCCTATGCAACCCTTTTTATGGGATGAATTATGATGATTATTACCATTAGTATAATTTTTCCATTTGTGAGACCTGACAGATACATCATAGTCATCATGTGTTACATTCTTAGAATTATTTAGTTGGCTTCTCTGTAACTGGACAGTTAATTGTTATAGACCTAATCTTATTTCCTCCAGAGAAAAATAACCTTTGTGGTATTTATTAGACATCCACTCTATAGTCTTGCAGTTTAATTTATTCTGTAAGACGTCACTCAATATCCAGTCTGATTTATCCAAATCAAGCTAATTACTCAAAGACTTAAGAGTGCTTTCTAATTTAACCCTAAATTGTTGCAAATTATGGTAATTGTGTTCTGGAGTTCTTAAATTAATCACAATATTTACTAGGTCTAACTTACTTTACTCCTTATTACCAAGTCAACTGCCTCCAGGTAAATAGAGTCAATATTTTGGAACCCATGAATCAGGGCATAAGCATCGCTTCTGACCTGCCCTTTGAGATAAAATAATTTTGTGACTTCTGCTAGGTCATTATTCCTCACATGTATAGCAGCCTTAAATACTGACCAGAATTCCTCCCAGTTGTCTCCTGGATTAAATGTTAGTAGACTTAACTCTGGTAGTTTGGGCAAAGATCTGGCATTTACAATTATTAAAATGCTCAACTGAAGTATTTCCATATTTTAATTAATTTAATAGCTCACTTTTACATGATAGTATTTTCTCTTCCAGTTCATAATATTGATTAATTAATAATTCCCTCTCACCATCATTATCTGCACAATTCACCAGCAAATCGTCATATTCTGTGTAATACAAATAATATGGCACATACCTATTTTCTAATGATTCCAAATATAATTCTAAATTAACCTTATTCACATTTTTTTCTGCCACCAATTCCAGGAATTTACTATATGCTCTGGTCACATGACCTATTTTTTGCATTTAATGATGTTTTGCATTTAATGTTTTAGACCGAAAAAGGCTAAAATATTTAAGAGATAATACATAGGTGGTGGTGGTGGTAGTAGTAGTAGTAGTAGTAGTAGTAGTAGTAGTAGTAGTAGTAGTAGTAGTAGTAGTAGTAGTAGTAGTGTACAGATAAGTGGTTTTTAAGGTTTGAACATGGCACTGAAGTAATGATTAAAATAACATATATTGTGGAATTTAGAGAAATCACTCAGCTAAACTTCCGTACTATGTGTAGGGATGTGGCAGCTTGGAGAGATTTTCGAGTTATTTTATCTGAATACTTGTGGTAAGACAAATATTCAGTGACTGATAATGAATGAATTTTCTAGTCGCTTTACAACTGTGGAAAACGACTAGTACAATAATTTTTCTTTTGGAGAATTTTATATTATTTTTTATTTTCTTCAGTACATAGAAAAACGCTTCAAGTCGTCAGCACTACGTAAACTGCTGACAGTGTGTCAGCTGCTGATGAAGTTCTTCTACATGGGAATCTGCTTATACACACCATCTCTGGCTTTATCCACCGTCACCAATCTGACAACCACAGCATCGATGGCCATTATGGGTGCTGTATGTACAGTGTACATAACCATTGTAAGTATTAATACATTCTCAAGAGTACTCTATGTAACTATTATTCCTTTTAAAGTTACAATTCCTAAGAATCCTATGTGCCTTTTACTAATGGATTTAATAGAACTTGGGAAGAATTTAATAATACTACATTGGGCAAATAATAAATTTTAAAATTCTTAAATCTTGGGTAGAATAGTTTGTTCGTGGGTTTTGTGAAGGACCTGTCTAGTTGGGCCAGCGGGCCTGCTGCAGTGTTCCCTTTCTTATGAGTCGCGCGTCAGGTGTTGCTTTGTTGTGGGATGTGATAATGAGGTGTGGTCTAGACCCTTCATATGCCTTCCTCTGATGCATTACTTTTATTGTCCCTTGATAATGTTAGTAGTCACGAAAGCACTTGGAATTTCTCTATTCTCTCACAGTGGTTGTTTTGCATATTCTGAAATCACCTGTTTACTGTGATCTTATTGCATATTATATATTATATATATATATATATATATATATATATAATATATATATATATATATATATATATATATGAACATAAGAATGAAGGAACACTGCAGAAGGCCTACTGGACCATGAGAGGAAGGTCCTTATCAAAACGACCTCTAAATACAGCTACCCAAGAAATAACTCCTGTACCCAATGACACCAATCAAACCCAGCCCCTCCCACTCATATATTTGTCCAGTCTCTTCTTAAAGCTACCCAAGGTCCTAGCCTCTATCACCCCACTGGGAAGACTGTTCCACGCATCTACAACTCTGTTAGAAAACCAGTACTTACCTATGTCCTTTCTAAATCTAAATTTATCTAACTTAAATCCATTATTTCTGGTTCTCACCTGGTTCGACACCCTCAGTACTTTATTAATATCTCCCTTGTTTATGCCCGTCATCCACTTATACATTTCAATGATATCTCCCCTCATTCTACGCCTATCCAGAGAGTGGAGATTTAAGGCTTTAAGTCTATCTTCATACGGGAGGTTCCTTACACGGTAAATCATTTTAGTCATTCTTCTCTGGATATATATATATATATATATATATATATATATATATATATATATATTTTATATATATATATATATATATATATATATATATATATATATAAATAAATATATATATAAATATATAATATATATATATATATATATATATATATATATATATATATATATATATATATATATATATAATATATATATATATAAATATAATATATATATATATAATATACATATAATATATATATATATATAATATATATTATATATATATATATATATATATATATATTATATAATATAATATATATATATATATATATATATATATATGTCGTGCCGAATAGGCAGAACTTGCGATCTTGGCTTAAATAGCAACGCTCATCTTGCCATATAGGACAAGTGAAAATTTGTGTATGCAATAATTTCGCCGTAATCATTCTGAACCTAACGAAAAAAAAAATATTTGATTGTGTTCGTTTAGTACTAAATTACTGTAAACGTATTTAAAATATATTTAGTTGGGTTAGGCTAAAATAAATTGCTCTTGTTATAATAAGGTTAGGTAAGTTTTCTAAGATTCTTTTGGTGCAAAATTAAAATTTTTTTGCATTAACATTAATGAAAAAAATTATATCTTTAAACGTATAAGAGAAAATTTCAGAAAGGACTTAATTTAAAATGAGTTGTTGCTAATTGACCAGTTTTACATATTCGGCACGACATATATATATATATATATTATTATCATTATTATTATTATCACACTGGCCGATTCCCACCAAGGCAGGGTGGCCCGAAAAAGAAAAACTTTCACCATCATTCACACCATCACTGTCTTGCCAGAAGGGTGCTTTACACTACAGTTTTTAAACTGCAACATTAACACCCCTCCTTCAGAGTGCAGGCACTCTACTTCCCATCTCCAGGACTCAAGTCCGGCCTGCCGGTTTCCCTGAACCCCTTAATAAATGTTACTTTGCTCACACTCCAACAGCACGTCAAGTATTAAAAACCATTTGTCTCCATTCACTCCTATCAAACACGCTCACGCATGCCTGCTGGAAGTCCAAGCCCCTCGCACACAAAACCTCCTTTACCCCCTCCCTCCAACCTTTCCTAGGCCGACCCCTACCCCGCCTTCCTTCCACTACAGACTGATACACTCTTGAAGTTATTCTGTTTCGCTCCATTCTCTCCACATGTCCGAACCACCTCAACAACCCTTCCTGGGCCCCTCTGGACAACAGTTTTGGTAATCCCGCACCTCCTCCTAACTTCCAAACTACGAATTCTCTGCATTATATTCACACCACACATTGCTCTCGGACATGACATCTCCACTGCCTCCAGCCTTCTCCTCGCTGCAACATTCATCACCATGCTTCACACCCATATAAGAGCGTTGGTAAAACTATACTCTCATACATTTCCCTCTTTGCCTCCAAGAACAAAGTTCTTTGTCTCCACAGACTCCTAAGTGCACAACTCACCCTTTTCCCTCATCAATTCTATGATTCACCTCATCTTTCATAGACCCATCCGCTGACACGTCCACTCCCAAATATCTGAATACATTCACCTCCTCCATACTCTCTCCCTCCAATCTGATATCCAATCTTTCATCACCTAATCTTTTTGTTATCCTCAATAACCTTACTCTTTCCTGTATTCACTTTCAATTTTCTTCTTTTGCATACCCTACCAAATTCATCCACCAATCTCTGCAACTTCTCTTCAGAATCTCCCAAGAGCACAGTGTCATCAGCAAAGAGCAACTGTGACAACTCCTACTTTATGTGTGATTCTTTATCTTTTAACTCCACGCCTCTTGCCAAGACCCTCGCATTTACTTCTCTTACAACCCCATCTATAAATATATTAAACAACCACGGTGACATCACACATCCTTGTCTAAGGCCTACTTTTACTGGGAAATAATTTCCCTCTTTCCTACATACTCTAACTTGAGCCTCACTATCCTCGTAAAAACTCTTCACTGCTTTCAGTAACCTACCTCCTACACCATACACCTGCAACATCTGCCACATTGCCCCCCTATCCACCCTGTCATACGCCTTTTCCAAATCCATAAATGCCACAAAGACCTCTTTAGCCTTATCTAAATACTGTTCACTAATATGTTTCACTGTAAACACCAGGTCCACACACCCCCTACCTTTCCTAAAGCCTCCTTGTTCATCTGCTGTCCTATTCTCCGTCTTACTCTTAATTCTTTCAATAATAACTCTACCATACACTTTGCCAGGTATACTCAACAGACTTATCCCCCTATAATAATTTATATATATAATATATATATATATATATATAATATATATATATATTATATATATATATATCTATATATATATAAATATATATATATATTGGCACGACATATATATATGTATATATATATATATATATATATATATATATATATATATATATATATATCTATATATATATATATATATATATATATATATATATATATATATATAAAGGGGTCCACCTCTGCTGTAAATTGTGGGACCCATAGCCTCGGAGAAGTGGATAAAAAGGCTTCAAGGATGAATATTTGGATTTCTTCCTGAAGCCGTTTAAATATTCCACTTCCCCTACCACTCCATCTTTTAGTATATATTTTTTTTACCAATAGGAATATTTTATTACATAATATGGTACAGAAGATTTAAGAGATACATTGTTGATATAAAGGTGGCATATAAGGTACATGTTGTTACGTGTGTATCACCGACTATAAGGCGAAAATCTCATCCTGCTCCTCAGAGCTGGGGCGTGTGCCCAAAATACAGCAGGCATTACCCCTTTGAACAGCCGCACTGAGCCGCTGGAACAGAAAACTAGCTGCCCTGGGATCCCTAGTTACCCTGATGAGTCTTTTTCCCCAGCTCCTTAAGGAATTTAGATGCACTCTTTCCCCATGAGCCAAGGGTCTCTGAGCCTATGGGAACAAACATATAATGATGGGCAAGTTCTCCATATTTTCTAGACTTTTGGGACTCCCTGAAGGTGGCAGCTGCCCCTCCTTCCTCCCTGGTGTATTGGAGATAGGTATCAGCCAAGGTAGATGCACATGTATAGTCCCACGCCACCTGCTTCCCATCTGTCCAGGCTTAAAAGGGTGATACCATCTGGACGCTTCTGGCTGCCATCAGATCTGCATAGTTGGGGTGGCTCCCTTACTGCGGGGCACCAGCTGTTGTGAGGCTCCTCTTGATAATGTTATTAACCTCCTCATGTCTTGCAATCTTTCCCTCGGATTTACGGAAACACAAGACCATGGTACCCGAATCGGTCTGCTGCTTCACTGCCAAAAAATACACCTGTGTTCGGCGAGAATAGGGGCGGCAAGTCGAAGGGCAACACCGATGCGGATGGTCTGTGGGTCGAGGCGTGTGCCAAGGCTGGAGTTGGGAACAGCCAACGAAAGTCCCCAGCTGAGGGGCTCTCACTGCCAAGCAGGCGGGCTCTATCCTTCCCTGACACACTCTGAAGCATTTTGAGGCATATTTTCCACTATTGGACCATCCAGTGCGATTGTTTGTAGTTGTTGGGGGGAGCAGGTCTGGTTTCTGAGCCCGTTAGATTATCCCAGATCATTGCTCCGTCAATGAATTTTTGGTCCTGGACTCCAATCTTGCCCCTAAGAGGGTTTCAGGGAGAATCGCTGCTACAAGCTCTCTGGATGCAATACACGAGGACAGAAAAGCGGGGTAACGCAATCTGTGATGACTTGCGGACACCAATCCCTCCTAGTCTGACTGGAAGTGTAGCTTGGTTCCACTGCCCGTCTTCTAGAGAAAGGGTTTTAAGTACTTTCGTAAAAATCTGCCTCAGAATACTGTCATTTTCGTGCAGTATAGGGTTTATCATATAAAGGTGCACATCTTAGGAAATATGTAAAACCTGGGCAGACTCAAGCACTTTGTGAGAAGGTACAAGGCATCGTGGGTGTCCAGATTGCCTATTCTTTTGGTTTCCATTCTCCTTAACTCTTCCAATTTCTTCCTGAGAATTGTGTCAATGGCATTGCTTCCCAGAGTGCTCCTAGCAAGACACTAATTGTGGGGGCAATGACTGCGCTCCTGGTATTTTTGATCTCACTGCATTTATCACTTGTTGACTGACTGAGATGATTTCACATTTGGATGGATTCAGGACGAGACCCATTTCCCGTCCCCGTGTCATTACCTGTGTAAGGTCATGTAGGAGGGACTCCTTTTGTCCCTGCTAGTGTGCCATCATACTAGGAACCAGATGTTTAGCTCGCTGGCCCAGTCTGACTGTGATTTCCCCCTAACTGCTATACAGAAGAGAAAGGGTGCAAGAGGATCTCCTTGTTGGACACCCTCCGATGATGCGATTTCATGCTCTCCAAAGAGAAACATTGATTCCTTGCTATACCCAGCTGAAACAAAAGGGAAGAGACCAGGGAAATGTTCTTGTACTGCTGCTAATACCACGTCTCTTTTCAGGAGATTGAACGAAATTCTTGAAATCTAATTTTACCACTGCATGTCCTCAGGCAGGTTGTTGATAAAACGCCCTTGTTGCATGAACCGCTGCTTCACTTCCTTGAGAGACCCCAAAGCCAAGCTGGTTGGTTGAAGCATCAGGCTGCCTGTGCACGAATACTTGGGACAGCAGTTTTGGGATACGAGGCGGCGTAACGTGTTGCCTACTGCAATTGGCCGAATTCCTCCATCCTTCTTTTTAAGTGCACAAAGTGTTGCACCATAAAAGAAAGGTCTAATTTCATCAGGAATCAGACCAGCCAAGGAATTGTTGACGAACCCTTTTGATCTCTGAAAGCAGTGTCTCTGCAATTTCCCCAATAACTGGATTAACCATTCTTTTAAATGCTGTGGCCTTATTCCAGTGTAACCCCCAGCAGAGCCAGATGGGAACGACATTATTGCTTTGTAAATGTCCGAGTCTTTTCCCCAATCAATGGTTTTCCCAAAAGTGGGGACAGAGGTGTTGGAACTGTTGGTGCCACTGGTTTTTCCCCGGCAGGGTGCTTTCCTCTAAGTGCTTCAGCCCTGTCAGCATCCCCGGAGCAACTGTATCTTCACTGGTAATAATTCTGATTGCCCCCACTGTGTTGCCCTCTTCAATTTTCTTGCTCACTGGACTGACTTTTCACTGTCAGTAGAGTGAGTGGGGGTTCTGCCTCTCCCTTTTTTGTGTTGACGGGAAGGTGAATGAGGTTTTTCAACTCTAGAAAAAACTCTTAAGGATTTAATTATCATTGAAAGGGTAGCCTCTTTCCCCTTCTTTCCGGCACAGCTAAGCAGACATTGCCAAAAAGTAGCAAGTTGTGCCATGCCTTGATGGTTGGTGAAGCATTTAAGATAGTGGAATCATCGTTTACTTTTTTCAGGAGGTCTGTAAGTTTCCCAGCTGCGTGTGGACGGGCCTGCTTTGGGGAATATGTGTGAGTGTCCTCGTACCCATTGCTTTAATTGCTTCCAAGAGATTGTCTGATGAGATGAAATCTGTTTGGGAGTGGGTTTAGGTGCCTGAGGTGGCTCTGGATCATCACTTTCCACAGGAGGACATCTTGAACCAGGGCAACTACCGTGTTTGCGGAGGAAACCATTAGAGTTGAGACAACGAAGCTGTAAGCATGACCAACACTTGCCTCTCCTAGTATTGCCAGCCGTGCCATTTCCCTGGCTGCTTGCTTCCTCCTGGTTCGCATCCATCTGCTAGACTAGACAATAGGAGTGGAATATGACATGCTGGGTGGGTATGGTGCGTGGAAGGTAGTGAACTTGACCGTGGTGGCCTGGTGGAGTTGGAGGGGCTGGGAGGGAAGGGGAAAATTTCCCCTGGGAATTAGGTGGGGGAGGCGAAGGTTGTTGAGTGGGGTTATCCCGGGAGTACAATACACATGGACTTGCACACTATATATTTGTTCACACTGTCCCTTTCAATACACATAACTTTTTTGTTTCCCATGTACACTATGAAAAATGTGGGTATGGGCACTGCTGAACAAATGTGTTCACTCACCATCTAGTTACACACCCCACCTTTTCACCCACCCCCGTGACGTGGGGGTGGATGCACTGACTGGTCACTCCTCGTTAACATTAATTTTACATTGTTTTTCCATAACATATGCCTCTAAATAGCCCATGCATCGAAAATCATTATAAGAGCTTTTCGAGGTCTGTATGCACGATAATTGGCCGGTACTAAATACACAGTGTAGGCCGTATACTCCCCCACCCCTCCACGGGCCCGTCTTCCTCACTACCATCCCTCACCAACATTCCCACAAACTGCAAAAACACTTCCACAATTTACCTTGAAACAGTGCACTGAAATGTTTTTCTCGTTCACTGGAATCCTCCAGAGTATTCACAATAAGTCCTGTTGAGTCAAACCCTATAAATATATAAATTTATTTTTATAAATATATATTTATATATAAATATATATATATATATTATTTTTATATATATATATTTATATATATATTTATATATATATATAATATATATATAAATATATATTATATATATATATATAATATAATATATATATATATATATATATTATATATATATATATATATATATATATATTAATATATATATATATAATATATATATATATATTTATATAGTCGTGCCGAATAGGCAGAATTTGCGTTTCTTGGCTTAAATAGAAACGCTCATTTGCCATATAGGGCAAGTGAAAATTTGTGTATGCAATTTAAATTTTGCCAAAAATTATTCTGAACCTAACGAAAAAAAAAAATTTTCACTGTGTTTGCTTTGTATTAAAAATTTTTGTAAAAAGTATCTAAAATATATTTAGTTGGGTTAGGCTAAAATAATTGTTCTTGTTATAAAGGTTAGGTAAGTTTTCTAAGATACTTTTGGTGCAAAATTATTAATTTTTACATTAACATTAATGAAAAAAAATATATCTTTAAACTTATAAGAGAAAATTTTAGAAAGGCCTTAATTTTAAATGGTTCTTGCTAATTGACCAGTTTTACATAATTCGGCACGACATATTATATATATATATATATATATATATATTATATATATATATATATATATATTATATATATATATATATATATATATATATATTTATAAATAAATATATTTTATATATATATTTTATATAAAAATATATATATTTATATATAAATATATATATATAATTATATATATATAATATATATATATATATTTTATATATATAATATATATATATATATATATATATATATATATAAATAAATATATATATATATATAAATATATATATATATATATATATATATATATATATATATATATATATATATATATATATATATATATATATAATATATATTATATATATATATATATATATATTTAGGGAAGTACCACCTCTATAGTTTGAATGGGGACCTTCATCCTCAGAGAAGACAATAAACGTACCTCAGGGAAAACTCAAGGTTCTCCCGGAGCTGTTTGAATATTTTCTTCTCCTACCACCCGTATATTTTATATTCTATGTGAACATTTATTAATACACAGAATACATTTACAGAAGAACATAAACATGAATACAATGGTACAATGTATTAAAGATCATAAATTTCTGCAGCTCCTCAGAGGCCAAAAGCGAGCCAAGTATGCAGCAAGCATTTCCCCTTTGGATGGCCATGCTGTGGCGCTGGAACATGAAAGGGGCTGCCCATGGGTCCCTGGTGATGTCGATGAGTCTGGAACCCAATTCTTTAAGGAAACCTGTGACATTTTTTCCCATGATCCCAAGGTCTCTGATCCCACAGGAACAAATTGATACTGTTGGCTTATGTCCCTGTACTTGTTGATCTTGTACTCCTCCCTGTGGTCAGCAGCTCCTCCCTGTCGCCCCACACTGTGATGGATATAGGTGTCAGCCAGTGTGGACACACAGGTATAGTCCCATGCTAAAAGCTTGCCATTCTTCCAAGGATAGATGGTGATCCCGTTGGGGCAGATTGCTGGGTTGTGGGTATTGTTGGCTGCTAGTGATCGGGGCTCCCTCTCGCCTGGGCATCCAGCTGTAGCAAGGATTCTCTTAATGATGTCGTTGACCTCATTGTGTCTTGCATGCCAGCCCTTGGTTTTGGAACAGTTAAGACCATGTAGACCGTATTGGTCTGCTTGCATTTTGCCGCAAATACACGTTTATTCTGTGTGAATTGGGGCAGCAAAGCACAGAGCCACTGCAGTACGGAGGGTCTTAGGGTCGAGTCGCTTTCCCATTGCTGATATGGGAACTGTTTGGAGGAAGTCCCCAGGGTGAGGTGCACTCACAGCCTGGAGACGGGCAGTCTCCCTATCTGATGTTGCAGCCCTGAGCATGTTGGCAAGCATCTTTTCAGCGATTGGGCCATCCCAGCTTGACTCTGAGCCAGTGCTGCATTAGGATTTGGTGCTGGAGCAGCAAGAGTCTCCCATTCAGTGATGACACTGGCATAGCTAGGGTCTTGTATTCCTGCTGAGTCACTGAGGGTATCACGAAGAATTTGTCTTATCAACTCGTTTGATGCTATGGAAGAGGATAGGAAAGCTGGTAGAGCAATCTGGGAGGATCTGCGTAATCCTAGCCCTCCAAGCCTGACCGGAAGTGAGGCTTGCAACCACTCTCCATCTTCAAGGAAAAGATTCAATACACTCTCTAGCATGGTCTTAAGGAGAGAGTCATATTCATTGAGTTTTGGACTGCTGGAGGCTGGGGAATTTCTCAGAAAGTAGGTAAGTTTTGGGATTGATAAGCACCTGGTGTGTAGGTAGAAGGCATCGTGTGTGTCAATGTCTTTCATCCTGCTTTCCATCGTCCGGAGGTCTGAGACTTTTTTTTCTAAGATCATATCGATGGCATTGGACCCAAGAGGAGCACCAAGGAGAGTGCTATTGGCTGGATCAATGGCTCGTGCTCCTGGTAAAACAGCGCTAATATTCTGAGTCATCTGTCGATTGGTAGAAACTATTTCACATTTGGTGGGGTTTGAAGAAAGGCCCAGGCTTTCTCCCATGTCTTTAATTTTACTGATGTCCTCTAGGAGAGATTCTGTTGTGTCAGCTAGGGTACCATCATCCAGTAACCAGATACTGAGCTCACTGGAGAGTGCTTCTGTGACTTCCTTGATGACCAAACAGAATAGAAAGGGGGCGAGAGGGTCCCCTGTTGCAACCCCTCACAGGAGTCAATTTCATGGTCCCCAAACAATAGTTTGGAAGTCACACTATAACACGATTCTATGAAGGAATAAAGGGAAGGGAAGTTTCTATAAACTGCTTGGAGAGCAGCATCCCTTCTGACTGAGTTGAAAGCATTGGCAAAGTCCAATTTGACCAAGGCTTTTTCATCGGACATGTTTTTGATATATACTCGTGCTGTGTGGGCAGCTGCTTCACAGCCCTGTTGAACGCCGAAACCGAGCTGAGTTGGTTTCAGCATTGCAGCAGCCTCTTGACTCACCCTTCTTACCGCAGCCTTGGCGACTAGGCGCCGAAGGGTGTTGCCCACTGCAATGGGCCTGATTCCGCCATCCTTTTTCCTGAGGGCACACAATGAGGCACCAAAGAAAAGGGATCTGATGGTCTCTGGGACACTGCCAGCCAGGCACAGGTTGGAAAATTTGGTGAGTTCAGACAGCAGCCTCTCTGAAACATCACCAAGTGCTGGATTGAGTATTTGTTTTAAGTGTTGAGGCCTTAAACCGGTGAAACATCCTTTTGAACCCTGTGGAAATGACGTAGCAGCTTTATATACATCAGCATCCTGTAAGGTTAGATGTTCTTCGCCTGCTGCAATGTCAGGGAGGTCAATGTTTTTACTAGGAGCCCTGGGTGGATGTTTGTCCTTCAGAGCTTGCGCCGTGCTGACGTCCTTGAGAGCGATGGTATCCTCACTGGTTATAAGCCTCAGAGCTCCAATAGTATTACCCTCTTCTATTGTTTTGCTAATTTGGGCTCTGATTTTTGAGGCGTCGGGTGTCCTGTTGTTGACATTTGCCCGGCGGGTGTTTGTCGCCTTAGGGGAGAGACGGACGAGGTTGTCATCCCTTGGGAATGCATTTATTGCCTTAATAACATGTGTTGCTAGTGACTTGTCCCTCCTCGGTGGGACAGCCAAACAGGCATTGCCAAAAAGCAGCAAGTTGTGCCAGGATCTGTTGTTTGAAGGAGCATCGTTGACTTTCTTCAGAAGGTCAATGAATTTGCTAGCAGCTTGAGGGCGAGCTGCTTTGGGGATGTGTGTCAGAGTCCTGGTGGATGTTAATTTGATTGCAGATTTGAGGTCCTCTGTAGAGGTGAAGTCACGGTAGCTGTCAGCACTGTCTGCTGGGGGAGGCTGTTGGTTGTTCTCATTTGGAGCTTTCCTGGAGCCTAGACATCCATTGTGTGCACGGATGTTGCCAGTTGAGGGATTGAGTGCACATTCCCTGTAGCAAACCCGGCAGATGCCTTGTGAATGACAGCTTTGGCTTTGTCGTGAAGATTCCTGTGAACCCGCGACTACTTGTGACATTGCTGATATCGTGGGGGTGGGAGGGCGCCAGCTGTGGGGTGACAGGTGTAGGACAGCATGGATGCATGGGGGATGAGGGTGGGGGAGTAGCGAGCGTAGGAACTTGTAATTGGTGGGACACTAACGGCA
>NC_069408.1:67844923-67860794 GCF_026875155.1 Cherax quadricarinatus
GTTAAATAGGGTTTTTTAAAGAGGGTAAAGAAGGATTGTCTTAGAAATTTTATGAATATGGAATTTTACTGAAATTAGAGGAAAATAGTGAATATATTTTAAAAGAATGATGAGCAGGATATCTAGCTTTAAATTCTCTCAAAGGTAGAAACTGAGTGGTGGTGTTCGGGTAGAGAGAGAAGGTTACTTCGTGGGGACTGACTGAGTTTTAATCTGAAGGTAAATCAAATAAGACCGCCAAGCAGTCTTTGCAGCGGTAGATGTCTAACTTGAGGGGGAGTGAATCTTTTGTTGTATTATGTAAAAATTGTTGATTGTTGTGGGAATTAACGAAAATGAGGAATTATTGGGTTATCCTGCAGAAGGCGCTGCAGGGGCGGCGAGGTGCGGGTGGGCGCAGGTGCAGGTGGGCGCGGGTGGGGCGCGGGCGTGGGTGGGCGTGCGGGCGGGCGCGCTGGCGGGCATGCAGGCACAGCCGGAAGGAAAACCGCTCTGGGCTAGGCCCTTTTCGAGAGGAACGCTCAGGAAATGAGCCCTGCTCAGAAAGAACTGTCAGGGAAGGAGACCGCTCTGCACATTTCCCGCTACTTTGGTCTCTTGCTCTTCGCAGCAAATACACGTATATTCTGTGTGAACCGGAACCTCAAGGTGCAGAGCCACTACAATATGGAGAGTCTTAGGGTCGAGGCGTGTTCCCATTGCCAATATGGAAACTGTTTGGAGGAAGTCCCCGGAGTGATGTGCACTCACAGCCTGGAGACAGGCAGTCTCCCTATCTGAAGTTGCAGCCCTGAGCATGTTGGCAAGCACCTTTTCAGCAATTAGGCCATCCCAGCTTGACTGTTTGTGAGCCAGTGCTGCACTAGGGTTTGGTGCTGGAGCAGCAAGAGTCTCCCATTCAGTGATGGCGCTGGCATAGCTAGGGTCCTGTATTCCTGCTGAGTCACTGAGGTTATCAGGAAGAATTTGTCTTATCAACTCGTTTGATGCTGTGGAAGAGGATAGGAAAGCTGGTAGAGCAATCTGGAGAATCTGCGTACTCCTAGCCCCTCAAGCCTGACTGGAAGTGAGGCTTGTAACCACTGTCCATCTTCAAGGGAAAGATTCAATACACTCTCTAGCATGGTCTTAAGGAGAGAGTCATATACCTTGAGTTTTGGACTGCTGAAAGCTGGGGAGCATCTCAGAAAGTAGGTAGGTTTTGGGATTGACAGGCACCTGGTGAGCAGGTAGAAGGCATCATGTGTGTTAGTGTCTTTCATCCTGCTTTCCATCGTCTGGAGTTCTGAGACTTTTTTTCTAGGATCAGATCGATGGCATTGGACCCAAGAGGAGCCCCAAGGAGAGTGCTATTGGCTGGATCAATGGCTCATGCTCCTGGCAAAACAGCACTAATATTCTGAATCATCTGTCGATTGGTGGAAACTATTTCACATTTGGTGGGGTTTAAAGAAAGGCCCAGGCTTTCTCCCTTGTTTTTAATTTTACTGATGTCCTCTAGGAGAGATTCTGTTGTGCCAGCTAGGGTACCATCATCCAGGAACCAGATATTGAGCTCGCTGGAGAGTGCTTCTGTGACTTCCTTGATGACCAAACAAAATAGAAAGGGGGCGAGAGGTTCCCCCTGTTGCATGCCCTCACATGAGTCAATTTCATGGTCCCCAAACAATAGTTTGGAAGTCACACTATAACACGATTCTATGAGAGGATAAAGGGAAAGGAAGTTTCTATAAACTGCCTGGAGAGCAGCATCCCTTCTGAGTGAGTTGAAAGCGTTGGCAAAGTCCAATTTGACCAAGGCTTTTTTAGGTTTTTGATATATACTCGTGCTGCATGGGCAGCTGGTTCACAGCCCTGTTGAACACCAAAACCGAGTTGAGTTGGTTTCAGCATTGCAGCAGCCTCTTGACTCACACTTCTTACTGCAGCCTTGGCGACTAGGTGCCGAAGGGCGTTGCCCACTGCAATGGGCCTGATACCGCCATCCTTTTTCCGGAGGGCACACAATGAGGCACCAAAGAAAAGGGGTCTGATGGCCTCTGGGACACTGCCAGCCAGGCACAGGTTAGAATATTTGGTGAGTTCAGACAGCAGCCTCTCTGAAACATCACCAAGTGCTGGATTGAGTATTTGTTTTAAGTGTTGAGGCCTTTAACCGGTGAAACCTCCTGCTGAGCCCTGTGGAAATGACATAGCAGCTTTATACACATCAGCATCCTGTAAGGTTAGATGTTCTTCGCCTGCTGCAATGTCAGGGAGGTCAATGTTGGTACTGGGAGCCCTGGGTGGATGTTTGTCCTTTAGAGCTTGCGCCATGCTGACGTCCTTGGGAGCAATGGTATCCTCACTGGTCATAAGCCTCAGAGCTCCAATAGTATTACCCTCTTCTATTTTTTTGCTAATTTCGGCTCTGATTTTTGTGGCATCGGGTGTCCTGTTGTTGGCATTTGCCCGGCGGGTGTTTGTCGCCCTAGGAGGGAGACAGACGAGGTTGTCATCCCTTGGGAATGCATATATTGCCATAATAACATGTGTTGCTAGTGACTTGTCCCTCCTTCGTGGGACAGCCAAACAAGCATTGCCAAAAAGCAGCAAGTTGTGCCAGGATCTGTTGTTTGAAGGAGCATCGTTGACTTTTTTCAGAAGGTCAGTAAATTTGCTAGCAGCTAGAGGGCGAGCTGCTTTGGGGATGTGTGTCAGAGTCCTGGTGGATGTTAATTTGATTGCAGATTTGAGGTCCTCTGTAGAGGTGAAGTCACGGTGGCTGCCAGCGCTGTCTACTGGAGCTTAGACATCCATTGTGTGCATGAATGTTGCCAGTTGAGGGATTGAGTGCACATTCCCTGTAGCACACTGGGCAAATGCCTAGTGAACGACAGCTTTGGCTCTGTCGTGAAGATTCCTGTGAGCCCGCGACTACTTGTGACATTACTGATATCTTTGGGGTGGGAGAGCGCCAGGTGTAGGGTGACGGTGTAAGGACAGCAAGGATGCATAGGGATGAGGGTGGGGGTGTAGCGAGGGGCAGAACTTGTAATTGGTGGGACACTAAATGGCAACACCCTTGGTCAGGAAGTCAGTGGGCTTAGGCTGGGATGAGGGGAGGGGATCAGAGAATGGGGGCGGAGGGAGTGGCCCGGTGTGTTCGCTCAAGATGCACATCACTGACTAACTTTTGCTACTTGTTATACACTTATTGTTCCATTTAGAAAAAAAAACATTGCCATTTCACACACTGATCACCATGCTCACACTGTTAACTGAGGTGTTCCTCTGTTCACCATCCAATGATGGTGTCGTGAGCGGCCACTTCCTCCTCCAACCCCCGATCCCGGTCGGACACAGAGGTAAACAAAACCTCCTCAACACACCATTGGCAGGATCCCCTCACCACCGCTACTCCCCAAATCCCAACATGCACACTGCACTTTCACTGATACAGAAGCAACGGTCTGATGCAGAAGATTGTCACAACTCTGAAATTTCCGGTGGATACACACCATGATGTCTGCCGAAACTGGCCCATGTAAAAACCCCAATGTTGGGTTCTTTTTAAAACGGGGTTTTGGGGCACCACCAAATGGCTCCCCTTCCCTCCCCCCCCGCCCGGGTAAAATTAAAACAAAAATTTCAAATAAAAATTTAAAAGAAAATTTTTTAAATTTTAAAAATTTTATTATAAAAAATTAATAAAATTTTAAATTAAATTTATAAAATTTTTATTTTCGGCCGAAAGGCCCCAGAAACCTTTGGTTTCTTGGTTTACCGTTTACGTTTATAGGAAAACCCAAAAATTTGGTTCCCCCTTTTCCCAAAATTTTTAAAAATAAGAAAAAAATTTTCTTTGGTTTTTTAAAAATTTTGCCCCCCAATCCCAAAAATAATTTGGGTTAGGTTTCTAAATTTTTTTTTGGGTTTAATTTTTTAGGTAAAATTTTCCAAACAAGTTCCTTTTTGCCTTAAAAAAATTTTTAACTTTCATTTAAGAAAAAAAATTATTTTCCCCCCGGGAATAAGGGTTTTGAAAGGACTTTAAACCCCCCTTTAAATATTTTAAATTGAATTTTAATTTTAAAATATATAAAAATATATTATATATATATTTATAAAATATAAAAATATATATATAATATATAAATATATAAATATTATATATTTTAAAATAAAAAAATTGAAAGTGAATACGGGAAAGATTAAGGGTTTTTGAGGATAACAAAAAGATTAGGTATGAAAGATTGATATCAGATTGGGGGGAGAGAGTTGGAGGAGGTAAATGTTTTCAGTTTTTGGGAGGGGGAGTGTCAGCGGAGGGGCCTTTGAAAGATGGGGTTTGAATCATAAATTGATAAAGGGGAAAAGGGTGAGGGGTGCAAAGGAGCTGTGGAGACAAAAAATTTGTCCTTGGAGGCAAAAGGGGAAAATGATGAGAGTAAAGTTTTAAACCAAACCGCTCTTAAGGGTGTGAAGAAATGGGGATAATGTTGCAGCGGGGGGGAAGGCTGGAGGCAGGGGGAAAAGTCATGTCTGAGAGCATGTGTGGTGTGAATTTTTAATGCAGAGAATTCGTATTTTGGGAAGTTAGGGGAGGTCGGGATTACCAAAAACTGTTGTCCAGAGGGTGGGGGAAAGGGTTTTTGGAGGTGGTTCGGACTTTGGGGGAAAAGGGGGGAAGCGAAACAAAATAATTCAAGAGGGTATCATTCTGTAGTGGAAGGAAGGGGGTAGGGGTCGGCCTAGGAAAGGTTGGGGGGAGGGGGAAAGGGAAAGGTTTTGGGGTACGGGGGGTTTGGGAAAACCCCACAGGAATGGGGTGAGCGTTTTTTTGATAAAGTGAATGGGGGCAAATTTTTTTTTAATACTTGAGGGCCCTTTTGGGAGTGTGAGAAAAGGGAAACATTTAAAAGGGGTTCGGGGAAAACCCGGGGGCCCGGGAAACTTGGTCCTGGGGGGGGGGGAAGAAACAGTGCCTGCACTTGAAGGGGGGTTTTAAATTTTTTCAGTTTAAAAACGTAGTGTAAAGCCCCCTTTTCGGGCAACAGTGAGGGGTAATGAGGGGTGAGAGTTTTTTTTTTTCGGGCCACCCTCCCTTGGTGGGAATGGGCCATGTGAAAATTTAAAAATAAAATAAATAAATAATTTTATATATAATAAAATATAAATATATATATATATATATATATATATATAAAAAATATATAAAATTTTTTTAAAAATATTATTATAAAATATTTATTTTTTTTTATTTTATTTTTTTATTAAACACACCTGCCAAATTCCCCCAAAGGGCAGGTGGCCCGAAAAAGAAAAACTTTCACCATAAATTCACCCCCATTACGCTTCCCCAGAAGGGTGTTTTCGCTATATTTTTTTTAAAATTTGAACTTTAAAACCCCCCTTTCCTTCAAGTGCGGAACTGTATTCCCCTCTCCTTTACTCAAGTCGGGCCTCCGGTTTCCCTGAACCCCCTTTTTAAAATGTTCCCTTTGCCCACACCCCAACAGCAGGGCAAGTATTTAAAAACCCAAAATTTGTCCCCCAATTCTTACTACCCAAAACACGTTTCATGCACCCCCGTGGAATCCAAGCCCCCGTACAAAAAACCCTTTTTAAATCCCCCCTTCCACCCTTTCCTGGGCCGACCCCTCCCCCGCCTTTTTCCAAATAGGCTGATACATCTTAAAGTCATTCGTTTCGCTCCATTCTCTCTACATTTTCCGAACCACCTCAACAACCCTTCCTCAGCCCACTGGACAACATTTTTGGCAATCCCGCCCCCTCCTAACTCCAAACCCCAAAAAGAATTCTCTGCCCTTATATTCACATCACACAAATTTTCCTCAGACATGACAACTCCACTGGCCCCCGCCTTCCCTCCTGCAACCCTTCTTCACTCATGCTTCACACCCATTCAGGGCCTTGGTAAAACTATCCTCATACCTTTCCCCCTTTGCTTCCAAGGACAAAGTTCTTGTTTTCATAGACTCCAAGTGACCGTTTAAAACCCTTTTTCCCCCAAACAATTCCCATGATTCACCTCAAACTTTTTATAACCCATCTGCGACAACCCCCCACTTCCCAAAAATTGAATACATTCACCTCCTCCTTTCTCTTTCCCCCCTATTTAATTCCCAAATTTTTTATCACCCCAATCTTTTTTTTATCCCCAAAAACCTTAATTTTTCCCCGAAATTTACTTTCAATTTTCCCTTTTTTTACAAAACCCTACAAAATTTATCCACCCAAATTCTGCAACTTCTCTTCAGAGTTTACCCAAGGCACAGGGGGTCATCACAAAGAGCAACTGTGAAACTCCCACTTTAAGTGGGGATTTTTTATTTTTTTTAAATCCACACCTCCTTTCCAAGAAACCCCCGAATTTTCTTCACCCCGGTGACATCAAACTCCTTGTCAAGGGGCCTATTTTAGGGAAATAATCTCCCTCTTTCCTACACACCTAACTTTTAGCCTCACTATCCTTGTAAAAAATCTTTATGCTTTTCAGTAAAAAGGACTTTTTCGAAACGCTTTTGGGCCGTGCGGCGGCTGCCGGGAGTAGCTCCTAAATTTAGTTGGCCCTTTTTCGCATTTTTGACGTGTACTTGGGTCTTTTAAGGGCCGTTTGCGCGCTCTTAAAATTTTAAGCAAGATTTCCCTCCCTCCCAGCAACTTTTCCAACAGCTTAAGGGAAAAATTTAAAGGGTTTGGGAAATATGGAAATTCGGCGACTGACCGGGAAAACAAGAAGATTAGTATTCCCCCCCTGTTTTTTTAGTCCTCAGGTCAAGATGGGGAAAATGGTCAAATGGTGGACAGCAGGGAAAAGAAGTTGACGATCAAGAAGACGAATGGAAAGGTAGAAAAACGATTAAGAAGAAAGAGGGCTGCCGGGAAACCCGTTGTGGAAACATCCAATACATTTCCCGTGCTACCCGACGAAGTTTTGGGCGAATACTTTGGGGGGTCCCTGACGAAAGACAATTTGGGGGGTAAATATTTTTTGTTGTTGGGGAAGCCAAATTAGGTATATGGGGTAGGGCGTTCTGCTTGAAGGGGCAGGGGTTGGGGGACAGAGAGTTTTTTCCCTTTTCCCGGGGCGGGGGTGGGGATAAAATTTTTTGTCGTTGGATGATATCATGAAAGGTAAGGGAGCAAAACCCTTTAATCTGTCTCAGTGCTGGAGGCAACGATGGTTTTTGGGGAGCAGGGGTGGGACCCGATTGCAGGGATAGGTCAAACAATAGGGAAAAAATTAGAAGTAAGGGTGGGAACCCTTCCTATGTTTTTATTTTGCCCAAAGGGGGGGATTTTGGGAAAAGAATGGTTGTCCAGGGCAATGTGTCAATTGCTGGGTGGGCAAAATACTGTTTAAAGGAAAAAGCGGTTACATTCCCTTTGACAACGGGGGGCCCCCTTCTTTTGGCAGAAATGCCCTGTTGCAAGGGGTTGGGGGTTTTACTTAACTAGGTTTTGGGGTGGGAGCATGGCACCCGCAGTGGAGGGAGCAGTTTTGGGCTTTAAAATAGGAATAAATTAGTGGTATGGGTTTTTTGGGAGGGGGAAAAAAGTGGGAAAATCCCCCGTGTAAGGGAAAATTTTCGGGGTTTAGGGGAAAATAGTAATAATAAGAACGAGATAGAATTAAAAGCCAGGGGCCTTTGGGGGATAAGGACAGTAATAGGTTTTTGTAGAAAAAAAAAATGGCAGGGAAAGGGGAAAAAGGGAAAAGGCAGTTTTCAATTTTATTTTGCCAATTGCCGTAGCTAGGGAAAAATTTACGAATTGAGATTATTGTAAGGGAGGGAACATTGATGTATTTGCCTTAAATGAGACGGGTTTAATTTTTAAAAAAAATCGGGAATGGGCCCGCGGAATGCCATATTCAGGGGTTTTTTTAAAAATTTCCCAAAAAGATAAAGAATTTGGGGGGGGGGGGGTTGGGGGGGGCAATTGGGATTCCCCGATCGGGTTGAACTGTTGCAAAAAGGGGGAATTTAAATCTGAAGTAACCCCATACATAGTCCCGTATTTGGGTAGAATTTTCAGAGGGGGATGAAAAAATGATTTTTGGAGTGATTTTTACCGTCCCCCAAACTTAGATAGGGGCCCAAAGGGGAAAATACTATGGGAGGAAATTGTTTAAAGGCCCCCAAGGACGATAATTTAGAAAATTTTAGGAAAATTTTTTTTAGTATGTTTTTATTGGAATTTCTTGACTGGGAATTTAGAAACTACGACTTTTTAGAAGTATTTTTAGGATTGTTTTTTGAAACAGTTTGTGACAAAAACCCACAAGGGGGAAAAAACCCCACTTGGGTTTGTTATGGCAAACAAGATTCCCCTTTTTAATAATTTAGAAATTTCAAGGGAACTGGGGGCCCACGACCACAAATTTAATTACCTTTAGCATTGAAAGGAAGGTTTCGTAGTAGCGGGTAACTCATAAAATCCCAGATTTTCGCTTAGCCGATTTCGATGGGGGTTAAGAACACTTATTTAAACTGTTTTACTGGGGGAACGAAGAGAGCAAACAATATGACAGTTTTTTGAATTTCTATAATTTCTGCCCCAAAGGCGTTTATTCCCCAAAAAAGAAATTAATCAAATAGAAAAGACCCAAAATGGTGAATAAAAAGGGTCAAATATCTACTAGGGCCCCAAAAAAAGGAATTTTTAGGGGGTATCAAAGAGGTGAGGGGTTTTTTATAATCAGTATATTGACATTAAGGGGAATTTAAAAAGGGGTAAGAAAACTAAAAAGGGGCTATGAAATTTTAAAATTGCTAGGATTCTTTAAAAATAACCCCAAAAAATTTTTTTTCCCGGTCTATAGAACAAAAGTTAGAGATAAGATGGTCCCCTTTAAAAAATAATATGGGACCTTACGAAAAAGGAAAGAAATGTGCTTGATTTTAAATAATTTTTTTCTCTCAGTTTTTAAAAAGAAGACACAACAATATTCCGAATTTAAATTTTTACAGGGGTAGAAAAAGATAAATTATGTAACACACAGTCACTAGTGAATGGTTTGAAGCAGATAGACAACTGAAGAAAAATAAGTCCCCGGGGTCCTGATGGGGGTTTTTTTTAAAGGGGTTCTTAAGAATGCAAAAGGGAACTCTGTGAACCTTTTAACTAATTTTTTTAATTTTTTTCCCTTCAAACGGGGTTAGTGTCTGATATGGGGAAGATGGCAAATTGAAACTCCTTTTTTTTTAAAACGGGGGACAAGTCGTTACCGTAAAATTTCCCGCCCAATAACCCTGCCCCAAATTGTGGGAAAATACTAGAGTAAATTAAGTAGATTATAAGAAGCCTCTCGAAAGCAATTTGATTAATGAACTCAGCATGGATTCACAAGAGGCCGGTCTTGTCTAACTAATTTTTAACTTTCTTCAGTAAATTTTTGAGCGTTGCCCAATAAAGAATTTGATATTATTTACTTAGATTTTAGTAAGGCTTTTGATAGAGTTCCGCACCAAGACTGTTAAAGAAAGTGGCAGCTCGGGCTTTGGGGGGGAAAATGCTCCGTGGATCGGCATGGCTCATGACAGGAAGCAGAGAGTGTCCATAAATGGGGTTAAATCCGAGTGGGATCTGTAACAATGGGTTCCCAGGGACAGTCTTGGGGCCCCTTGTTTTTTTATAATATATACAATGATCTTGATGAGGGGGTTACTAGTGATTGAGCAAATTCGCCGATGACACAAAGATAGGGAGGATAATTTATTTAAACGTAATGTTTTGGAGCTTCAGGAGGATTTAAACAAACTCTATTTTTTGTCAGAAAAGTGGCAGATGCAGTTCAATGTAGTAAATGCAAGGTTCTGAAGCTTGGAGTGCCATAACCCCAGTACTTATAAGTTTAAAATGTAGAACTTAGCCAAAAACAGATTGCGAAAAAGGACTTGGGGGGTTTTGGGGGCACAACCTTAAACCAAGACAGCAAAGCCTAACGTACAATAAGGCAAATAATTACTGGGATTATATCAAAAAGTGAAGCAAAAGAAGTCCAGAGGTAACTGCACTTTTTCATCATTTGTAAGGGCCCCACCTAATTTGCAGCTCATTCTGGGCCCGATTACAAAATGGACATAAATTCGTTAAAAAATTCGCGAGATGACTAAATTAATCAAGCATTTGAAAAACTTCCCTTTTAAAAAGATTGAAGACTCTTAAGTTACATTCATTTTTAGACGAAAATGGGGGGGACCTGATCGAAGTGTATAAGTGAAGATAGGGATTAATAAAGGGGATTTAATAGGGTCTTGAGGGTGTCTCTCAAAGAGAAAACCCCGCAGTAATGGATTTAAATTAGATAAGTTTAGATTTAGAAAGGACATAGGAAAGTATTGGTTTGGAAATAGGGTAGTTGATGAGTGGAGCAGTCTACCTAGTTGGGTTTTTTGGAGGCGGGGACTTTAGGTAGTTTCAAATCTAGATTGGATAAGTACATGAGTGGGAGGGGTTGGATTTGAGTGGGACTTTCTCATCAGAGCTTATTTCTTGGGTAGCATTGAAAATTGGGTTGGGCAAATGTTTTGTTAGTGGGATGAATTGTAAAGGACCTGCCTAGTATGGGCCAGCAGGCCTCCTGCAGTGTTCCTCCTTTCTTATGTTCTTATGTTCTTATACCTCCTATACCATACATCTGCAACATCTGCCACATTGCCCCCCTATCCACTCTGTCATACGCCTTTTCCAAATCCATAAATGCCACAAAAACCTCTTTAGCCTTATCTAAATACTGTTCACTTATATGTTTCACTGTAAACACCTGGTCCACACACCCCCTACCTTTCCTAAAGCCTCCTTGTTCATCGGCTATCCTATTCTCCGTCTTACTCTTAATTCTTTCAATAACAAATCTTCGATGCACTTTACCAAGTATGCTCAACAGACTTATTCCCCTATAATTTTTTCACTCTCTTTTGTCCCCTTTGCCTTCATAGAAAGGAACTATGCATGCTCTCTGCCAATCCCTAGACACCTAACCTTCTTCCATACATTTATTAAATAATAGCACAAACCACTCCAAAACTATATCCCCACCTGCTTTTAACATTTCTTTCTTTATCCCATCAATCCTAGCTGCCTTACCCCCTTTCATTCTACCTACTGCCTTACCCCCTTTCATTCTACCTACTGCCTCACGAACTTCCCCCACACTCACAACTGGCTCTTCCTCACTCCTACAAGATGTTATTCCTCCTTGCCCTATACATGAAATCACAACTTCCCTATCTTCATCAACATTCAACAATTCCTCAAAATATTCCCATCCATCTTCCCAATACTTCTAACTCTCCATTTAATAAATCTCCTCTCCTATTTTTAACTGACAAATCCACTTGTTCTCTAGGCTTCCTTAACTTGTTAATCTCACTCCAAAACTTTTTCTTATTTTCAACAAAAATTTGTTGAAACATCTCACCCACTCTCTCATTTGCTCTCTTTTTACATTGCTTCACCACTCTCTTAACCTCTCTCTTTTTCTCCATATACTCTTCCCACCTTGCATCACTTCTACTTTGTAAAATCTTCTCATGTGCTATCTTTTTCTTCCTTACTGCTCTCTTTACATCATCATTCCACCAATCGCTCCTCTTCCCTCCCGCACCCACCTTCCTGTAACCACAAACTTCTGCTGCACACTCTAACATTACATTTTTAAACCTACCCCATACCTCTTCGACCCCATTGCCTATGCTCTCATTAGCCCATCCAATAGGTGTTTATATCTTTCCCTAACTGCCTCCTCTTTTAGTTTATAAACCTTCACCTCTCTCTTACCTGATGCTTCTATTCTCCTTGTATCCCACCTACCTTCTACTCTCAGTGTAGCTACAACTAAAATGTGATCTGATATATCTGTGGCCCCTCTATAAACATGTACATCCTGAAGTCTACTCAACAGTCTTTTATCTACCAATACATAATCCAACAAACTACTGTCATTTCGCCCTACATCATATCTTGTATACTTATTTATCCTCTTTTTCTTAAAATATGTATTACCTATAACTAAACCCCTGTCTATACAAAGTTCAATCAAAGGGCTCCCATTTTCATTTACACCTGGCACCCCAAACTTACCTACCACACCCTCTCTAAAAGTTTCTCTACTTTAGCACTAATGTCCCCTACCACCAATACTCTCTCACTTGGTTTCAAAGGTTCCTATACATTCACTTAACATCTCCAAAATCTCTCTCTTCCTCTACATTTCTCTCTTCTCCAGTTGCATACACGCTTATTATGACCCACTTTTCGCATCCAACCTTTACTTTAATCCACATAATCCTTGAATTTACACATTCATATTCTCTTTTCTCCTTCCATAACTGATCCTTCAACATTATTGCTACCGTCCTTCCTTAGCTCATAACTCTCTCAAATACTCCAATTTTAATCCCATTAATTTCTCCCCACCGAAACTCCTACCCCCCTCCAGCTTTGTTTCGCTTAGGGCCGGACATCCAACTTCTTTTCATTTCATAACATTAGCATCATCTTTTCTTGTCATCCGCACTACATCCACACACATTCAGCATCCCCAGTTTTATAAAATTTTTCTTCTTCTCTTTTTTAGTAAATGTTTACAGAGAAGGGGTTACTAGCCCATTGCTCCCGGCATTTTAGTCGCCTTATACGACATGCATGGCTTACGGAGGAAAGATTCTTTTCCACTTCCCCATGGACAATAGAAGAAATAAAGAAGAACAAAGCTATTTAGAAAAAGGAGAAAAAACCAGATCTATGTTATATATATATATATATATATATATATATAATATATATATATAATATATATATATATATATATATAAATATAATATATATTATATATATATATATATATATTATATATAATATATATATATATATATATATAATATATATATATATATATATATATATATATTATATATATATATATATGCATGTGCGTGTCTGTGAAGTGTGACCAACTGTAAGTAGGAGTAGCAAGATATCACTGTTATCTAGCGTGTTTATGAGACAGAAAAAGACACTAGCAATCCTACCATCATGTAAAACAGTTACAGGTTTCTGTTTTACAGCATCTGGCAGGACGGTAGTACTTCCCTGGGTGGTTGCTGTCTACCAACCTACTATATGCAAGGAATTCGCAAGAGCAGGCAAAATATACACAAACACTGATCTCTGGCTGAAGGAGACTCGAACCTACGAACCTTGGAACAAGGTACGCAGTGCTATACCAATCTACCCACATTGGACAATACCTTGGCGTTCAGCTTGCACTACACGTTGATCCAAGGCAGCCAGCTTTCAGGGAGGAGGTTTACAGCTTTTCATCTCATCCCCTGCATGCATCAGCCTTTCTAGAGATTTTAACAATGCAAGGAATTCGCAAGAGCATGCGAAATATACACAAACACTGATCTCTGGCAGAAGGAGACTCGAACCTACCATTCTCACCACACTGGACCAATACATTGGAGTCCAGCTTGCACTAGACGTTTGATCCAAGGCAGCCAGCTTTCAGGGAGTATGCTTACAGCTTTTCATCTCATTACCTGCATGCATCAGCCTTACTAGAGATTTTAACAATGCAAGGAATTCGCAAGAGCAGGCGAAATATGCACAAACACTGATCTCTGGCTGAAGGAGACTCGAACCTACGAACCTTGGAACAAGGTATGCAGTGCTATCCCAATCTACCCACAGTGTGGGTAGATTGGTATAGCACTGTTTGTGTATATTTCGCCTTCTCTTGCGAATTTCTTGCGTTGTTAAAATCTCTATTAAGGCTGATGCATGCAGGGGATGAGATGAAAAGCTGTAAACCTTCTCCCTGAAAGCTGGCTGCCTTTGATCAACGTTTAGTGCAAGCTGAACGCCAAGGCATTGTCCAGTGTGGGTAGAGTGGTATAGCACTGCATACCTTGTTCCAAGGTTCGTAGGTTCGAATCTCATTCAGCCAGAGATCAGTGTTTGTGTATATTTCGCCTGCTCTTGCGAATTCCTTGCATTGTTAAAATCTCTAGTAAGGCTGATGCATGCAGTGGATGAGATGAAAAATTGGCTGCCTTGGATCAACGTGTAGCGCAAGCTGCACGCCAAGGTATTGTCCAGTTTGGGTAGATTTGTATAGCACCGCGTACCTTGTTCCAAGGTTCGTAGGTTCGAGTCTCCTTCAGCCAGAGATCAATGTTTATATATATATATAAATATATATATATATATATATATATATATATATATATATATATATATATATATATATATATATATATATATATATATATATATATATATATAGGGAAGTACCACCTCTATGGCTGGAATGGGAACCCACATCCTCAAGAAGACAATAAACGTGTTATATATATATATATATATATATATATATATATATATAATATATATATATATATATATAATAAACACTGATCTCTGGCTGAAGGAGACTCGAATCTACGAACCTTGGAACAAGGTACGCAGTTCTTTACCAATCTACCCACAATGGACCAATACCTTGGAGTCCAGCTTGCGCTAGACTTTGATCCAAGGCAGCCAGCTTTCAGGGAGAAGCCTACATTTCGACATCTGGTCAAAGATTGTTGTAGGTTCGATTCCCCACCACCAACAGCACCACAAATAAGTTTACCTCTTGTCCTCTCACTGCCAATACCCTCGGAAAAATGGTAATGGAAGACTGTAGCTAAATTCATTATAAGCTGGAGGGGATTCGAACCCTAGGTAATGTGTTTGCGGTTTGAGGTTCCTTTAAAAACAAAAGTAGTGCAGTTATTTCTGATAGTTATGAATTCCATTTTTTTTAAGTTAGTGTGAAGGTTTTGCGCACCAGCAACCACTATTCTTCTTCTGATTTGTTTAAAATTTTAGTGATAATTAATAGGTTTCTGAGAGAGGTGTTATGATTCAAAATGACTCTTAAGAATATCTTCACAATGCTTGGTCTCGGTGGCCTAGAAAAAATCTGTGTATGAATGAGCTGCGTTGAAGGTTCTGATACTCTTAGAAGTTTGAGTTTTTGGACTACTTGTCAGTGCTAACTTACAGATCATCGTTATTTAAATTTGAAAAAAGAGAAATTGAGTCTTTAGCTACCGAATAACAAACTGAAAATTGTGCAAAAACGTTTCACCTCTGTCCTCACTGCACCTTGAGTAATGATATCGGAAGTCATATCGGAAGTTATATCGGAAGTTATATCGGAAGTTATATCGGAAGTTTGCCCTGGAACTCCAGAAATCTACAGAGTGCGTTGACCTATTTACACTGTACCATAAGCACGGCGATACTGAATTCATAAACTCAATATATTTTGCAAAGTGGTATAATTTCCGGGTGTTATACATTTTATATTTTTCTTAGTGGTATTTACCTTTCGGTTTTCTTGGTCGTAATCCTCTATATGAGTTGATCTGCTGCATTTCCTCTATACTGTAACTGAGACCTTCTCTATGTTTTCATGGGTGAAACATTCTCTGCATAAATTTCAAAGTTAGCATTCTCTGTATGTTCCAATGTAAAAAAGATAAGACCTTAAAACAAATCAACTTACCTCTGTGCTACCTTAAGAGTGCTGACGGAGGCTAATCTCTGGTATGATGACTGGTTGAAAGCCATGGAATTTAACATCGAGTTAAAACCCAACACTAAAGTTGACCAGAAGGTGTGACGCACGAAGGGGCTGGTGTCCAGGCTGTGGAAGGAACAGGAATGAGATTTGGTTACTGAGTCGTAAAGAAAAGACTTACATAGCAAAGACGTAAATGAGTTGTTCACAATGGTCAAAACTCAGTACCTAGTCGTCTCTATTTATAGAAAATTTTGACAGGAATTTATGATTTTTAATTTTAGG
>NC_069408.1:67861294-67906294 GCF_026875155.1 Cherax quadricarinatus
TAAGAATAGTCCTGTATGTTTAATTCAGAGTTTCCTTGGTTTACTGAGTAGTTGTGCATTTCATTTGTATTCATAAATAAAGTTGAGCTGGGTATTTTAACCTCATAAAAATGTTGGTGACGATTGTTGCATTCGCTGTCTGGAAAGTCTTTGAGTGCTTAATGAGGACAACAGGACCAGGAGATATACTTAAAGGCCAAAAAAATAAAAAAAAAAAATATCATACGGACTTGCCAACACAACAGAACAAAATTCACCAGTCAACAGATCCTATCAGTAACACTAATGGCGCTTCCCCCCACATCTTATATTACATAGGAAAAGTCCTATCAGCATGAAAAAGTAATGTTAGTATCACACGATCCTCGGATACAGATGACACCTAACCTCTCTCCTTGTTGTGGGGTAACTTTGACAACTGCCTCGTGATTATAATAAACTTAAATGCACAACCAGAGGTAAAAAATAGACCAATTATCTCTGTTGTTGAGACTTCCACCTTCGTTTCGGTCACTTGGTATTTTTTTTGTGTCAGAACTTCGATAGACAATACTTTGCCGGCGTGCACTGTGCCCATATATATATGGGAACCTATTCACTCTTACTCTCTTGTAAAATTCATCACGGATTAACATGGCCAGAGCCACCAGGAATCCTAGCAGATTGAGGCGGAAATGGGTAAGTCGTTTCCAAAATCCCCAACCTACCAGTGGAGATCTACACCCTGGACCGCCGACTTTCAGCCAACTGCTAGCATAGCACCGGCCAGGTGGCCAGAGGCCCGGTAGGCAAAGCTCTCGCTATACACACACGAGGCTCTGGGTTCGAATCCCGCACGGGTAGAAACATTTTGTGTGTTTCCTTACACGGTTGTTCATTGTCACTACATCGTAAAAAGGGTACCTGGGTGTTAGTCGACTGGTGTGGGTCGCACCGGTGACAGAACTGACTCTAATTGCTCCGAAAATGCCTCTGCAACCAACGGCTTTTCTATCATAGTGTATATCATGATGTCAGCTAAGACAACGCCTGTATACCATGCACATGTACTTGTAGAAATAAAGATAATAATCATTATATTATCATTAAGGATGGATTTCCCCTCATGGATGAGACAATGCCTATAATCCTCACATTTTTTGTTACCTTTAATGACTCAAGATCTTTACCATTACAGCATATGTTAATCAGAATCGAAGATGGGACTCACTGGCACTCTCCTAGACGGTTGTAATCTACCATCTGTTCACTCCCCCAAAAGGAAGAGAGGATTCTACTACCATATACGGAAAATTTGAGCCCAGCCACTTACCACTTCACAAACATTTCAGCATTACTTATATGTACCAACGTCTCCGCTACTCCATTAGGAATTGATGAAGCTCCATTAAGAACGTAACGTGACGTCAATGTGACGATGCGCTTGACACAACGACACACCATCGTTAAGCGTCTGCAGCCAACGATGCAAGGAAGATAAAGTCTTACAACAAAACCCACTGTTACTGGCCCACACAGAAATCCCTTTACGAACTTTTGAAATAAGGGTAATCCTTTATTGTTCTCAACGAAAATAGAGCTTGGACAGTAGCGGAGGCAACATAGTAAGTATAACTGCTACCATCCACGTACCACCACCATAAGGGACAACCAAAATCGCCGCTACCAGCCTCTCGCCCGATTACCACAACATTACTACCAACATTAATGGAACGACCTCCCAATCCCCGACTGCTACAACTTCCCTGACAACCACTATCAGCATAGAAAACTACCGTGAAACTAGCATGGATTAACTAGTCGGTTAGCTTTGTCAGTGAGCGGGTGGGTCAGGATAACAGTCTTCCATGAACTAATAAGTATACACCACTATCACGTAATCTTAATGATGAAATTCCTGGAACAGTTACATGCTTCCCTTCAGGCTGACAACTTGCCTTTGTTCTCAGTACCTAGTGAGTACCCACCTTTTATAACTACGTAATGCTTGCACCTCAGTCTCTTCTGAAGGCTACTGAGGATCTGTTTCTTAATCCTTGACTAGAACTCCCTACATCCTCTCTTTCTCTCACATTCCTCTTTGAAATAATACATTGTACATATACTTGAAAAACAAAGATTATTATTAATATTATTAAAAGACATTTGTGGTTACAGTCTCTTGCCCCGTGTTTGTGCCTTATACATTAAGGCCGACCGCCGCATCCCACCAACCACCACCACCACCCTCCACCACCACCACCAACCACCGCCACCCCACCACCACCGCCACCACCACCACCGCCCACCACCACCCCCACCCACACCACCACCACCACCACCGCCACCACACCTACACCACCACCACCCCGCCACCACCACCACCACCACCACCAACCGCCACCAACCGACCACCCACACCACAGCTGCCTTTTAACACGCAGCCACTACCGCTCAACGACAAACACCAGAAGCAGTGTTAAATTTAGATACAACCAACAACACAACCACACAGACTACCACAATCTTCCATAAGTGAGAAATAAATACCAAGCTATCACTTAAAATACACATAAGAAAACCAAATGCGGCATTAAAAGCAATTTAACGGTGAAATCGTACCTCGGGAAGTAGTAAGAGGCTCGCTTCGTCGCAATGTACTCCGACCTTGGAACCGCCTCTGACTCCTCAGGAGCTGCAAACCCAAAGTTATTATTCAATCATATTGTGTTTAGCAACATCGGCTTCTTATCCCGCCAGGGCATGTGACCCTGATAGAAAACACAATCATGATTACTCGCTTCCTATCATTTTTATTTATATTATCTAACAAATGGAACAGATTAAAACACAGCTATGAGCCACAAATCAATACCGTGTCCCATATGACAAGACTGAATGCAGTCGCTGTATTAAACCTTCAGACCTAGAAGCTCAGCTAACTGATATTTACAAAATTCTTTTATAAATATTACAAGCACAACAGACTCCAACCCAAAACACATTAACCCCCACAACCAATATCTGTCTAGGCACACCTTCCGAAAATCGTAATAACACGATAATCAGAGAACTGCCTGGAAAATGGTTCAAGTCTCGCCTATTCCCGTTTCGTAACACACCGTCATAATCCTGATAGAATGAATTAGACACCTGTGCCACATCTGGGTATCCTTATTTGTTGACACTTCGCCAACCATGGCTTTATCATACAAGGACAACACGTGAAGACGTAGAAATATAATACAAAAGATGAGGTAATCAGTCCCCCAGCCCATGGAGTTGGATAAGACCACTGGTAGTCCTGAAAATCTGTAAACAAGCATATACTGGTCGTCAGGTGGGGACGTGCAGCCGACTAAGGATTTTTTCACTGGTAATGGCGAGATATTCCTCCTGAAGCCCAACACCCACCACCTCTAAAACCTCTTCACACAGAACTAGGACATCCCACTTTCATTTATTCATAATAATTAACAATTTTGCAATCCTGTCTTAATATTGGCACTAATATCAACACTCACTCAACAAACTAACTTCGCGAAATCTATTGAGTTTTATATTTTTTTTGCTTTTTAGTAGCTGCATACCGAAAAGAGGTAACGCAGTCCCCCGTTTTCCATGATTTTTTAGTCGCCCTCTATCTGTAAAAGGCTACGAAGGAAGATCTAAATCACTTTCCAAGGAGCTGGCAAAGGAGCATAAGACGAATAAAACTATTAATAAACACAAATAAATTTTAAAAACCTAACCTTGGAACAAATAAAACCCCGTCCTGGCAGAGTACAAAACATTTACCGCATCTCCCGTCTCCAATTACATCCCAAGGATGTAGTCCCATCTCTGTTGAGTTGGATCATTTGTATTAATAGCTTCTGAGTTACTTTTTAACGAGTACAATCACTTCTCGTCTCTTCTGACATGTACCGATGTCCAGAGTTTATGGATTTGCTTGCACGCATCATCTTACGACGCAATGCACACTCATTTACGATATATTGAAGGTACGAGCTCCCAATCTTTTTGTTCCTCTGTTTCCCTTTGGGCATTCCTGACCAGTTCCCATGTACCTTACAAATAAAGGAGAAAAAACTAATGAAATTGTAATGATTTGTCTATTATTTTATTTATGAAATCCTTTGTATGTAGAGATTCCATAAAGATTTTATGTTACTGATAACATTACAATATATATCTGTTATATACACTAATCATGACCTAATGAGTAAAAATACACAAACTTTCAAAATAATATACTCCCAGCCCCTGGGGTACAGTAACCTCCGAGGTTGGTAACCCCTACCTGTAGCAAGGTGAGTACTGTAGACAGTGGTTAGTTGTGTGTGTGTGTAACTCACCTATTGTGGTTGCAGGGTTCGAGTCATAGCTCCTGACCGCCGCCTCTTCATCACTGATTGCTACTAGGTCCTCTCTCTCCCCCTGTTCCAGAGCTTTATCAAACGCTACTGCCTTAAAGCTATGTATGTTCCCGCCTCCACTACATCACTATCAGGTCTATCCACGGCTTTGACTACTCTATGACTGAAGAAATACTCCTAACATCCCTTAGATTCTTCTGAGTCTACAACTTCCAATTGTGCCTCATGTGTCAGTGTCCCTTCACTGGAACATCCCGTCTTTAGTCCACCTCGTCTATTCCCGCGCAAGTATTTTATATGTCGTAATCAATCATGTCTCCCTGACCCTCTGGCCTCTCAGTGTCGTCATGGCCGATTTCCCTCAACCTTTCTTCGTATACAACCCCGTAGCTCTGGACTTGTCTTGTGCAGAACCTTGCACTTTTCTCTAATTTTCTTGACGTGCTTGAACTAGTGTGGAATTTCCAAACTGTGCTGGCATACTCCAGTATCTTACAGAGGTATCGGAACGCTATCCCTATTTTGCCAGGCGCCCGAATGCTGCAACACGTTATTCTGATAGTATGTCGCCTCAGGAGATATGCTCGGTGGTATACTCACCCCCAGATCTTTTTTCCTTGAGTGAAGTTTTGGAGCAGACTTTGGCCTCTAAACTATATTGTGTCTGGTCTGCGGTCTTCTTTGTCCTTCCACATCTTCAATGACTTTGCATTTGGCAGGGTTTAAACTCAAGGAACCATTGCTGGACCAGGCTTGTAAGCGCTTCCAGGGTCCTCTTGTACTCCTGCCTGATCCTCATCCGAAATTTGATTCTCTCATTAAACTTCACATCATCGCAAACAGGCACTTCAGAGTTCTATCCCCTTCGGGGGCCGTTATGTCATTCCACATATACCAAGAACAGCACAGGGTCCTAGGACTGACCCCTGTGGAACCCGCTTGTCCACACGCCCACTCTGACACCTCGTCACGTACCATGACTTCGTTTGTTGCTCCCTGTCAGGTATTCTCAGATCCCATGCAGTGCCTTATCCTGTTATGTGTGCCTGACCTCTAGCTTTTGCAGTAACCTCTTGTAGGAACTGTTGTCGAAGGCCTTCTTGCAGTCCAAAAAAATGCAGTCGATCCACCCCTCTTTTGTCTTACTTCTTGTTCACCTGTGTCATAAAAACTCTAGTAGGTTTGTGACACATGATTTTCCCTCCCTGAAACAATGCTGTTGTCAATTATACCTCGTTTCTTTCCAGGTGTTCGCACCACCTCCTCCTGATGATCTTCTCCATGACCTTGCACTATACACGGTTAAGTGATACAGGTCTGTAGTTTAGGCTTCATGTCTGTCTCCCTTTTTAAAAATTGGACTGACATTTGCCATCTTCCATACCTCGGGGAGTTGCCTAGTTTCAAATGAAGTGTTTGAAGATCTTTGGTAATGTACAGCACAATATCTCTGCTCCTCTTTAATAAGGACCCACGGAGAGATTTGCATTTGAGGTGTCAAGTTCGCCAGCAGCTCCTTCACCTCCTCCTTGGTTAGATGTACCTCATCCAGCAACTTGCTGGTGCAAGACTCCCCCTGCTCTGATTTCCTGAGTCCTACTGGTTTCCCCCACTGTAAATACTTCTTTAAATCTCGTGTTTATGCTCCTGGCATAATACCTCCCTGGTCGTTTCTTCGATTCCACATCACCCTTCCTAGTCTGATTACCTGGTCCTTGACTGTTGTTTTTCCTCTGATCGTGGCTTTGCAACAGCTTCGGGTCAGTCTTGAACTTTCGATGCTTATGTCATTTTCGTTAATTGCCGCCACTATTCCTCCCTTCTTATCTTTGCATATTCTTTCTTCCTGGCTCTTCGGCTAATCTCTTTATTTTCCTGAGTTCTCTTCTTCTGTAACCTTCTCCATCACTTAGTACACCTGATTTTTTTTGCCTCCCTACACCTTTGCGGGTGAACAAGGACTCGTTCTGTTCATCCCAATATTTCTGTTTCCCTTGGAACAAACTCTCCTCTGCCTTCCTTGCATTTTGTTGCCACATAGTCCATCATTTTGTTTACTGTGATTTCCTGTCAGTTCCCTCCTCCCACTGAATGTACTTGAAAGAAGTTCCTCAAACCTGAGTATTTTCCCTTTTGGTTAGTTGTTTTTCCCGCACCCTATTCCTGCTGCTCTCTCCACTTGTATGGAAGCTCAACTATGTAGTTGAAGCACAGTACCACATGAATCACTACTACAGGGTGCCTTTCATACATGAATCCTCGATGCCAAACTACTCAAGGTGGAAATAACAAGGTCCAGTCTTGCTTGTTCATCCTCTACCTCTCTCTCTCTGGTAGTGATTCTAACATGTTGATGCATGAGATTTTACCAGACCACATCCTCCACCTTGCTCTCCCATGTTTCGGAACCCCTGATGGGGCTCCATTTTCCCAGTCAATCTCCTGTGGATTGAAATCACCCATCAACTAAGTAACTTTGCTCCCCTCCCACACCCCATGTGTGCTCTCCTGGCCACCATCGGCTAGTGTTTCGACCATTGGCTATGTTGCTCTCATCGTATTCTTCTCTTGCCTTCCTGCAGTTTCTGTGTGGTTGTACATTACTGCAATTATCACCTTATGTCCCTCAGACTGTATGTTCCTTACTAAGTAGTCCCTTTCGCCCGTGCCGTCCTATCCTACCATTGTCTCACCCCCCACTGGTTTTTAATGACACGCAACTCCTCCTCCCTGCTGTCTTTCCTCCTGAGGATCGATATCCGATGGAAAGATTGAATCTGTTATTATATCTGGTGAGTTTTTGTTCTGTATAGTGCTATTTATGTCTGGGGATGTCTCTTTGATTCTTTTGTGCACTCATACTTATTTGTTATATCCATCTGCATTAGGTATACCACAGCCACCTTCAACTTCTTTTCTAAGATTGTTGGTCTGAGGAGGTGTATTGGTGGTTGGGGAAGTGGGTGACCTGAAAAGGAAAAACTATGGGGTGGTTGCTGTGGGGGAATTTTGATAATCAAAGGGGTGGGGGGCATTGGAAGTGGCATGGTGTTTGGTTTTAGTGGTTTGGTTTGCAACTGGTGTGACCTGGTGGGCGAGCTCTAAGGAATGTTGTGAGGGAGGCTGTATTGAAATCTTCCTGTGTCTGGATCTCCTGGTCTGTCTCTCCATCCCCTCTCATTTTCCTCCTTATCGCCTTTGTACCATCTCTCTCAGTTACTGCCTTATCTGCTTTGTGTTCTGTCGCGGTCGAGATTACACCTTCCTGTTCATGCTGGCATGTCCCTTAATCGTGCTTTTCTCCTGCAGGATCCTGTTCCGAATCGATTCTGCCTTGAAGGTCACTTTCACTAGTGCCTGTGTTCTTATTTTTACAAACCCCCCCCTATTCTCCGAAAATTATTCCCGTGGTCATGTTGTCATTCTCCTATTCTTTCATGATGGCTTTTCAATTGCTTTTTTTTCCCCCTTGTTTTCTTGCTCATTAATGTTTCCCCCTTCAACTTCCTGGAGCCCATAACAAAGACTTGACCTCACACTTTCATTCTCCCACTGCATATCCTTGTGTATCCCCTCATTCAATTTGATTTCCTCCATTTCAGCTTTCCTTTCTTCAGTTTCACTAGCTAATGTACTTGGGCTCAGTGGCCTGTCATTTTCCCTTCTCGGCTTTCCCTGGGCTCTGCTGTGTCTGTTAGGGCCTCCACATATAGCTTAGCTCTTTCATTTACTACAGTCTCCACTGATTGAGCTTCTACATGCAGTTTTCCTCCTTCTTTCCCTACAGTCCCCTTATTTGTGACTGAGGTAGCAGTCTCTGTTGTCAATCCCAAAATGTTCTTTAGTTCTTTAGGCTGTTTCAGATTTTTCAGTTCCTCTTCTAAACTCTGTATCCTGGCCTCTGCTGCTTTGACTTGCACCTCCCACTTCCTGCTTTCCATGTCTATCCTCTCTTCCATTCTCATGCTAAGTTCTTCTAGTTTCTTTTCCCATTCATGTTCCCTTTTTGTGAGCTCTGCTGCCCAATCTTCCTTTGCAGTTTCCTCCTCCTGTCCCTTGGTTTTTCTTGTTGCTCTCTGGCAACCCATTTTTGTTTTATCCTGATTGCCTCAGAGTGGGAAACCTATGTAATTCTGTATGTTAGGTTAGTATTGTGTATGTCAGAGTGTGGGGGGGGAGGTAGAGGAGGAACTGTGGCTATGTGGGAGAGTAGTGGGGGGGGGGTGGGAAGGAGGGAGAAGCAAGTGGGTGAGTGGGAAGGGAGAGGGAGGAGAGGGGGAGGGAGGTGAAAGAGGGAGGGAGGGATCAGGTGAAGGAGTGAGATGTCGGTGGGGAGGGGGAGTGAGGTGTATGTGTGAGTCTGGCAATGTGTGTGGTGTGTGTGTGTGTATGTGTGGTTGGCATGTGTGTGTGTGTGTGATGTGTGTGTGTGTGTGTGTTGTGTGTGTGGTGTGTGTGTGTGTGTGTGTGTGTGTGTGTGTGTGTGTGTGTGTGTGTGTGTGTTGTGTGTGTGTGTGTGTGTGTGTGTGTGTGTGTGTGTGTGTGTGTGTGTGTGTGTGTGTGTGTGTGTGTGTGTGTGTGTGTGTGTGTGTCTTGTGCGGTGTAATGACTGGCCGCAACTTCTTGTGACCTGACCACAACCCTCCTGGGACTTGACCCTCGCACCGTCTTACAATGTTGCCCTTAAAAGTTTGTCCCACCACCTAGCTTATAGTAATACTCGCCTTGTGTGTGTGTGTGTCTGGATTTAAGTATCAATTATTGCTGGTTATTATCCTGTTCCATGTTCACATTGGGAGAGGACTTCCTAGCTTCCTAAGTATTCTTACTGCTAATAACTACTGGAATTAATACTACTCTACTCCTCGCTGGACTCTACCTTCTCACACTCGTCAACACTATATTCACTATGTCTAATCTATTTCTTTCTGATTCTGGTATTAGCTTGCAGGAGTGAGTGACCCAGTATCGATCAAACAGTAATGCAAGGCCCAGCCAAGGCCTTCAAAATGGCAAACCACAAATATGTGAAATGAAACTTGCGCTCAGTAGGTGCAATGGACAAGTTTGCCAGCTCTGATGATGAAGTCCGTCGTACGTAGGCCTTAAATCCCTATATGGAGATCCTGTCACCCGTGATGTTTTATAACCACATATCTCATACATCCCCTTCCTCACGCGATTTCACTCTTCCCTATGATAGTATACACTTTCACATTATATACACTTCACTTTTATATGTATAATGGCACACAACCTTGTCGTGACTCACTTTTTCGAGGCCTACCAGCTAGCCAATGTGGCAACAGCGCGTAAGACCCCCAACGTTTCCGTTTGAAGTATTTTGAGTTCAGCTTTCTCTCACTTTTTTTTTTAAACTAATAACTTTAATTATCACTCTAGTATTGTTCACTGACATTCCACTACCACTGATTACCCGCTAGCTTGTTATTTGCACACCTTACAATGCTAAGGTTCTCAGACCTTGTTACCCCAACGTCTGCACCCCACGGACCCCACGTGTGTGTGGTGTGTTGTGTGTGTGTGTGTGTTGTGTGTGTGGTGTGTGTGTGTGTGTGTGTGTATGTGTGTGTGGGTGTGTGTGTGTGTATTGTGTGTGTACTCACCTATTTGTACTCACCTATTTGTGGTTGCAGGGGTCGAGTCCTAGCTCCTGGCCCCGCCTCTATATTTTTTAATTAGTGTTTATACAAAAATTAATGATTTTCTTCCAAAACAATGTTAGGAAACTTTCCTAACCTTATTATAACAATGGCAATTTAATTTAGCCTAATACAACTAAATATGTTTTATATAAGTGTAAAATAATTGAATATTATATAAACGCAATGACGGACATATTTCTTTCGTTAGGTTCAGAATGGATTTTGCGAATTATCATACACAAATACGGCAAAAGGATAAATTTGTGTATGTAATAATTTCGCAAAAAACCCATTCGAATCTAGCGAGAAGAATAATTTCATTGTGTTAATATATAATTGGGATGTTTTTGAAATGTGCGTGGATGTTGTGCGAATGATAAAAAGAGTTTGATTGTGGATGTTATGAATGAAAAGAAGGCCTGGGTATCCTGGCTTTAAGTGAGACAAAGCTGAAGGGGGTGGGAGAGTTTCAGTGGAGAAATAAATCAGTAGTAAGAGGGTTCTAGTAGAGTAGAGATAAGGAATGAAGTAGGAATAATGTTAAGGATCATTATGGCATGATAAAGGGAACATAAATGTGTAAACCCAATGATTATTGGAGGTAAAATAAGGTTTGAGAATAAGGGGGTGGGGTGGAAAGTGTGTTATGGTAGTGTTTATGCACCAGCAGCAGAGAGAAGTGTAGAGGAAAGAGAGAGATTTTGGGAAATGTTGAATGAATGCGTGGGGAGTTGTGAACCAAGTGAGAGAGTACTTGTAGTTCGGAATCTCAATGCTAAAGTGGGTAAAATTGTTGTTGAGGGAGTTGTAGGTAAATTTGGGGTACCAGGGGTAAATGAAAATGGGCAGCCTTTAATTGAGCTATGTGTAGAAAGAGGTCTAGTAATAAGTAATACATATTTTGTGAAAAAGAGGATATGTCTACAAGACACATACAATAAGCCACGTAATGAAAGTAGTTTGTTCGATTATGGTATAGGTGGATGAAAGGTTGTTAGGTAGCTTTAGGATGGTGCATGTTTATAGATGGGGAAACAGATATAACGGTCATTATTTAGTTGTAGCTACAGTTAGAGTAACAGATAGATGGAGCAAAACGAAAATGGCGACAACAAGAAAGGGAGAGAGGCGAAAGTTTATAAACTAAGAGAGGAGGACATTAGAATGAGATATTGAGATATAAGCAATTATTGGCAGAAAGGCGGGCTAGTGCAATTATGGGTAGTGGGGGGGTTGAAGAAGGATGGGATAGTTTTAAAAATGCAGTGTTAGGATGTGGGGCAAAAATTTGTGGCTATAGGAGGGTGATTGGTGGAATGATAAGGTAAAGGGTCTGATAAAAGAGAAAAAGGTCTCTTATGAGAGGTTTTTACAAAGCAGAAGTGATATGAGATGGGCATAGTGTATGGAGAGTAAAAGAAAGCTGAAGAGAGTGGTGAGAGATTGCAAAGGGAGAGCAAATGATAGATTGGGAGAGGCACTGTCAACAAATTTTGCTGAGAATAAGAAAAAAAAATTGGACATAGACAGGTTAAGAAAGCCTAAAAAACAAATGGATTTGTCAGTTAAAAACAGAGGAGGGGAGTTAGTAGATGGGGAGCTGGAGGTATTAGGTTGATGACGGGAATATTTTGAGGAACTTTTAAATGTCAATGAAGGAAGGGAGGCAGTAATTTCATTCATTGGCGAGGGAGGTATAACATCTTTTAGATGTAAACAAGAGCAGGATGTGAAAGTGAGGGAGATGCGTGAGGTGTTATGTAAAATGAAAAGGGGTAAAGCAGATGAAAATGATGGGATCATGACAGAAATGTTAAAAGGAAAGGGGGATTTAGATTTGGAGTGGTTGGTATTTTTGTTTAATAAATGCATGAAAGAAGGGAAGGTACCTAGGGATTGGCAGAGACGCTACATAATTCCTTTATATAATGGGAAGGGGGACAAAGGAGATTGTAAAGATTATAGAGGAATAAGTTTACTGAGTATGCCAGGTAAAGTGTATGGTAGGGTTATTTTGAAACAATTAGAGGTAAGACAGAGAGTAGGATTGCAGATGAACAAGGAGGCTTTAGAATGGGTAGAGGATGTGTAGATCAAGTGTTTACTTTGAGGCATATATGTGAACAGTATTTAAATTAAGGTAGGGAAGTTTTCATTGCATTTATGGATTTAGAAAAGGCATATGATAGAGTGGAAAGGGGAGCAATGTGGCAGATGAGAATAGTGAGGCTCCGGTTAGGGTGTGTAAGAGAGAGGGAGACTACTTCCCGGTAAAAGTACGTCTTAGACAGGGATGTGTAATGTCACCATGGTTGTTTAATATATTTATGGATGGGGTTGTAAAAGAAATAAATGCTAGGGTGTTGGGGAGAGGGGTGGGATTAAATTATGGAGAATCAAATACAAAATAGGAGTTAACACAGTTACTTTTTTGCCGAGTCTAAAGAAAAGTTGCAAAGGTTAGTGGATCAGATTGAGAGGTGAGTAAAGGTAGAAAGTTGATAGTGAACATAGATAAGAGGATATCAAACGATTTAGATAATGAAAAAATGGATATCATACTGGAGGAAGTATGGAAGAAGTGAATATGTTCAGATAATTGGGTGTTGAACTGTCAGCAGATGGGTTTATGAGGGATGAGGTTAACCGCAGAACTGATGAAGAAAAAAGGTGAGTGGTGCATTGAGGTATCTTTCGAGAGAAAAAAAAAGTTATCCATGGAAGTAAAGACGGGAATGCATGAGAGTATAGTGGTACCAACACTCTTATATGGGTGTGAAGCTTGGGTTGTAAATGCTGCAGCGAGGAGGAGGCCGGAGGCAGTGGAGATGTCCTGTCTAAGGGCAATGTGTGGTGTAAATATTATGCAGAAAATTCGGAGTGTGGAAATTAGGAGAAGGTGGAGTTTTGAGACTCTCTGACCGCGGGTTCAATCCCGGCCGGAGAATGGGTCATTAGTCAGAGGGCTGAAGAGGGGTTGTTGAGGTAGTTTGGTCATTTAGAGAGAATGGATCAAAGTATAAATCTGTAGGAGAAGGAAGGCGGGGTAGGGGTCGTCCTCCATAAGGTTGGAGGGAGGGGGAAAAGGAGATTTTGTGGGCGAGGGGCTAGGACTTCCAGCAAGGGATTCAGAGAAACCGGTTATTTTTATACAGCCGGACTTGAGTACTGGAAATGGGAAGTACAATGCTTGCACTTTAAAGGAGGGGTTCGGGATATTGGCAGTTTGGAGGGATATGTTATATCTTTATATATGCTTCTAAACTGTTGTATCTGGGTGAGGTGCTGAATGATGATGAAAGTATTTTTTTTTTCTTTTTTCGAGATTCTCTTTCCTTTTGGGTCACTCTGCCTCGGTGGGAGACGGCCGACTTTTTGAAATTTTAAAATAACATACAATATATATATATAAAATATATATATATATATATATATATATATTTTAAATATATATATATATATATATATTATATATTATTTTATTATATTTATATATATAAATATACAGTATATATTTTGTACATATATATATATATATAATATAATATATATATATATATATAATATATATATATATATATATATATATATATAAAACATATTTACATATATATATATATAATATATATATATATATATTTTAATATATATTAATATATAAATATATATATATATTATAATATAATAATATGTCGTGCTGAATATGTAAAACTGGTCAATTAGCAAGAACTCATTTAAAATTAAGTCCTTTCTGAAATTTTCTCTTATACGTTTAAAGATATATTTTTTTTCATTAATGTTAATGTAAAAATTTTTAGTTTTGCACCAAAAGAATCTTAGAAAACTTACCTAAACCCTTTTTATAACAAGAGCAATTTATTTTTCCCTAACCAAACTAAATATTTTTAGTTTGTTTACAAATAATTTATTACTAAACAAACACAGTGAAATATATTTTTTTTTTGTTAGGTCAGAATGATTTTGGGAAATTTTGCATACACAAACTTTCACTTGTCCTATATGGCAAGATGAGCGTTGCAAATTTTAAACCAAGATCGCAAATTCTGCCTATTCGGCACGACCCTATATATATATATATATATATATATATATATAATATATATAATATATTATAATATATATATATATAATAAATATATATATATAATATATTACCTGGAGTTTACCTGGAGAGAGTTCCGGGGTCAACGCCCCCGCGGCCCGGCTGTGACCAGGCCTCCTGGTGGATCAAGCCTGATCAACCAGGCTGTTGCTGCTGGCTGCACGCAAACCAACGTACGAGCCACAGCCCGGCTGGTCAGGAACCGACTTTAGGTGCTTGTCCCCGTGCCAGCTTGAAGACTGCCAGGGGTCTGTTAGTAATCCCCCTTATGTATGCTGGGGGGCAGTTTAACAGTCCTCGGGCCCCTGACACTTATTGTATGGTCTCTTAACGAGCTAGTGACACCCCTGCTTTTCATTGGGGGGATGTTTTCATCGTCTGCCCAAATCTTTTGCTTTCGTAGTGAGTGATTTTCGTGAGCAAGTCCGTACTAGTCCCTCTAGGATTTTCCAGGTGTATATAATCATGTATCTCTCCCGCCTGCGTTCCAGGGAATACAGGTTCGGAACCTCAAGCGCCCCAGTTTTTGGGTGTTTTATCTCCTTATGTCCCGTGAAGGTTTTCTCTGTACATTTTCTGGGTCACAATTTCCCCGCCTTTGGAAGGTGCTGTTAGTGGCAGCAATATTCCACCCTAGATAGAAAAAAGGACCTGAAGATGTCATAGGGCTTGGCCCCCCCTTTTTTAAAGGGTTTCTCATTACCATCCGTCTTTTTATAGCAATGCATTGATACAATGTTGGGGCCTTAAGATGAGATCCCCGACATGACACTCCCGGGTCTTTGACGTTGGTTTTCGCTCTTTTTTGGGGGCCAGAATTTGTTTTGTACTCTGATAAAAGTTTTAAATTTCCTCGGTTTACCATTCTGGTAATTGAAATTTTAACGTTGAAAATATATTATATTTTATATATATATAATATATATATATATATATAAATATATATATATATTATATATATATATTATATGTATATATATTATTGTGTCGAATAAGTAAAACTTGCGATTTTCGCTAAAATGAATGGTCTTTTGCCGTTAAAGCAGAAAAAAATTTTGCGTAAAAATAATTTCAAGAATATCTTTTCTGAACCTACGATAAAATATATTCATTGGTTTGTTTATTTTTAAAATTATTGTAAATTTTCTTAAAATATTTGTTGGATTAGAAAAAATTTAAAATTTTCACTTGTGTAATAATTTTAGGAAAATTTCCCCAAAGGGTTTTCTTCTGGTACAAAATTTAAATTTTACATTACCGGAGTATCCCTGGAGAGGGTTTCGGGGTCAACGCCCCCCTCCCCGGGTCTTGCCCACCCTCCTGCTGGATCAGGGTTGTCACCAGGCTGTTACTGCGGGTCGCTGCAAACTGAGTACGATCCCCACAGCCCCGGTGGCAGGAACTGTCTTTTGGGCATGTCAGTGCCTTCTTAAGACACCCAGGAATTATGGAACCCCCCCTTTTTATGCTGGGGGGCCCAGTTGAACAGTTTTGATCCCCTACACTTATTGTGTTGTCTCTGTGTCTCGTGGCCCCCCCGTTTTTTCATTGGGGATGTTGCGTCTTACCAAATTTTTTTGCGCTCAGGGGGTGGAGTTTTTCACGGGGAATTTTTGGTACTAATCCCTTTAGGATTTTCCAGGCGTATTTATCATGTATCCTCTCACCTGCTTTCCGGGAAATACAAAATCGGGCCTTCACCGTTCCCAGTACTTTTGTGGTTTATCTTATTTTAACCTTAAAAAGTTTTTTGAAAATTTTCCAGGTAAGCAAATTTTGCTTTCCTGAAGGGGGGATTATTTAAGCAGTATTCTACCCAGAGAAAACCAGCGTTTGAAGAAAGTCATGGACTTGCGTCCCTGGTTTTGAAGGTTCTCATTATCCTCTGATCATTTTTTTAGCAGATCGGTAGATAGATTGTTTTGGTCTTTTAAGGGGTCCTCTTACATTTCACCTGGTCCTTTACATTACTTTCTCGCTCATTTTATGGTTAAAATTTGTTGTATACCCTGAATGTTTTAATTTTCCCCCCCAATTTTCCCTTTCTGAGTAGTTGAAATTTCTCTTTATTGAGCCTAATATTGTTTTGAGTGGCCCATTTGAAGATTTGGTTATTGTCCGCTTGGAGTTTTGCGTGCAGTGTCTTCGATGGAGGACTGTCATGGGAATTTTTGGGGGTCATCCGCAAAGGAAGACAGAGCATGGATTAAACTCTGTCTATGTCAGAAAGAAATGAGGAAAAAAATGGGAGCGAGTACTGTGCCTTGTGGAACAGAGCTTTTCACCATAGTTGCTTCAGACTTTACTCTGTTTACTATTACTCTTTGTATTTTATTTGTTAGGAAGTTAGAGATCCTTCTATTTTCCTGCTATTCCTTTATCATGCATTTTTTGGTTTAAAACACCGTGGTACACTTTCGAAGGGTTTTTCAAAGTCTGGCTTTCTACACCTGCATTATTTATCCCTGTAGCACCCGGACCTTATAGTGGGCCAGGGTTTGGGACAGGCAAAGCGACTGCTCTAAACCGTGTTGCCCCCGGGTGTAAACGATGGGTACCCAGGTGGTTGGCGATCTTGTTCTTTCGAACCATTTCAAAGATTTTTTCATGAGTACTTTAAAAGTATAGAAAAATTTTAGAAAGGACTTAAACTTTAAATCCTCCGAAGTAGGGGTTTCAAATTATATTGCTTCCTACCCGGGCACATCAGTGAACCCCAGGCAGCTTTCCTTTTTTTTATTTTTTTCTTCTCCCGTGGTTTTGACCACATTGCGATTTTTTTATCAAAAACGAAAAAAAACAAGCGGTGTATAATCAAGAAAGATCGTAGCAAGGGAAAATCCTCTTCACGTAGATTCCTTTGCTCAATCGAGATTTTCCCTGCCTTAAGTTAAGGGTTTTTTTTAAAACTTTTACTACGATTTTACAAAACTTTTCTGTCACCACTGCGACACTCCTCTTTCCTTTAACTTTATCAACTGGCCGCGATCAACTTTCTTAAGTGTCTATAAAGTAAACTCTGTAACTCTATGCTGTATTCTGTCTTACCCTTACCTAATTATCGCCGTAGGGTTTCCCCAAAGTATCGGTTCACTACCCAGTATTGTTAGTGTTGGACACAGACACTGAAGTTTGTATAGCTGGGGAAGCAGTTTGTGGATACTGGGAATATTGAACATCATTTAAAGTATTCAAGTTCTTGCAGTTGTCATACGACTGTTCGAAGTTTACTAATGAACAAATATTTTGAAATTGGAAACTCTAAATGACCTTTTATTGTTCTGTTATGAGAATTTCATTTACGAAATAGTCTTTTGGATAATAAAAAATAAAGATAAAGAATGTAAAAAGAAAAGGAAAATATATAATAAAAGTCCCAATACAGTTGTGAGAACATACATAAATATAACAGACTAGAACTACATGCTGGATGACGTTCTTTCCATCCTGGTAAGATATCAAGTAACTTGATAAATGTCACATTAGTTGCACTTGTGTCCTTTTACTTTACATATTGTCGGTAATTCTACCAACTTTATTACAACTTGATACTTGATATCTAACCTTCTCTTGATGGTGTTAAAAAGTTCCCAAATGAACTAAACGGACATTTATAGTTAATTAATTAAATAACCTAAAAACTGAATTCAATAAACAGCCGAGGTTGCTATCAGCTTTTGTTTCGGAAAAAAGAATTACTGATGTTGCTGTCTGTTTAGCGATGAGATGTGCGAAGATGTTTATTGTCATATATCGCACAAGGTCAGTAAGAATTTTTATACGCAGTGATAAACCCAGCAACCAGTGATAAAAAAATATTTTTTCCAAACAAATAAGGAATAAATGAATAACTTGACGATTTCTCAGATTCAGTGATAAAGATAATAAGCAGAATATTCAAGAACAAGTTACTGGGAATTAGATGACTAAATGGAAATATTATCCTACTATTAATATGAATGGGATCAAGCAGCCTGCAAGAAGTAATGCTAAGAAAACATCAGAGTTTAGGTTATAATATTATATAGTCAGCGGGAAACATGATGAACAGCCTATTATGGCTTACCGATTCATTTTTCAAATTGCTCGGAAGTTTAAGTCTAAGATCACTGATGCCAATATTCTAATACAAATAAGTGTATAAAATAAATAGAATTTAGCTTTTAAATATATAAATGCAAATAAAATCACGTGTGTTATATAACAGGAAGTAGGTAACCTCAATAACCCTTCTTATTTATCTTGAAATAAAGACTACTCATTAAGCCATGTAGTACGAGGGTTACTGGTGCACCTGGAAACCTAACAAGGGAGTAAGAAGCTTCATGAGCTTCCAGTGACCAGGAAAGTTAGAGAAAGAATGTATAAATTTTTGGTATTATATTGGCCTCAAAAATACTTGAAATTACGCCATAAACATAGCTTATGTATTATTTTCCAAGAGGTCTGCAACCTAAGCTATGTTTTATTCTTTGAATTGTAATATATGCTTGTTCCGAATTTTGTTATAACTAAACAGAGAGAAGGTAGCATACATGTTTTGAAAAGTATAAGGACTGTAAATTAAGCATTGTTCCTGGTGTTCTATGATAATGTCTTTCACACAGGCTGAATCAATACAATTAATCATATTGGTCTACACTGCAGGATATGTCACACACTAATATAAGAATTTACGTGAAGTACTGATCAGCAGTGCTTGAGACTTTTTACCCAGAGAAATACTGATGTTCATTTGGCATTTCTTACAATGATGTATGTGAGTTCCATTACAAAACGTACAACATTATGCAATTGGAAATCTTTGGTTGAAATGACTATCAGTGTGTCTTATGGAAGCAGAATTGTAGAAATACAATCTTTTTAAGCTATCACACCAACTCACTTGAAAAACTCAATTCGGGAGCCTTTTTCAGCTTCAGCCCAAATGTTGCCAACGCCACCTAGATCAATGCAGCTGATGATGACCACCAGCAGCACCCCGCCGAACATGAGTAGTGTCTGCATCACGTCTGTGTACACCACGGCCTTCGCGCCGCCCTGAGGAAACATGAGCCTCCATCACACACCTTCCTGAGGATAAACATGATAACATAAGTCTGCATAACTTGAAGCCAATGTTGCACATGTGTAGTCCCACACCATCTACTTACTATCTGTCCAGGTTTAGAGGGTAATTTTGGAAGCCAACGGATCTGCATACTTGAGGTGGCTGGGGATCCGGCTGTTCCAAGGTTTCTATGTCTTGATAAAATTATTTACCACTTCATGTTCTATAATATTTCCCTCAGATCAGTGGCAAGCAAGACCATGGTATCCGAATCGCTCTGCCGATTTATTGCCACAGATACTCCTGTACCCGGCGAGAATAGGAGCGGCAAGGCGAAGGGAAATACTAGTGCGAATGGTCTGCGGGTCGAGGAATGTGAGAAGGTATGAACTGAGGACAGCCAACAGGAAATCCCTCACATGAGCAGCTCTCACTGCTAGAAGACGAGCTCCGTCCTTCACCAAACACTTTGAAGCAGTGCTGAGACTATGTTCTCTACTATTGGGCCATCCCAGTGTGACTGTTTGTAGTTGTTGGGGGAGCAGGGTTCGTTGCAGAGCCTAGATCCGTCAATGAACTTTTGGTCACGAATTCCAACATTGTCCCTAAGGTGTTTAGGAACAATCACTTCAACAAGTTTACTCTGGATGCTACACATGCACACAGGAAAACAGTGAATGCAATCTGTGATCTCCTGCGTAAAACAGCACCTATCTAGAGTACGATTGACGGTGCACATCTTAGGATACATGTTAACCTGGGCAGACTCAGGCATTTTGTGAGAAGATACAAGGCATCGTAGGTGTCTAGACTGCCTATTTGAAGTTCATCTAACTCAAATCGTCTAGTTTCAACTCGAGAATTAAGTCAGTTCCATCAGTTCCAAGAAGTGTTCAGGCAAGACACTGTTGGGGTAGTGACTGATGCACCTGGTATTATGGATCTCACTGCTTCGATCACTTCTTTACTGGTTGAGAGGATTTCACATTTGGATGAATTAAGGATGAATCCCATGTCATGTCCCAGTGTTATCACCTGAGCAAGATCTGCTTGAAGCGACTCCTTCGTGCCTGTCAGTGTACTATTATCCAGGAAGCAGGAGAACTGGATCCAGAGGATCCCCTTGCTCGACACCCTCCCATGAAGTGATTTCGTGCTCCCTAAACAGAAGCATCGATTCCTTGCTGTATTAACAGCTAATAATACCACGACTCTTTTCAGGAGATTAATGCATTCTTGAAATCTAATTTTACTACTGCATTGTTCTCAGGTAGGTTGCTGATGCACGCCCTTGCTCCAAGAACCGCTGCGTCGCTGCCTTGAGGGATCCCAAAGCCAAGATCATTTGGTTAAAGCATTATAGCCACCTCTGTTTGAAATACTTCGGGCATCAGCTTGGGAAAAGAGGCGACGACAAATGTTGTCCACGGCAATTAGGTTATTTTTTCCAACTTTTTAAGAGAACAGAGTGGTGCGTCAAAGAAAAAAGTTTAATTTTGCTAGGAATCAGACCAGCCAAAGACTTTTAACGTACCTCGTAATCTCTAATAGGAATATCTCTGAAATCTCCCCGAGAGCTGGAATCTTATTCCAGTTTAGCGCCTAGTGTAGTCCCCAGATAGGAGTGGCATATAATCTGTAAACGTCTGAAACTTGCACAAACAGTAGTTCCACAATGGAGTAGAGGCGTTAGAACTGCTGGTGTCCCTGGTTTCCCTGGCAGAGCGCATTGTCACTAAGTGCTTGTAAAGTTGGAAACTATATTTTGACAGGTGATTATCCTGATTGCCTTCACTGTGTTACCTCTCTTCAATTTTTGTTGTTTATCAAGATTCTGATTTTCTCACTCTCAGAGGAATGATAAGGGTGGGTCTGTCTCTCTCGTGTTTGTGTTGGTGAAGAAGACGATTGAAGTTGTCAGCGCTGGGAAAATCTCTTAAGATGGGACGAAACCAAAATGTTTGCCGATATCGATACCGATATCCAATTTTGGCCGATATTTTTCCTATATATTTTTTTAAATTGATTATTTTCAGATATATTAAAGATTAACTGACACATTTTCATTATACAGTTTATAGTTTCTTTATAAAATTTGATGAAAAACATTGAAAAATAGAGAAACACATACATTATTCTAATACATGAAACTAAGAATAAATACTTGAATTGAAGATGAGGAACATCAACATCTCCACATTTCTGGAAAGAAACTAATCTGTTCCTATGAATAGATTTATTTTCTCCAATGGTGACCAATCGTTCATTTTCTCCTGAAGAGAAGTTAACTCGTATACTTACTGGCTAGGATACCAGAGACTGAAGAACTATCATTTTCTTTCCACCACTCTAGAGTATTTACATCCTTGCTCAATAATACCATTGCCATATATAATCTCTGTTTTTATGTCTGTGATGACACAAATACCACCACGTTTGTGTTTTCGGTTCTCCTTTTTTTTGTGATTTAGAAAATGATTCCAAGGCAGATGTTTGCGACGTGTTGTTGTTGGGAATACTGTCTACAAGTTCTTTATAACATTTATGAAAGTCAAACTCATAAAATTCTTCATGCCTTGTTATACTATCTGGAGTTTCTTCATAAGACTCGATGCCCGTTTATGCTGCACCAAACCAGCTGCACTCTCTGAGTTCTTGAGCTGCTGCACTCTCTGAGTTCTTGAGCTGCTGTACTCTCTGAGTTCTTGAGCTGCTGTACTCCATGAGTTCTTGAGCTGCTGCACTCTCTGAGTTCTTGAGCAGCTGCACTCTCTGAGTTCTTGAGCTGCTGCACTCTCTGAGTTCTTGAGCTGCTGCACTCTCTGAGTTCTTGAGCTTTCTGCCCCTCTCTGAGGTTTCTTGGCTTGCTGCACTCTCGAGTTCTTGACTGCTGCACTCTCTGAGTTCTTGGCTGCTGCACTCTCTGAGTTCTTGAGCAGCTGTCACTCCTCTGAGTTCTTGAGCTGCTGCACTCTCTGAGTTCTTGAGCTGCTGCACTCTCTGAGTTCTTGAGAGCTGGCAACTCTCTGAGTTCTTGAGCAGCTGCACTCCCCTGAGTTCTTGAGCTGCTGCACTCCTGAGTTTCTGAGCTGATGTACTCCATGAGTTCTTGAGCTGCTGTACTCCATGAGTTCTTGAGCTGCTGCACTCTCTGAGTTCTTGAGCAGCTGCACTCTCTGAGTTCTTGAGCTGCTGCACTCTCTGAGTTCTTGAGCTGCTGCACTCTCTGAGTTCTTAAGCTGCTGCACTCTCTGAGTTCTTGAGCTGCTGCACTCTCTGAGTTCTTGAGCTGCTGCACTCTCTGAGTTCTTGAGCTGCTGCACTCTCTGAGTTCTTGAGCTGCTGCACTCTCTGAGTTCTTAAGCTGCTGCATTCTCTCCTGAGTTTTTCAGTTCATTCTCAAAACTGAAAAGGTGTGTTTTACATTATTCATCCGCCGCATTGACACTGACGAAGCTATTTCCACATTGTTGATCTAGAAACGTACTAAGTATCGTGTTGTAGTTAGTGGTGTAACTCGAACCTAATTGACATAACTCTTGAAAAGTTGATAATTTGTTACCCAAGCCTGAGAATCTTGTATTATTCAGTCTAGTTGAGGAAACGTTTCAACTATTGTGCTTGACACAGTATTTCTCAGACCAGACACTTTTTTTAATTAGATGTACAGATGTTTCGTGAAATATTTTCAACAAAAAATAAACTTGCTGTAAGATTCTATTTGTTTCCATCAACTGATAGTAGGTGTCTGTTATCTAAGTAATACATTGTATTGTATTTTTTGCTTTTGCTGACAGATGTGATGTAGCTTTAAGTGCTTTTCTAGTTTGTAGGAACATTCTGAAGCTTTTACTTTAGTCATTCATTTTGTTCTTGAAGATCCTGTACTTTACTGCAGGCTCGAGGAGAGTAGCTGAAATGGCTTGCTTTAATGATTTTTATTGCTACCAGCTTTTTTACTTCCATCAAATGATAGGTAAGTATGTGTTATTTAAGCAATACACTGCAATTGTTTTTTCCAAAGATGCCATTAAACAAGTGCCATTCCAGGAGTCTTTGGTTTAGTTCAGGGTACAGAAGTGTCTGAATTAGCTTACAGTGATGCCTTTTTCTGTTCTTTGCCCCAGAATTCAATTATGGATAACCATTTAGAGTGCAGGTAGAAAATATGGAAGACTGTTGAAACCTGTCCGATCAAGTCCTTTGGCATACTTAGCATCATTATCTTGTGTATCAAATGATTCTTGGTAGCTGTTATGTTCAATTCTTGGTTCTTGAATAATTTCGGTGATGTGCGTTGCTGTGAGGTCCAGGAAATGGCACCGCTCTAAGGCCAACAGTTTCCTGAATAAAGTTTTCCTGGGTCACATGTGATGGCGTGTACTATTTACTTATATATAGGTGGTTGCAGTCTCAATTCTTGGACACACCTATCCACTTGCCATTTGTCAAATTCCCTCCCCAAAGCCTCCTGTCGTACCTGCTCTTAAAACTAAATATGGGGCCTGCCTACACTACATTCTCGTCAAATCGTTCTACTTCTTGACCATCCTGAGGCTGAAGAAGTATTTCCTGAGATCCCTCGGAATCATCTGTAACTGTAATTTCCAACTATGCTCCCTATGTGCCTGTTTCTGTCCTCTCAAAGAGTCTCTCCCTGTACACCCTATCAATTCTCCCGAGTATTTTGCATGTTGTTTTAATGTCTTCCATTTTTCAATTTTCCTCTAATGTCATCAGGTTATACTCCTTTAGCCTGTCCTCATAGTTCATACATATTATCTCTGGGACTAGTCTCGTTGCTTACTTCTGCGCTTTCTCCAGTTTTTATTTTGGTGGTTTGTACTCCAAGATATATATGGCATATGTTACGTAAAGGTCTTGAATGACTTCGTCAAGATTCCTGAAGGCTATTCTTAAATTTGTCAGATGAGCACTGGCTGCAAATTTTTTACAGTTGATATATGCTTCGAGGACTATACTTGACACTATACTCACCCCTACGCCTTTCTTTTTGAGTGATGTCTACATTCTCTGTCCCCCGCGTCAGTATTCTGTCTGATCTTCTCGCCCCTTCCCCAGTCTTCATAACTGCAGTTACCGGGGTTGAATTCAAGTATCCACTTATCTGACTAATCTGGAAGTTTTGCCAGATCCTTTTGCAGTCTTTCCTTGTTCTTGTAGGTTTGTATGTACCTCATTAGTTTTACATCGTCAGCTAGCAGAGATACATCTGACTTAATCTAACCTAGCATGAAACAAATAGCGGTCCTAATACCGATTCTAGAACTTCGCTTTCATTCCCCATTCTGACATCTCTTCCTATATAATTACTCTTTGTTTCTGTCCGCTAAGATAGATCCATCAGAGTACGTTCCCTGTTATTCCTGCATGCTAAAGTTTTTGCCGTAGTCACTTTTGAGATGAAGTATCAAATATCTAGATGCAGTCCAAGAAAAATCAAAGCTGTCCATGTCTCTCTCCTGTTTCACTTCTGTCACTTTGTCATAGATCTACAACAGGTTGGTAAGATAAGATATGTCATCTCTAAACCTCTGCTGATTACTTCTTGTGTAATCATATTCTTCCTTCATATTATCTCCTCCATTACCTTATATGCAAGTCAGTCATATCGGCGTTTGGCTCAAAGTTTCCTGTCTGTCTCCTTTATTGAATATGGGGAATACATTTGCTGTTTTTTTTCAGATCTCTGGCAGCTGTCCACTGTCCATTAACTTGTACTAGACTCTAGTTATAGCTTCACCAGTCCTTCATATCCCGCTCATGGAATCCATGGTGACACCTTGCTAAGGCCCTTTTTTTTTTTACTATTACTCTGTTGTGTCTGTTTTCCAATGCCCATCGCATTACCAGAGAACAATGCCCATTTTCACTGAGAACACTTCACAGACTTCACACTTCACAGACTTCACACTTCACAGACTTCACACTTCACAGACTTCACACTTCACAGACTTCACACTTCACAGACTTCACACTTCACAGACTTCACACTTCACAGACTTCACACTTCACAGACTTCTTTGTCGTTACTTGCAAGTTCTCCTTCATTTTTGAAATCCATTTACCTGGTCTTTTACCTCCGTCTTTCATGTGATGTGGATGTGAGGTAGTTTTGGCTACTATGTCACTCAAATTTCCGCTCAGCCTCTCTGTTCACCCTTGCAGATTTATTCTAACTTGTAAGCTCGCTTCTCTGTTTTCGACTGTCTTTTCTATAGTTTTTACAGGCTCTTGTGGGTTTTTTCTGTCTTCTCTGCACCTCTGGTTAAACCAAGAACACATTTTTTAACTTTTCCACCCTTTGCCTACAGGCACTTCCTTCTTATTACTACATCATCTCATTCGGTTGTTTTCCTTCTGTCTCCCATTCCTAATGCATTTAGAATTAGAATTTTTCTCTTCCATTCAAAGTTTCCCCTTATGAAGTCTGGTGCCTCAAACTCTTCACCTTTTCTACCCTTAATATTTAGTTCCACAAGAAAAATGAAATTCAGTACTGTATGGTGGCAAGTGCACAGGGAGCTCTCGTTTATGATATATGTATTGTGGTAAATACAGGATCCAATCTTGCTGGGTCATCTCTCTCTCTCTCTCTCTCTCTCTCTCTCTCGTTATATCCTTATCATGCTCATATAAAAAGTTTTCCCTAACTACCTATCCCAATATTCCTAGTTCACCATGTGGGTCTCAATTCTCCCATTTTTTTTTTTTTTTTTTTGTTGACATCACCACAAGCTCTCCTTTCTGCTGCTGCTGCAGTGTCAACCATTGCCGTGTTCTTCTCTTCACATTCTTGTCTTGGTGTCTTATTGTAAATCACTTCCACCACTTTGAGTCTCCTACCCTTGATTGTGGCCTACCATGTAATCAGTTAACTTAGTTTCATTTGTTCTTCTCATTTTTTCAAAGCCTCCCTTACCCATTCCCTGTTTCTTATGCCATTCCTTTTTAACTGATTTCTATCTAAGAATCTGGCATCAGCCATCATTTCAGGTAGTTTAAACTCTGTGATAGTTATGATGTCTTAGTTTCTTTCTGCTATCCATTCTTAAACTTGCCACTTTCTTTTGATAATGATTTCTAATTATTGTACAACACTGGGCTTCCTTTTTTAACGATGTTCTGGTAGTTGTGGTCTAGTCTTTCTGTTTGTCGAGCATCTGGCCGGAGTTGGGTAGGTAGAGATAAGGACTGTACGCATCAATACTGGGGAAGAGTTAAAGATGGCAGTTTTAGGTAGAAGGGAAAGTAGAAAGCGTATGGTGATAAAGAAAAAGGTTATAGGGATATTGTTACTATTGGGAAAGTTGGGGTGGGTCTTGAGATGGGCCAACTAAGACAGGAGCAGTGGGTTACCCTAAACGAGTTCCTTAGGGCTGAGTGTTCCCTCCTGTCTTCCTCTCTTCCTCTCTGCTTTACAAAATTTCTCATCTGTTCCCTCTCCGTCTCCGTCTTGCTCCGATCCACTATATACAGCAATAGCACTTGTATTTCCTTCTTTCTTTCTGTCTCAGGATTCTGTTTTTGGTTATAATAGTCCAGAAGAATAGTTTGATTCGACTTTGTTTATCACGGTAATACCTCTCAGTCTTTTGAAAAATTTCCATTGCTCTTCTTATTCTCCTAAGTATCCAATGATAGATTCAGTTATGCTTTTTTCCTCGTATCTCCTACTTCCTGACATCCTTTCACCGCCCTTGAGTCCAAAGATCATCAGCATCCTCTTTTATTTCCACCCATTATTTTGCCTGAAGATTGCCTTTTCTGTCTTCACTATGTTCATTGCTGTTTCCTTTATCACACTTTTCCTCTCGTCTACTGACAGCATCTCCACTAGTAATTTGCCTTCTTTATCCATTCCAGTTTCTGCTCCTCATTCCTTCATTACTGCTACCACATCTGCCCATTTTTATATTTTTTCATGGCTTCTTTCAGCTTTTTTCACTTCCTCCAGGTTTGGTGGCCTCCATTCAGCCAAAAACGTACTATTTACCTGCTCCAAGACGTCCTCCCTTACCTTACTGCACACTCCTCAGTTTCCTACTGAAGGAATTAAATTTTCCTTTAATTAGTTCTTTAGTACATTCATCATCACATCTAGACAGTGTAACTCACCTCCTCATATATACCATATTCTTGCACTCGTGGGAAACTACTTCATAAATTTAATGGTTGTAATTATAACCACACTTTTAAAGGGGTGGACAGGTAAGCCAGTAGAAAGCCTCGGTCAGATGACCAAAAGCTCCAGTGGCGGTCATTATAAAACTAAGACCAGCTTCAGGAAGCACGTGTCCTGTTTCATGACAAACTTACCGAACCTAATTGTGGGAAAGTTGTAATACCTTTAATTAAGAGCAAGTAGGCTATGTTTGTTGGGTATGTAGGACAAGCCACAGGGAGGGGTGGAAATCTTTAGCTCAAGTACTTTCACACTTCTCAGTGCGTCATCAGGAGCTGTGCAATGTTGCAAGGGAGCAACCAAAGCAGGAAGAGAGGTCTCAGAATTGCGTAGGTGTCACTGGCCACGGTTACCCTTAGACTGCGTTAGTGGTCGGTGCCAACCACACCCTACCATCATCCCCCTATTACCCATATGGGGTAGAGGGTTTCTGAGATGTGAAGTATGAAATTATAAGATATAAAAAGTCAGCCCTAAGCTTTATCTAATCGTTTATAACAGGTCATGTGGTTTGAGAAAATAAGTTTCTCGTTAGATACTGTAGATATGGATAGCTATTATTCTGTGTGACCTTTTCAATTAAGATTGCACGTCTGCGATTGTTTGTTTGGTATGTACTCACCTATATGTTCCTACAGAGATCAAGTCACAGTTCCTGTCCACGCCTCTGAACTTGACGTTTTAGAGATTTACTCTATTAGCCTCGTGGGCCGTATCGTACCTGTTCTTAAAGTTAAATATGGAACCAGTTTGCATGCATGCGTGTGTGTGTGTGTGTGTGTGTGTGTGTGTGTGTGTGTGTGTGTGTGTGTATCTGTGCCTGTGTTTGTGTGTGTATTAGTGAGTGAGTGTGCGACTGCCTGTATTATACGTGGAGCGTGTTCCGGGGGTCAATGCTCCCTCGACCGAATCCTTGATAAGGCCTCCCAGTGGATCAGGGCCTGAACAACCAGGTTGTTTCTGCTGGTCGCAGGTAGTCCATCATATGAATCACAGCACGGCAGATCGGGTACTAACTTTAGGTAACTGTTCCGTACCCTCTTGAAGGTAGCTCGGGGTAATTCCCCATACGCCTGGTGGGAGGCTGTTGAACGGTCTTGGGCCCAGGACACTTACTGTGTTTTCTCTTAGTGCACTCACGGTGCACTCACGGTGTCTTTCGCTCTCATAGAGTGGTGTAGAGCGTCACTTTGGTAACCTTGACAGTTTCTCTGTAGTGGGATGAAATCCTGCTGACTGTGAGCTTTCTCTGTATATACCCGCTCGTTTCTGTGTGGTGCATTAATATGAAAATTACTTGTGAGGTCAGAACATACAGGAGGAGATTGAAATAGCTTGTAACCATGCTTGAGGCCTACTGATGTGCCTGGGCTGGGAAAGAAACATGGCTTGTAAACCATGCTGCCAAGCTTATGAGGCATTTGTGGCCGAGTGGTGCAGAGTGTCACTTTTGGAACCGTGCCAGATTCACTGTAATTGGATCGAATCCTGCTGACTTTGATCTTTCTCTGAATATACCTTCTTGTTTCTGCAAGGTGCAGAAACAAGAGGGTATATATATATATATATATATATATATATATATATATATATATATATATATATATATATATATAATATATATATATATATATATAGGTTGGTAGACAGAAAACCACCCAGGGAAGTACTACCGCCCCTGCCAGATGACTGTGAAACAAAAACCTGTAACTGTTTTGCATGATGGTAGGATTGCTGGTTTCTTTTTCGTCTCATAAACACGCTAAGATAACAGGGATATCTTGCTACTCCTACTTACACTTTGTCACACTTCACAGACACGCACATGCATATTTATATATACATACATCTAGGTTTTTCTCCTTTTTCAAAATAGCTCTTGTTCTTTTTTTTTCTTCTATTGTCCATGGGGAAGGGGAAAAGAATTTTTCCCTCCGTAAGCCATGCGTGTCGTATGAGGCGCTAAAATGCCGGGAGCAATGGGCTAGAAACCCCTTCTCCTGTATACAATTACAAAAAAAGAGAAGAAGAAAAACTTAATAAAACTGGGTTGCTTAAATGTGCGTGGATGTAGTGCGGATGACAAGAAACAGATGATTGCTGATTTTTATGAATGAAAAGAAGTTGGATGTCTGGCCCTAAGCGAAACAAAGCTGAAGGGGGTAGAGAGTTTCAGTGGGGGAAATAAATGGGATTAAATCTGGAGTACTGGAGAGTTAGAGCAAAGGAAGGGGTAGCAGTAATGTTAAATGATCAGTTATGGAAGGAGAAAAGAGAATATGAATGTGTAAATTCTAGAATTTTGTGGATTAAAGTAAGGTTGGATGCGAGAAGTGGGTCATAATAAGCGTGTATGCACCTGGAGAAGAGAGGAATGCAGAGGAGAGAGAGAATTTTGGAGATGTTAAGTGAATGTATAGGAGCCTTTAAACCAGTGAGAGAGTAATTGTGGTAGGGGACTTGAATGCTAAAGTAGGAGAAACTTTTAGAGAGGGTGTGGTGGGTAAGTTTGGGGTGCCAGGTGTAAATGATAATGGGAGGCCCTTTGATTAAAACTTTGATAGAAAGGGGTTTAGTTATAGGTAATACATATTTTAAGAAAAAGAGGATAATAAGATAACACGATATGATGTAGGGCGAAATGACAGTAGTTTGTTGGATTATGTATTGGTAGATAAAAAAACTGTTGAGTAGACTTCAGGAGTACATGTTTATAGAGGGGCCACAGATATATCAGATCACTTTCTAGTTGTAGCTACACTGAGAGTAAAAGGTAGAGGGGATACAAGGAGAATAGAAGCATCAGGGAAGAGAGAGGGGGAGGTTTTATAAACTAAAAGAGGAGGCAGTTAGGGTAGATAAAAAAACAGCTATTGGAGGATAGAGGCTAATGAGAGCAAGGCAATGGGGTCGAAGAGGTATGGGGTAGGTTTAAAAATGTGTGTTAGAGTGTTCAGCAGAAGTTTGTGGTTACAGAAAGTGGGTGCAGGAGGGAAGAGGAGCGATTGTGGAATGATGATGTAAAGAGAGTAGTAAGGGAGAAAAGTTACATATGAGAAGTTTTTACAAAGTAGAAGTGATGCAAGGAGGGAAGAGTATATGGAAAAAGAGAGAAGTTAAGAGAGTGGTGAAGCAATGTAAAAAGAGAGCAAATGAGAGAGTGGGTGAGATGTTATCAACAAATTTTGTTGAAATAAGAAAAATTTTGGAGTGAGATTAACAAGTTAAGAAAGCAGAGAACAAATGGATTTGTCATTTAAAAAAATAGGAGAGGAGAGTTATTAAATGGACAGTTAGGGGGTATTGGGAAGATGGAAGGAATATTTTGAGGAATTGTTAAATGTTGATGAAGATAGGGAAGCTGTATTTCGTGTATAGGGCAAGGAGGAATAACATCTTGTAGGGTGAGGAAGAGCCAGTTGTGAGTGTGGGGAAGTTCGTGAGGCAGTGGGTTTAAAATGAAAGGGGGTAAGGCAGCCGGGATTGATGGGATAAAGATAGAAATGTTAAAAGCAGGTGGGGATATAGTTTTGGAGTGGTTGGTGCAATTATTTAATAAATGTATGGAAAGAGGGAAAGGTACCTAGGGTTTGGGCAGAGAGCATGCATAGTTCCTTTGTATAAAGGCAAAGGGGATAAAAGAGAGTGCAAAAATTATAGGGGGATAAGTCTGTTGAGTGTACCTGGTAAAGTGTATGGTAGAGTTATAATTGAAAGAATTAAGGAGGACGGAGAATGGATAGCAGATGAACAAGGAGGCTTTAGGAAAGGGGGGGGTGTGTGGACCAGGTGTTTACAGTGAAACATATAAGTGAACAGTATTTAATAAGGCTAAAGAGTCTTTGTGGCATTTATGGATTTGGAAAAGGCGTATGACCAGGTGGATAGGGGGGCAATGATGGCAGATGTGCAAGTGTATGGTGAGGAGGTAAGTTACTGAAAGTCAGTGAAAGAGTTAAGTTACGAGGTTGTGAAGCTCAAGTTAGATGTATGTAGGAATAGGGAATTTTTTCAAATGTAATACCTTATACAAGGAAGTGCTATGTTCGTGGTTGTTTAATAATTTATAGATGGGGTTGTAGAATATACTCAAGTACTTGCAAAGCGTTGTCAAGATGCGTCAGAGAGCTGTGCAATTTGCAAGGGACAACCAAGCAGGAAAGACCAGATTGCGAGGTTCACTGAACGGTTACCCTAGAGCTGGTATTTGGTCGGGTGCAAACACAACCTAACATCAATCCTGTTACCCATAGGGTAGAGGGTTTCAATAGATGTGAATGAGAAATTATAAGATAGTAAAGAGTAGTCCCAGAGGCTTTACTATCTTAATATTGGGTGATGTGTTTGGAATAAGTTTCTATGAGATACTGTAATATGGAATGATTAGTGACCTTGATATGGATGCAGTCTGCGATTGTATTTTGGTATGTCTCACCAATAGTTGCCTACGAGATAAGTAAGTTTCTGTCCACGCCTCTTAACTTGACGTTTAGAGGTTACTGTATGCCTCGGGCCGTATCGTGAGGCTGTTGCTTAAAGTTAATATGGAACGGATGTGCGGTGAGATTATGGTGATTGTTGGTGTGTGGAGTGAGGTGTGTGTAATCTGTGCCGGGGTGGGAAGGTTGTTGAGTGGTTCGACTGCCTGTATTATACGAGGAGCGGTTCCGGGGTCAAATGCTCCTCGACCGAATCCTTGATAAGGGCCCAGGTGGATCAGGGCTGGAAGCAACCAGGTTGTTCTGGGTTAGGTAGTCATGGATATACACAGCAGGCATCGGTACTAACTTGAGGTAACTGATTGCCGACACACTCTTGAAGGTAGTGACGGTAATTCCCATGGGGTGGGAGGCATTTGAAGGTTGGGCCCAAGGCACTACTGGTTTGCTCCTGGAATGGGACGTCGTGCCCGGCTTTCGCTTAGTGAGTGGTGTAAGTGCACTTTCGGTACTTAACACCCTTCTGCTGACGTGTGGGATGAATCCTGTGATTTTCTTTTCTCGGAATATACCTTCTTGTTTCTGCAAGGGCAGGTGAAAAAAAAAAGAATATATATATATAAATTATATATATTATAATATTATATATATATAATATATTTTATATATATATATATATAATATATATAATATATTATATATATATATATATATAAAATAAACTTCAACATAACCGTCCCAACCGAGGCAGGGTGACCCAAAGAGAAAGAAAATCCCCAAAAAGAAAATATTTCTTTATCATTCAACACCTTCACCTCACTCAGACATAATCACTGTTTTTGCAGAGGTGCTCAGAATGCAAAAGTTTAGAAGTATATACGTATAAAGATACACAATATATCCCTCCAAACTGCTAATATCCCAAACCCCTCCTTTAGAGTGCAGGCATTGTACTTCCCATTTCCAGGACTCAAGTCCGTCTGTATAAAATAACCGGTTTCCTTGAATCCCTTCATTAAATATTACCCTGCTCACACTCCAACAGCTCGTCAGGTCCCTAATACCATTCGTCTCCATTCACTCCTACTTAACACGCTCACGCACGCTTGCTGGAAGTCCAAGCCTCTCGCCCACAAAACCTCCTTTACCCCCTTCCTCCAACCCTTTCGAGGACGACCCCTATACCGCCATCCTTTCCCTACAGATTTACATGCTCTCCATGTTATTCTACTTTGATCCATTCTCTCTAAATGACCAACCCACACCAACAACCCCTCTTCAACCCTTTGACTAAAACTTTTATTAACTATACACCTTCTCCTAATTTCCACACTTCGAATTTTCTGCATAATATCTACACCACACATTACCCTTAGACAGGACATCTCCACTGCCTCCAACCGCCTCCTCGCTGCAGCATTTACAACCCAAGCTTCACACCCATATAAGAGTGTTGGTACCACTATACTTTCATACATTCCCTTCTTTGCCTCCATAGATAACGTTCTTTGTCTCTACATATACCTCAACGCACCTCTCACCTTTTTTCCCTCATCAATTCTATGATTAACCTCATCCTTCATAAATCCATCCGCTGATACGTCAACTCCCAAATATCTGAAAACTTTCACTTCTTCCATACTCCTCCTCCCCAATTTGATATCCAAATTTTCTTTATCTAAATCATTTGATACCTTCATCATCTTACTCTTTTCTACATTCACTTTTAACTTTCTACCTTTTCACTCACTCCCAAATTCGTCCACTAACCTCTGCAATTTTTCTTTAGAATCACCCATAAGCACAGTAACATCAGCAAAAAGTAACTGTGTCACTTCCCATTTTGTATTTGATTCCCCATAATTTAATCCCACCCCTCTCCCGAACACCCTAGCATTTACTTCTTTTACAACCCCATCTATAAATATATTAAACAACCATGGTGACATTACACATCCCTGTCTAAGACCTACTTTTACCGGGAAGTATTCTCCCTCTTTTCTAAACACCCAAACCTGAGCCTCACTATCCTCATAAAAACTCTTTACAGCATTTAGTAACTTACCACCTATTCCATGTACTTGCAACATCTGCCACATTGCTCCCCTATCCACTCTATTATATGCCTTTTCTAAATCCATAAATGCAACAAAAACTTCTTTACCTTTATCTAAATACTGCTCACATATATGATTCAATGTAAACCCCTGATCTACACATCCCCTACCCACTCTAAAACCTCATTGCTCATCCGCAATCCTACACTCTGTCTTACCTCGAATTCATTCAATAATAACCCTACCATACACTTTTCCTGGTATACTCAGTAAACTAATTCCTCTATAAATTTTACAATTTCTTTTGTCCCCTTCCCTTTATATAAAGGGACTATACATGCTCTCCGACAAATCCCTAGGTACCCTCCCCTCTTTCATACATTCAATAAACAAAAATACCAACCACTCCAACACTATATCCCCCCCCTGCTTTTAACATTTCTGTCATGATCCCATCAGTTCCAGCTGCTTTACCCCATTTCATTCTACATAATGCCTCACGTACCTCCACCACACTTACATCCTGCTCTTCTTCACTCCTAAAAGATGGTATACCTCCCTGGCCAGTGCATGGAATTACCGCCTCCCTTTCTTTGTCGACATTTAAAAGTTCCTCAAAGTATTCACGCCATCTATCCGATACCCCCACCTACCCATCTCCTAACTCCCCTACTCTGTTTTTAACTGACAAATCCATTTGTTCCCTAGGCTTTCTTAATTTGTTTAACTCACTCCAAAATTTTCATTAAAATTTTCACTAAAAATTTTTGACAGTGCCTCTCTCACTCTGTCATCTGCTCTCTCCTTTTGCACTCTCTCACCACTCTCATCACCTTTCTTTTACTCTCCATATACTCTACTCTTCTTAAAACACTTTATAAAAAACTCTCATAAGCTACCTTTTTCTCTTTTATCACACCCTTTACTTCATCATTCCACCAATCACTCCTCTTTCCTCCTGCACCCACCCTCCTATAACCACAAACTTCTGCCCCACATTCTAAAACTGCATTTTTAAAACTATTCCAATCCTTTTCAACCCCCCCCCCACTACTCATACTTGCACTAGCGCACCTTTCTACCAATAGTTGCTTATATCTCACACGAACTTCCTTCTCCCTTAGTATATACACTTTCACCTCCCTCTTACTTGTTGTTGCCATTTTCCTCTTGTCCCATCTACCTCTTAATCTAACTGTAGCTACAACAATATAATGATCCGATATATCAGTTGCCCCTCTGTAAACATGTACATCCTGGAGCCTACCCATCAACCGTTTATCCACCAATACATAATCTAACAAACCACTTTCATTACGTGCTATATCATACCTTGTATATTTATTTATCCTCTTTTTTCAAAAAAAAAAAAAAAACGTATTACTTATTACCAAACCTCAATCTACACATTAATTAAAGGCTCCATATTTTCATTTACCCCTGGCACCCTAAATTTACCTACTACTCTCTTCACAACATTTTTACCCACTTCAGCATTGAAATCCCAACCACCATTACTCTCACACTTGGTTCAAAATTCCCCACGCATTCACTCAACATTTCCCAAAATCTCTCTCTCTCCTCTACGCTTCTCTCTTCTCCAGGGGCCTATATGCTTACTACAACCCACTTTCCACATCCAGTCTTTATTTTACTCCACATAATCCTTGAATTAATACATTTATACTCCCTCTTTTCCTGCCATAGCTTATCCTTCAACATTATTGCTACTCCTTCTTTAGCTCTAACTCTATTTGAAACCGCTGACCTAATCCCATTTATTCCTCTCCACTGAAACTTTCCCACCCCGTTCAGCTTTGTTTCACTTAAAGCCAGGACATCCAGCTTCTTCTCATTCATAACATCCACAATCCTCTCTTTCTCATCATTTGCACAACATCCACGCACATTCAGACTTCCCACTTTGAAAATTTTCTTCTTATTATTCTTTTTAGTAATTATTACAGGAAAAGAGGTTACTAGCCCATTGTTCACGGCATTTTAGTTGACTTTTACAACACGCATGGCTTATGGAGGAAACATTCTTATTCCACTTCACCATGGATATAAAAAGAAAAGTAAAAAGAAACAAAAACTACTAAGATAAAATCAAAGAAAACTCAGATAAGTGTGTATAGATAAACGTGAACATGTATGTGTAGTGTGACCTAAGTGTAAGTAGAAGTAGCAAGACATATGTGTAATCTTGCATATTCATGAGACAGACAAAAGACACCAGCAATCTCATCATAATGTAAAACAATTACAGGCTTTCGTTTTACACTCTCTTGGCAGGACGGTAGTACCTCCCTGGGTGGTTGCTGTCTACCAACCTACTACCTACAATATATATAATATATATATATAATATATATAATATATATATATATATATATATATATATATATATATATATATATATATATATATATATGTCGTGCCGAATAGGCAGAATTTGCAATCTTGGCTTAAATAGCAACGCTCATCTTGCCATATAGGACAAGTGAAAATTTGTGTATGCAATAATTTCGCCAAAATCAATATGAACCTAACGAAAAACATATATTTCACTGTCCTTGTTTAGTTTTAAATTACTGTAAACAAATCTAAAATATATTTAGTTGGGTTAGGCTAAAATAAATTGCGCTTGTTATAATAAGGTTAGGTAAGTTTTCTAAGTTCCTTTTGGTGCAAAATTTAAATTTTTTACATGAACATTAATGAAAAAAATATATCTTTAAACGTATAAGAGAAAATTTTAGAAAGGACTTAATTTTAAATGAGTTCTTGCTAAATGACCAGTTTTACATATTCGGCACGACATATATATATATGTGTAGTGCCGAATAGGCAGAACTTGCGATCTTGGCTTAATAGCAACGCTCATCTTGCCATATAAGACATGCGAAAATTTGTGTATGCAATAATTTCGCCAAAATCATTCTGAACCTAACGAAAAAAATATATTTCACTGTGTTTCTTTAATATTAAATTATTGTAAATAAATCTAAAATACATTTAGTTGGGTTAGGCTAAAATAAATTGCTCTTGTTATAATAAGGTTAGGTAAACTTTCTAAGATTCTTTTGGTGCAAAATTATAAATTTTTACATTAACATTAATGAAAAAAATATATCTTTAAACGTATAAGAGAAAATTTCAGAAAGAAATTAATTTTAAATGAGTTCTTGCTAATTGACCAGTTTTACATATTCGGCACGACATATATACATATATATATATATATATATATATATATATATATATATATATATATATATATATTATATATATATATATATATATATATATATATAATATATATATATATATATATATAATATATATATATATGACATAATAAAGAGAAGCCTCGCCACAGCCCGTTGCCCAGCTCAACGGGAACCCCAAGTACAGAGGTCTGATGGAAGTCAAAAGCGTCCTGATGGAGCCACTATGCTACCCTGGAAGGATGGAAAGCAGATTGCCTGGGACTACACCTGTGCTGCCACATTGGCAGACACCTACTTGCCATACTCTGTAGTAGAAGGGGTGGAGCTGCCAGCCACAGGGAGACCCAGAAGATCCGAAAATATGAAGACCTTCCCCCTTGCTATAACTTCATTCCAATAGGGTCGGAGACCCTTGGAGCATGGGGCAAGTGTGCTCTAAAGTTCCTCAAAGAGCTGGGTGAAAAGCTCATCATAGAAACCAAGGACCACAGGGCGACCAGCTTCCTCTTTCAGAGACTCAGTGTTGCGATCCAGAGAGGAAATGCCTGCAGCATTCTGGGCACGCGGCCCACCGCAGGGGAGCTGGACGAAGTATTCGAGATGTAGCTCTGAGTTACCTATGTTGTTTTACTTTGTATCATATTTTTGTGAATGTTTTGTCAATGTATTTTTCTTTAAATAAAATATATATACATAAAATAAGGGGTGGTAGGAGAAAATTCTCAAACAGCTTCAGTGAGAATCTTGAGTTTTCCCTGAAGCAAGTTTATTCTTTTCTCTGAGGAAGAGGGTCCCCATAACAGTTCTAGAGGTGGTACCTCCCTATATTTATATATAATATATTATATATATATATATATATATATATATATATATATATATATATACATATATATATATATATATATATATAATATATATATATATATATATATATATATATATGTCGTGCCGAATAGGCAGAACTTGCGATCTTGGCTTAAATAGCAACACTCATCTTGCCATATAGGACAAGTGAAAATTTGTGTATGCAAAAATTTTGCCAAAATCATTCTGAACCTAACGAAAAAAATATATTTCACTGCGTTTGTTTAGTATTAAATTATTCTAAACAAATCTAAAATATATTTAGTTGGGTTAGGCTAAAATAAATTGTTCTTGTTATAATAAGGTTAGGTAAGTTTTCTAAGTTTCTTTTGGTGCAAAATTATAAATTTTTTCATCAACATTAATGAAAAAAATATGTCTTTAAACGTATAAGAGAAAATTTTAGAAATGACCTAATTTTAAATGAGTTCTTGCTAATTGGCCAGTTTTACATATTCGGCACGACATTATATATAATATATATATATATATATATATATATATATATATATATATATATATATATATATACAAGGAATTCGCAAGACAAGACGAAATATACACAAACACTGATCTCTTGCCGAAGGAGACTCGAACCTACAAACCTTGGAACAAGGTATGCAGTTCCTTACCATTCTAACCACTGGACTAATATCTTGGAGTTAAGCTTGCGCTAGACGTTTGATCCAAGGCAGCCAGATTTCAGGGAGAATGCTTGCAGCTTTTCATCTCATCCCCTGCATGCATCAGCCTTACGAGAGATTTTAACAATGCAAGGAATTCGCAAGTACAGGCAAAATATAGACAAACACTGATCTCTGGCCGAAGGAGACTCGAACATACGAACCTGGGAACTATGTATGCAGTTCCTTACCATTCTAACCACTGGACTAATATCTTGGAGTTAAGCTTGCGCTAGACGTTTGATCCAAGGCAGCCAGATTTCAGGGAGAATGCTTGTAGCTTTTCATCTCTTCCCCTGCATGCATCCGCAAGAGTAGGTGTTATATACACAAACACTGATCTGTGGCTGAAGGAGACTCGAACCTACGAACCTTGGAACAAGGTACGCAGTGACTTACCATTCTCACCACACTGGACCAATACCTTGGCAACCAGCTTTTGCTAGACGTTTGATCCAAGGCAGCCAGCTTTCAGGGAGAATGCTTACAGCTTTTCATCTTATCCCTTGCATGCATCAGACTTTCTAGAGATTTAACAATGCAAGGAATTCGCAAGAGCAGGCGAAATTTACACAAACACTGATCTCTGACCGAAGGAGACTCGAACCTACGAACTTTGGAACTAGGTATGCAGTGCCTTACCATTCTCACCACACTGGACCAATATCTTGTAGTTAAGTTTGCGCTAGACGTTTTATTAAAGGCAGCCAGCTTTTAGGAGAATGCTTACAGCTTTTCATCTCCTCCCCTACATGCATCAGCCTTATTAGACATTTTAACAATGCAAGGAATTCGCAAGAGCAGGCGAAATATACACAAACACTGATCTCTGGCAGAAGGAGACTCGAACCTACGAACCATGGAACTAGGTACGCTTTGCTTTACCATTCTCACGACACTGGACCAGTACCTTGGCGTCCAGCTTGTGCGAGACGTTTGATCCAAGGCAGCCAGTTTTCAGGAAGAATGTTACAGCTTTTCATCTCATCCCCTACATGCATCCGCCATACGAGAGATTTTAACAATGCAAGGAATCCGGAAGAGCAGGCAAAATATACACAAACACTGACCACTGACGGAAGGAGACTCGAACTTATGAACCTTGGAACAAGTACGCAGTACCTTACCATTCTCACCACACTGGAAAAATATCTTGGACTTAAGCTTGCGCTAGACGTTTGAATAAAGGCAGCCAGCTTTTAGGAGAATGCTTACAGCTTTTCATCTCCTCCCCTGCATGCATCAGCCTTATTAGAGATTTTAACAATGCAAGGAATTCGCAAGAGCAGGAGAAATATACACAAACACTGATCTCTGGCCGAAGGAGACTCGAACCTACGAACCTTGGAACTAGGTATGCAGTTCCTTACCATTCTAACCACTGGACCAATATCTTGGCGTCCAGTTTGCGCAAGACGTTCGATCCAAGGCAGCCAGCTGTGAGGGAGAATCCTCACAGCTTTTCATCTCATTCCCTGCATGCATCAGCCTTAATAGAGATTTTAACAATGCAAGGAATTCGCAAGAGCAGGCGAAATATACACAAACACTGATCTCTGGCCGATGGAGACTCGAACCTACGAACCTTGGAACAAGATACGTAGTGCCTTACCATTCTCCTTACACTGAAGCAATACCTTGGTGTCCAGCTTGCGCTAGACGTTTGATATGAGGCAGCCAGTTTTCAGGGAGAATGATTACAGCTTTTCACCTCATCCCCTGCATGCATCAGCCTTACTAAAGATTTTAACAATGTAAGGAATTCGCAAGGGCAGGCGAAATACCTTGGCCTCCAGCTTGGACTAGACGTTTGATCCAAGGCAGCCAGCTTTAAGGGAGTATGCCTACGGCTTTTAATCTCATCCCCTGCATGCATCCGCTTTACTAGTGATTTTAACAATGCAAGGACTTCGTAAGAACAGGAGATATATTCACAAACACTGATCTCTTGCCGGAGGAGACTCGAACCTACGAACCTTGGAACAAGGTACGCAGTGCCTTAACATTCTCAACATACTGGACCAATACCTTTGCGACCAGCTTGCACTAGACGTTTGATCGAAGGCAGCCAGCTTTCAGGGAGAATGCTTATAGCTTTTCATCTCATCCCCTGTATGCATCAGCCTTACTAGAGCTTTTAACAATGCAAGGAATTCGCATGAGCATGCGAAACATACACTAAGACTGATCTCTGGCAGAAGGAGACTCGAACCTTCGATTCTCACCACACTGGACTAATACTTTGACGTCCAGCTTTTACTAGACGTTTGATCCAAGGCAGCCAGCTTTCAGGGAGAATGCTTACAGCTTTTCATCTCATCCCCTGCATCCATCAGCCTTACTAGAGATTTTAACAATGCAAAGAATTCGCAAGAACCTAGCGAAATATACACAAACACTGATCTCTGGCACACAGAGACTCGAGCTTATGAACCTTGGAACAAGGTACGCAGTGCCTTACCATTCTCACCACACTGGACCAATACATTGGAGTCCAGCATGCAATAGGCGTTTGATCCAAGGCAGCCAGCTTTCAGGGAGAATGCTTACAGCTTTTCATCTCATCCGCTGCATGCCTTACTAGAGATTTTAACAATGCAAGGAATTCGCAAGAGCAGGCGAAATATACACAAGCACTGACCTCTGGCCGATGGAGACTCGAACCTACAAACCTTGGAACAAGGTATGCAGTGCCTTACCATTCTCACCACACTGGATCAATACCTTGCCGTCCAGCTTGCACTAGACATTTGATCCGAGGCAGCCAGCTATCATGGAGAATGCTTTCAACTTTTCATCTCATCCCCTGCATGCATCAGCCTTACTAGAGATTTTAACAATGCAAAGAATTTGCAAGAAGAGGCGAAATATACACAAACACTGATCTCTGGCCGAAGGAGACTCGAGCCTATGAACCTTTGACGAAGGTACGCAGTGCCTTACCATTCTCACCACACTGGACCAATACATTGGAGTCCAGCTTGCACTAGACGGTAGATCCAAGGTAACCAGCTTCCAGGGAGAATGCTTACAGCTTATCATCTCATCTTCTGCATGCATCAGCCTTACTAGAGGTTTTAACCATGCAAGGAATTCGCAAGAGCAGGCGAAATATACACAAACACTGATCTCTGGCTGAAGGAGACTCGAATCTAAGAACCTTGGAACTAGGTATGCAGTGCCTTAACATTCTCACCACGCTGGACCAATATCTTGGAGTTAAGCTTGCGATAGACGTTTGATTAAAGGCAGCCAGCTTTTAGGAGAATGCTTACAACTTTTCATCTCATCCCCTGTATGAATCAGCCTTACTAGAGATTTTAGCAATGCAAGGAATTCGGAAGAGCAGACGAAATATACACAAACACTTATCTCTGGCCGAAGGAGACTCGAACCTACGAACCTTGGAACAAGGTACGCTGTGCCTTACCATTCTCACCCCACGGGACCAATACCTTGGGGTCCAGCTTGCGCTACACGTTTGATCCAGGGCAGCCAGCTTTCAGGGAGAATGCTTACAGCTGTTCATCTCAATCCCTGCATGCATCAGCCTTTCTTGAGATTTTAACAATGCAAGGAATTTCCAAGAGAAGGCGAAATATACACAAACACTGATCTGTGGCCGAAGGAGACTAACCTACGTGCCTTCGAAGAAGGTACGCAGTGCCTTACCATTTTCACCACTGGACCAATACCTTGGCGTCCAGCTTTCGCTAGACGTTTGATCCAAGGCAGCCAGCTTTCAGGGAGAATGCTTACAGCTTTTCATCTCATCCCCTGCATGCATCAGCCTTACGAAAGATTTTAACAATGCAAGGAATCCGCAAGTAAACGCCAAAAAATACACGAACACTGATCTCTGGCCGAAGGAGACTGGAACCTACGAACCTTGGAACAAGGTATGCAGTGCCTTACCATTCTCACCACACTGGACCAATAAGTTGGCGTCCAGCTTGCGCTAGACGTTTGATCCAAGGCAGACAGCTTTCAGGAGAATGCTTACAGCTTTTCATCTCATCCCCTGTATGCATCAGCCTTACTAGAGATTTTAACAATGAAACTTAAAAGTTTGGAGTGCCAATGTCCACCTTAAGAGGCGACTGTTGGTTCCCTTAAAAGTTTCTAGGTATATCAAAGGCTTGTGATCCGTTTCTAAAATAAATTCTTTTCCCAGTAAATAAAATTTAAGTTTAGAGATACCCCACACAAGGGCCAAACATTCCTTTTCTATGGTGGAGTATCTCGTTTCTGCAGAAGGGAAGTTTTAGATTTAATAAATATACAGGAACTAGGAGTGTGTGTATTTTGTGCAGTAAGTACCTGACACCTATTGCAAGAACTATACTTCTTTGTAACCTGTAAGTACGTACCTGGCCAAAAATAAGTGTGCTTGAGTTTATGCCACGTCTTACGATGGGCCAAGTGTTTGGTCACTGGCAAATCATGAGCCATTTGAAGAACAGTCTCTCGACATGGTTTAGGAACAACAAGGAGGGAATAATCTATCGCTGAAGAATGAGATTTAAATACAGATTTATATAAGATACCATTAATATATTCAAACTTATGAGATACGTATCTCCCGTGGATAACTTTGTTGTTAAAAGCTTGATTATGACAATCCCGAAGTGAAGGGCAATCGCGCTGTATATTGACAAAGTCATCCTTGGTCATAAAATCTGGGAAAATAAATGGACTTACGGTGGGAGAAGAGGAGGTAGGAGAAGCCAGGGTTATGGTCTGAGTCCTAGTCAAGACATTGAGAGTGCCGGAGGCAATATCCTTACTTTCACCCGACGAGTGGACAGGTGATCCTGCTACCTCACTGTCGAGAGCAGTATCATCTGTTTCCACCCCCAAGTGAACAGTACGAGACAATGCTGCTTCCGGTGCGGAATTGTTAAGGGGCTCATTTAATTTGCAAGGAAGAGGAGCTGGAAAAAGATCCACGGGTGGTGACGAAAGATCCGCCTCTGAAGGAAGAACGGCACCTTTAATTAATGTTACCCACTATTATAGAACAAGTAATTGGGGCTAGTACCGCATTAGTCCAACCGGTGAACCATTTAGGTTTCAAGACAACGTATTGCAGGGAAAGTATTTTCACGACCCAAGTAATCTGAAAGAATAGAGGACACACGAGAGGTTTTAAAGGGAACAGTTTGTCCGAAATTACGATGCATGTACATTCAGTGTCACGTAATATGTCTGAGACTTTTATACCATTAACTGCTCCTGAACAGAAGGGTGCTTGGTCATTACCGTCAACAAAACATCTACCAACTTTCTCTATTTTCTTGGAAGGACAATCTGGACGTTTATGTCCGATACCACCACATCGAAGACATGTTGGTATAGTGGCTGGTGACTTTTTTTCTACTGTAGGCTTCTTAATCTTTGGTTCAAGTGAACCATTGCCCTTAAGGTTCGATCCCTTTAGGTCTTTATAGGAATTGTGAGCCTCAGCATACAAGTCAGCGGCCTCAGCAACTTCATCAGCTTTAATCAGGTTACGTTCTCTAATGAATGTTCGTATCTGGTGAGGAAGAGCTGTCAGGAACTGGTCAGCAACCATGAAGTCTCTAAGAGATTCATAACTGTGATCAATTCCTGAACTATCTATCCAAAAGTCGAACAAAAGAAAGAGTGTTACCTGTAACTGCTGAAAGTTTTGGCCAGGCTGTAAGGTGGCATACCTGAAATCTTTCCTGTAAGAATTTGTGGTTTTTTGGTATGCTTTAAGGATTGCCTTCTTCAGTAGGTTATAATTACATATGATATCCTGCGACAAAGTTGCATAGATATTCAAAGCTGTACCAGAAAATAACATTCCTAACCTGGTAGCCCAGGTGTCAGCAGGCCATTCACAGAGGGTAGCGGTATTTTCAAACCTGATAATGTATGAAGTAATGTCTTCACTCTCTGTGAAGGGAGGAAATTAGGTGTTGGAATATGTGCACTGACTGCACGTTGTTCAATTACTCCTTCCTCTAATTATTGTTGTGTAAAAGTTAACTTTTTATTCTCTAATTCAAGGCGAGATTTTTCGAGCTCATGATCATTTTCTCTTTCTCTTAACTCATGTTCTCTAGCTCTTCCTCACGTTCTCTAGCTCTTCCTCACGTTCTCTAGCTCTTTCCTCAACTTCTCTATCCTTTGCTCTTTCTTCAAGTTCTCTTAATTTTACTTGTTCCTCACGTACTTTAGCCCTCTCCTCACGATCAAGTCTATCACGCTCCTTTTTGTCATCCCTCTCCCTTTCTAACTGTCTATCTTGGTTTTCTCTTTCAATTCGATCTCTCTCCTTTTTCTCTTCTC
>NC_069408.1:67911294-67972834 GCF_026875155.1 Cherax quadricarinatus
TCTGCAATCTCGGATGAAGAAAGATGGAAACTGGAGACGTGTACAGGCTTGTGTTATGTAAATACACTCTTCTTCAAGAAAACAAGGGCTGGAGATGCGAAGAGCTTTCAAGAAGAACCAATGAGGACTCCTCTTTTAGTGTGGGTGTCTTGGTGTAAATAAAAGTGTAAGGCCTGTATGGCCTTCCTAAGATACGCAAGCCTGGCATCCCACTACGTCCTATCACTTCGGGCATAGGAAGTGCACCACACAGACTAACCGGCCACCTTGCCAAATACCTTTCAGCGTTTCAAGCCCACCTTAAACACTCAGGTGACCTTCTCTCCTGAATTTCCAACCTGAATGTTAAAAACAAAACCATGGCTTCCTTCGATATCACAGCCCTCTTTACCTACGTTCCTATTGACGCTGCAATAAACATTCTGAGACAAAGGCTCACTGAAAACCACTACCTCTCTTTACCTCTTCTAGATTTCATCAGTCTAGTGGATCTTTGTGTTAATTTCAACTTCTTCAAGTATCAGGGCAACTGTTACAAACAGTGCTTTGGGATGGCAATGGGCAGCCCGCTCAGTGCTGTGCTTGCCAACCTCTTCATGGAAAACCTAGAGACAGAGAAATTCAGTAGCCTCATTCCCAACACCGTTACTTGGCTAAGATACTTTGATGATATATAGGTTTTCTATCGAGACGTCTCAATCTCCAGGCCCTTCTCAACAAGATCAATGCAGCCGAACCATCAATAAAGTTTACACTTAAACTCGAAAAGGATGGCAAACTTCTTTTCCTCGATGTTCTCCTGTGCAGATCTCCCGACAGTGACTAACTTTTCTTCAAAGTGTATAGAAAACCTACCAACAAGGATGATCTTATACACTTTTATTCACACCAAGACACCCGCACTAAAAGAGGAGTCCTCATTGGCTTCTTCTTGATAGCTCTTCACATCTCCAGCCCTTGTTTTCACGAAGAAGAATGTATTTACATAACACAAGTCTTTACACGTCTTCAGTTTCCATCTTTCATCATCCGAGATTGCAGACTCAAGGCACAAGCTATCCTTAAAAAACCGCCCATGGAACAGCCCTCTAAGCAGTTCATAGTGCTTCCATGTGGCGATGTTGCCACGAATACTCGCCGGGCACGTGCTATGAGTAACATTAACGTTTCTACCATAAACACATCATCTATCAAAGACCTTACTACGAAACGCAGCCCCACACCTCTAACGTCTACAGCAGGCGTCTTCATCATCCCCTGTGGATTCTGTCCCAGGAAATATGTAGGCGAGACAGGCAGAGATCTTGCGGTCCGCCTGAACGAGTATCGAAGTGCCTGTAACAGAGACTATTTAAGGTACGCATGTGTCCACAGAGACTCCACGGGGCATTTGATGAACTGGAATGAGGAACAACTCGTTCTCACCGAACCAGACCTCAGACGCCGACGGTGCCTAGAAACCTCACTAATCGCCGTCACCGACACAATAGAACGTAACACTGGAAACCACAAAATTTCAACAACATAAGCATACACGATACTTAATCAGGCTAAGCACCAACTACCCAACAACACAGGAGTCACATTATCTCATCGTCTACCCGTCCTCATCCCCATATGGTATTCTTCAGGCCACCATGCGTCACTCACACCTCACTCTCTGCCTATATATAATGTCTTTCTACCTCTGTATGTTAGAAGTGATCAAGGTCCCAGGACCGAAATGTTTTCTAATAAATATGTCATAGTGTTTGCTTACGTGTCTTTCTAAACCAGCTGTTCAAAGTAAGAAATAATAGAAAATTCTCCAAAAGAAAAATGATTGTATTAGTCGTTTTCCACAGTTGCATAGAGACTTAAAAATTTATTCATTATCATTGAATATTTGTCTTACCAGAAGTTTATCAGATAAAATAACTCGAATATCTCTCTGAGTTGCCACATCCCTACACATAGTGCGGAAGTTTAGGTAAGTGATTTCTCTAAATTCCACAATAAATGTTGTTTTAATCATTACTTCAGTGCCATGTACAGACCTTAAAAACCACTTATATCCACACTATTATTACTACTGCTAATACTATTACTACTACTACTACTACTACTACTACTACTACTACTACTACTACTACTACTTACTACTACTACTACTACTACTACTACCACCACCACCACCACCACCACCACCACCACCAATACCACCAACTATGTATTGTCTCAGGTATTCTAGCCTTCTTCGGTCTAAAACATTAAATGAAAAACATCATTAAATGCAAAAAAGGTCATGTGACCAGAGCTTATAATAAATTCCTGGAATTGGTGGCAGAGAAAATTGTGAATAAGGTTAATTTAGAATTATATTTGGAATCGTTAGAAAATAGGCATGTGTTATATTATTTGTATTACACAAAATATGAAGCTCTGCTGGTGAATTGTGCAGATGATAATGAGAGGGAATTATTAATTAATCAATATTATGAACTGGAAGAGAAAATACTGTCATGTAAAAGTGAGGTATTAAATTAATTAAAATGTGTAAATACTTCACTTGAGCAATCTAGTAATGTAAATGCCAGATCTTTGCCCAAATTACCAGAGTTAAGTCTACCTATATTTAATTCAGGAGACAACTGGAAGGAATTCTGGTCAGTATTTAAGGCTGCTGAACATATGAGGAATGACCTAGTAGATGTCACAAAATTATTTTTATCTCAAAGGGCAGGTCAGAAGCGATGCTTATGCCCTGATTCAAGGGTTCCAAAATGTAGACTCTATTTACCTGGAGGCAGTTGACTTGTTAGAGGTGACATATGGTAATAGGGAGCTAAGTAATTTAAACCTAGTAAATATTGTGATTAATTTAAGAACTCCAGAACACAATTACCATAATTTGCAAAAATTTAGGGTTAAATAAGAAAGCACTCTAAGTCTTTGAGTAATAGGTTTGATTAGGGTGAATCAGACTGTATATTAAGTGCTGTCTTAAAGAATAAATTAAACTGCAAGACGATAGAGTGGTTGTCTAATAAATACCACAAAGGTTATTTTTCTCTGGTGGAAATAAGATTAGGTCGACAAGAATTAATTGTTCAGTTACAGAGAAACCAACTAAATAATTCTAAGAATGTAACGCATAAAGACTATGATGTATCTGTCAGGTCTCACAAATGGAAAAATTATCCTAATGGTAATAATCATCATAATTCATCCCATAAGAAGGGTTGCATAGGCACATATCAAGTGGCAGGAACCCAAAACAATGGTTCTCCACCTCAATTTAAGAGGAATAATTACCTTAATAAAAGTGGATTAGTTAATAATGGAAAAGTCAAGCATAAGAGGGATTGTCTTTTTGCAATTGTAATCATTTATCCATGATATTAAGGTGGAAAGATTAGAACTTGACAGATGTATCAGATGTTTAGGCAGTCAAGAAGGCATCATGTAGTAATGTATAAGGGTTTGCATAATGATAATTATGATAATAATGACAATCATGATAATAATGATAAAATGATAATATTGATGTTAAAACTGAAACAATAGTTACTAATATAAAGATTGTAGCTAATGTTAATGATGGTGGTATAGATGAAGTAGCCTTACCCGTGGAGAATGTGAAAATTCGGTGTAGTTGCTTTATTGGTATGAAACTGCAAATGGGGGATTCGACAAATCCAAAATTATCTGGTTTTCTGTCAGATTAAAAGGCCCAGCTGTACAACACTGTGTATGTAAATGTCGGCTTGAGCAATGAGAGAAAGAGTATTATTGCAGTCATAGCTGATAGGCTCCCACAGAAAATCTCTGCAATAGGCTTAGTGAAGCTACTGAAAGACTTGGCACCTTCTTGTGTGGGCAGTGACTCGTTGGGGCCAGTAAGTCTTCTGATAGGGAGTGATTATTATACTACATTTGTCATGGGTATGTATGGTAAGGATATGTGGTGTCACTCTTCTAAAAATCAGCAGGAGGCCATGTAATATATGGTAAGCTTCCTCGCTCTAATAATTAATAACTAAATGGAACATTAAATATTTCTTATTGTTATAATCTAATAATTGTGTTATGTCTAATAAATGGATTAAGAGTCTTACTTGCTGAAGTTTCCAAATGCTTCGATCCACGAGGCTTAGTGTCACTCCTTACAATAAAAGGGAAATTTATAATGCAAGAAGCATGGAGACTTAAATGTGCTTTGGATGAAGCCCTACCTAAAGAATTTATTAAAATGTGGGAAGAATTAATAGATGATTATGTAAAGATACCACTGTTGAAATTCCCACGTAATATAGCAAGTCAAGATGGTGATAATACACATTTTTTATGCGATGCTACAAGGGTTGTAGAGCAGTTGTTCATATTCAGTGCAATAATTCTGTTTCTTTTGTTATGTCTAAGGCTAAAATGGCTCCAATTAAAGTGCGCACAGTGCCTCAGTTGGAATTAACAGCCATTTACATCGGTGTTAAACTTGGTAATTATGTCAGAGATAAATTGCAGGAGATACATTTTAGCAACACTGTGATTTGGTCTGATAATGAGGTGTCCTTACAATGGATTCGTAATGCTAACAGTAAGATTGCGTGCGTTCAAAACAGATTCGCTGAAATTAATCAAATGCAAGAGAAATATAAGAGTTTGGGTCGGCATTTGTTTACATTTGGTCATACACGTGGTGACGGGAATCCAGCTTTGTTTCTTGTCACGAGGCTGAGATTAAATTGTTGTTAAAAGGAAAATTTCTGAAAGATTCAATAATAGATATATTTGGGCTATAATTAGATGATGAAGTAATTAGGTGTAGAGATGTAAATATGTAATGTATCCAATCTTTATACCAAAGCCCATTCTCTGGTAATTTTAATTATAAATGTATGTAAAAATTGTAAAGAAAATGCAATTTTAATTAAGTCGTTTATCAACGACCATCCCCCGGCCCCAGTGTGGAATTTTTTTACATAATTTTCTAAATGTAGAACATTTAAAACGTGATGCTATTTGGACCCTTCGAGAAATTTCGAGTGAGGGGGGAGGCAGAACAGCTGCAGGAGTGACGCGAGGAGATGACATATTGAATTTAATGTGTGAACACTGGTCTGAATTGTGCAATAAAATCAGGCATTCTCGAAGGTCACTTGGTATATATCAGCCTCAATCCGTAATTTAGAAATTGCTGACACATTCCTGCTGAAGAACTGGAATAAATAGTGTGGAAAACCCTTACAATTCGGCAACTAGGACAGAAAAATAGAGGACGCCATTTGTAATTTGTGAGCACTTGTTATCGCGGAAATTCTGCTAATAATTCGGTGTCTTCCGAGCCAAACTGGAGGCTTTGGCCTGAATTTCTAATAGGAACCTGTTCATGTCCCCTGCTGAAGAATTGGGATAGGAAATTTGCTGGACCTCAAGGATTACATGTGCAATTGGTGTCAATTGTTGGCTGGACAAATACTGTAAGGAAAATGCAGTAACATTCATTGACAACTGGGACCTCTTCTATGGCAGAAATGACATGAATGTCAGGGATGGGGTTCACTTATCTAGGTTTGGGGTGGGAGCACTGGCCAACGCAGCTGAGGGAGCAGTTAGCGATAGTGTGAGTTTTAAGGAAACCAGTTATAGGCAGAATGAGGAAGAGTTATTGATGAACATAGGAAAGCCAATGGCATTAGGAGATAAGGAGAGTAACAGGCATAGTGGAGGAACAGAAATCAGCAGGAAGAAAAAAGAGAAGGGAGGGTCCTTAAATATATATTACACAAATAGTCGTAGTGCTAGGAATAAGATGGACGAGTTGAGACTAGTTGCTAGTGCAGGTAACACTGATGTATTTGCCTTAACTGAGACGTGGTTCAATACGAAAAATCAGGATATGCCTGTTGAATGTCACATACAGGGTTTTAAATTGTTCCAAGTAGACAGAATTATAGGGAAGAGGGGTGGGGTGGCACTGTATGTCCGAGATCGCTTGAACTGTTGCATAAAAACAGGTATAAAGTCTGAAACCCATACTGAGTCTGTTTGGATAGAATTTTCAGAGGGACATGAAAAATTGATTTTAGGTGTAATATACCGTCCCCCAAACTTAGATAGGGACCAAGGGAGACTACTATGAGAAAAAATTGTTAAGGCCACAAGGCACGATAACGTAGTAATTCTATGAGACTTAACTTTAGTCATATTGATTAGAATTTCATGACTGGGAATTTAGAATCAAACGACTTCTTAGAAGTAGTTCAGGATTGCTTTTTGAAGCAGTTTGTGACAGAACCTACAAGGGGAAATAACCTGCTTGACTTAGTTCTGGCAAACAATGAATCCCTTGTTAATAATTTAGAAATTTCAAAGGAACTTGGTGCTAGCGACCACAAATCAATTACATTTAGCATTGAATGGAAGTATGATAGTAGGGATAACTCAGTAACAGTACCAGATTTTCGCTTAGCACATTACGATGGGCTTAGAGAACACTTATCATCTGTTGACTGGGGTAACGAAAGAGAGCTATCAATATGACAGTTTTCTGAACGCTATACATGCTGCCCAAAGAACATTTATCCCGTATAAAGAAATTAGATCAAATAGAAATGATCCAAAATGGATGAATAATAGGCTCAAATATCTTTTCAGGCAGAAGAAAGGAATTTATAGACGTATCAAAAGAGGTGAGAGTCATCTTACAAATCAGTATATTGACATTAAGAGGGACATTAAAAAGGGGATAAGAAAAGCTAAACGGGACTATGAAATTAAAGTTGCCAGGGATCCGAAAACTGACCAAAAAAGTTTTTCCAGGTGTATTAGAACAAAAGTTACAGATAAGATAGGTCCCCTAAAAAATAACTATGGGCATCTTACTGACAAAGAGAATGAAATGTGCTCAATTTTAAATAATTATTTCTCTCGGTTTTTACACAGGAAGACACTAACAATATTCCAGTAATTAATATTTATAGTGGGCCTGAAGAAGATAATTATGTAACATCAGTCACTAGTGAAATGGTTGTGAAGCAGATAGACCGACTGAAGCAAAATAAGTCGCCGGCTCCTGATGAGCTTTTTTCAAGTGTTCTTAAGGAATGCAAAATGGAACTCTGTGAACCATTAACTAATATTTTTAATTTATCTCTTCAAACAGGTGTAGTGTCTGATATGTGGAAGATGGCTAATGTAATTCCTATTTTTAAATCAGGGGACAAGTCGTTACCGTCAAATTACCGCCAATAGCCTGACCTCAATTGTAGGCAAATTACTAGAGTCAGTTATAGCTAAGATTATAAGAAGCCATCTGGATAAGCATAATCTGATTAATGATACTCAGCATGGATTCACAAGAGGCCGGTCTTGTCTAACTAATTTATTAACTTTCTTCAGTAAGCTTTTGAGGCTGTTGATCACGATAAAAAATTTGATATTATTTACTTAGATTTTAGTAAGGCTTTTGATGGTTCCGCACCAAAGACTGTTAAAGAAAGTAGCAGCTCATGGCATTCAGGGAAAAGTGCTCTCATGGATCGAGTCATGGCTCACAGACAGGAAGCAGAGAGTGTTCATAAATGGGGTTAAATCCGAGTGGGGACCTGTAACAAGTGGCGTACCACAGGGATTCAGCCTTAGGCCCGTTGTTGTTTATAATATATATCAATGACCTTGATGAGGGTATTACTAGTGATATGAGCAAATTCGCCGATGACACGAAGATAGGTAGGATAATTGATTCAAACGTAGATGTTAGGGAACTTCAGGAGGATTTAGACAAACTCTACTCTTGGTCAGAAAAGTGGCAGATGCAGTTCAATGTAGATAAATGCAAGGTTTGAAGCTCGGGAGTGTCCATAACCACTAGCACTTATAAGTTAAATAATGTAAAACTTAGCCATACAGATTGCGAAAAGGACTTGGGGGTTATGGTGAGCAGCAACCTTAAACCAAGACAGCAATGCCTAAGCGTACGTAATAAGGCAAATAGTTTATTGGGATTTATATCAAGAAGTGTAAGCAACAGAAGTCCAGAGGTTATACTGCAGCTTTATACATCATTAGTAAGGCCTCACCTAGATTATGCAGCTCAGTTCTGGTCTCCATATTACAGAATGGACTTAAATTCGTTAGAAAACATTCAGCGTAGAATGACTAAATTTATACATAGCATTAGAAATCTTCCTTATGAAGAAAGATTGAAGACTCTTAAATTACATTAACTTGCTAGACGAAGAATGTGGGGAGACATGATCGAAGTGTATAAGTGGAAGATGGGTATTAATAAAGGGGATATTAATAAGGTCTTGTGGATGTCTCTCCAAGAGAGAACCTGCAGTAATGGATTTAAATTAGACAAGTTTAGATTTAGAAAGGATATAGGAAAGTATTGGTTTGGAAATAGGGTAGTTGATGAGTGGAATAGTCTGCCTAGTTGGGTTATTGAAGCTAGGACTTTGGATAGTTTCAAATTTAGGTTGGATAGATATATGAGTGAAAGGGGTTGGATTTGAGTGGGACTTGCAAATGAGTGGATAGGGTTATCAGAGCTTATTTCTTGGGTAGCATTGAAAATTAGGTTGAGCAAATGTTTTGTTAGCTAGATGGATTGTAAAGGACCTGCCTAGTGTGGGCCAACAGGCCTGCTGCAGTGATCCTCTTTTCTTACGTTCTTATGTTCTTATACGACTATCACTCACAGGGAAGTGCACCTTTAGTCCTTGCATTTAGATCTCTAACTGGCCAGTGTAGGGTCTAGGTGTGAGGAAGGTGCTATAGTGTGATCCATCTATAGTAATGGTAATACGAATTTATTTAATGTACCCAGCGAGCCTAATCATATGCAGTCCGCACTATTTTATAATTTACCATTATTGGTATTAACGTTTAATTATTAATTTAATGTCAGGTCTAGCTTTTTGTTAGAGTTGTGAAGAAGTGGGCATCGAGGGAGATACAATTCGGCAACCTACTGTGACCTAAGTCCCACTTACCTCACCAGAATTACTTGCAGGTAATAATTCTGGTAATACCCTGTAAACCTCTTGCAGGTAATTTGTATAATAATAATAATTCACAATAGAATCTTTTCATTTATATTAATTCGTATTGAATCTCAGATGAATCTAAGTTCTTGACTTACAACTGTCTTGTTATGTAGAAGCTTCTCTTGTGCTATATTGGTACTTATTATCACCTCTGTAGCTTGAGCTAGTCAGAGGTCACACTGTGCTATATTGGTACTTATTATCACCTCTGTAGCTTGAGCTAGTCAAAGGTCACACTGTGCTATATTGGTACTTATTATCACCTCTGTAGCTTGAGCTAGTCAGAGGTCACACTGTGCTATATTGGTACTTATTATCACCTCTGTAGCTTGAGCTAGTCAGAGGTCACACTGTGCTATATTGGTACTTATTATCACCTCTGTAGCTTGAGCTAGTCAGAGGTCACACTGTGCTATATTGGTACTTATTATCACCTCTGTAGCTTGAGCTAGTCAGAGGTCACACTGTGCTATATTGGTACTTATCATCACCTCTGTAGCTTGAGCTAGTCAAAGGTCACACTGTGCTATATTGGTACTTATTATCACCTCTGTAGCTTGAGCTAGTCAAAGGTCACACTGTGCTATATTGGTACTTATTATCACCTCTGTAGCTTGAGCTAGTCAAAGGTCACACTGTGCTATATTGGTACTTATTATCACCTCTGTAGCTTGAGCTAGTCAAAGGTCACACTGTGCTATATTGGTACTTATTATCACCTCTGTAGCTTGAGCTAGTCAAAGGTCACACTGTGCTATATTGGTACTTATTATCACCTCTGTAGCTTGAGCTAGTCAGAGGTCACACTGTGCTTATTGGTACTTATTATCACCTCTGTAGCTTGAGCTAGTCAGAGGTCACACTGTGCTATATTGGTACTTATTATCACCTCTGTAGCTTGAGCTAGTCAAAGGTCACACTGTGCTATATTGGTACTTATTATCACCTCTGTAGCTTGAGCTAGTCAAAGGTCACACTGTGCTATATTGGTACTTATTATCACCTCTGTAGCTTGAGCTAGTCAAAGGTCACACTGTGCTATATTGGTACTTATTATCACCTCTGTAGCTTGAGCTAGTCAAAGGTCACACTGTGCTATTTTGGTACTTATTATCACCTCTGTAGCCACAAGGCACGATAACGTAGTAATTCTATGAGACTTAACTTTAGTCATATTGATTAGAATTTCATGACTGGGAATTTAGAATCAAACGACTTCTTAGAAGTAGTTCAGGATTGCTTTTTGAAGCAGTTTGTGACAGAACCTACAAGGGGAAATAACCTGCTTGACTTAGTTCTGGCAAACAATGAATCCCTTGTTAATAATTTAGAAATTTCAAAGGAACTTGGTGCTAGCGACCACAAATCAATTACATTTAGCATTGAATGGAAGTATGATAGTAGGGATAACTCAGTAACAGTACCAGATTTTCGCTTAGCACATTACGATGGGCTTAGAGAACACTTATCATCTGTTGACTGGGGTAACGAAGAGAGCTATCAATATGACAGTTTTCTGAACGCTATACATGCTGCCCAAAGAACATTTATCCCGTATAAAGAAATTAGATCAAATAGAAATGATCCAAAATGGATGAATAATAGGCTCAAATATCTTTTCAGGCAGAAGAAAGGAATTTATAGACGTATCAAAAGAGGTGAGAGTCATCTTATAAATCAGTATATTGACATTAAGAGGGACATTAAAAAGGGGATAAGAAAAGCTAAACGGGACTATGAAATTAAAGTTGCCAGGGATCCGAAAACTGACCAAAAAAGTTTTTCCAGGTGTATAGAACAAAAGTTACAGATAAGATAGGTCCCCTAAAAAATAACTATGGGCATCTTACTGACAAAGAGAATGAAATGTGCTCAATTTTAAATAATTATTTTCTCTCGGTTTTTACACAGGAAGACACTAACAATATTCCAGTAATTAATATTTATAGTGGGCCTGAAGAAGATAAATTATGTAACATCAGTCACTAGTGAAATGGTTGTGAAGCAGATAGACCGACTGAAGCAAAATAAGTCGCCGGCTCCTGATGAGCTTTTTTCAAGTGTTCTTAAGGAATGCAAAATGGAACTCTGTGAACCATTAACTAATATTTTTAATTTATCTCTTCAAACAGGTGTAGTGTCTGATATGTGGAAGATGGCTAATGTAATTCCTATTTTTAAATCAGGGGACAAGTCGTTACCGTCAAATTACCGCCCAATAAGCCTGACCTCAATTGTAGGCAAATTACTAGAGTCAGTTATAGCTAAGATTATAAGAAGCCATCTGGATAAGCATAATCTGATTAATGATACTCAGCATGGATTCACAAGAGGCCGGTCTTGTCTAACTAATTTATTAACTTTCTTCAGTAAAGCTTTTGAGGCTGTTGATCACGATAAAAAATTTGATATTATTTACTTAGATTTTAGTAAGGCTTTTGATAGGTTCCGCACCAAAGACTGTTAAAGAAAGTAGCAGCTCATGGCATTCAGGGAAAAGTGCTCTCATGGATCGAGTCATGGCTCACAGACAGGAAGCAGAGAGTGTTCATAAATGGGGTTAAATCCGAGTGGGGACCTGTAACAAGTGGCGTACCACAGGGATCAGCCTTAGGCCCGTTGTTGTTTATAATATATATCAATGACCTTGATGAGGGTATTACTAGTGATATGAGCAAATTCGCCGATGACACGAAGATAGGTAGGATAATTGATTCAAACGTAGATGTTAGGGAACTTCAGGAGGATTTAGACAAACTCTACTCTTGGTCAGAAAAGTGGCAGATGCAGTTCAATGTAGATAAATGCAAGGTTCTGAAGCTCGGGAGTGTCCATAACCCTAGCACTTATAAGTTAAATAATGTAAAACTTAGCCATACAGATTGCGAAAAGGACTTGGGGGTTATGGTGAGCAGCAACCTTAAACCAAGACAGCAATGCCTAAGCGTACGTAATAAGGCAAATAGTTTATTGGGATTTATATCAAGAAGTGTAAGCAACAGAAGTCCAGAGGTTATACTGCAGCTTTATACATCATTAGTAAGGCCTCACCTAGATTATGCAGCTCAGTTCTGGTCTCCATATTACAGAATGGACTTAAATTCGTTAGAAAACATTCAGCGTAGAATGACTAAATTTATACATAGCATTAGAAATCTTCCTTATGAAGAAAGATTGAAGACTCTTAAATTACATTAACTTGCTAGACGAAGAATGTGGGGAGACATGATCGAAGTGTATAAGTGGAAGATGGGTATTAATAAGGGGATATTAATAGTTATTGTGGATGTTACTCCAAGAGAGTAACCTGCAGTAATATATATTACATTAGACAAGTTTAGATTTATGAAAGGATATAGGAAAGTATTAGGTTTGGAAATAGGTAGTGATGAGTGGAATAATCTGCCTAGTGGTATTGAAGCAGACTTTGATAGTTTCAAATATTAGGTGGATAGATATATGAGTGAAAGGGTTTGAGTAATTTGAGTGGGACTTGCAAATGATGATAGGTTACAAGCTTATTTCTTTTAGTCAGATGAAATTAGGTTGACACAACTGTATTGTTATGTGAGAAGGACCTTCTATGTGGGCCAAAGGTGACTATTATCCCTCTTTTCTTGGGTAACTTCTTATGGTTTATTATCCCGACTTCACTCACAAAGGCACCTTTAGTCCTTGGTTTAGATCTCTAGCTGGCCAGTGAGGTCAATGTGAGTAAGTGGTATATTGATCCATCTTAGTAATAGTAATACCGAATTTATTTAATGTACCTCAGCGAGCAGTAATCATACAGTCGCATATTTATTAATTACATGTATTGGTATTAACGTCAACTTATTTGTATTAATTCAGTCTACTTTTTGTTAGAGTTGTGAAGGAAGTGGTGCATGAGGAGATCATTTCCAACCTAGCTGTGACTAAGTCAATCACTACCTCACCAGGAATTCCCCTTGCGGGTAATAATTCCTGTGTATATACCTGTAAACCTCTGCAGGTAATTGTGTATAATATTATAATTCACTATAGAATCATTTCTAGTTTATTATTAATTCTGTAGTTGAATTCAGAGTGAATCTAGTACTTGACTTACAACTCTAGTACTGTCAAGTATGGAATGGTCTTTACACCTTCTTGTGCAGAGGTAAATGTATATGGTACTTATTATCACCTCTGTAGCTTGAGCTAGTCAGAGGTCACACTGTGCTATATTGGTACTATATTATCACCTCTGTAGCTTGAGCTAGTCAGAGGTACACTGTGCTATATTGGTACTTATTATCACCTCTGTAGCTGAGCTAGTCAGAGGTCACACTGTGCTATATTGGTACTTATTATCACCTCTGTAGCTGAGCTAGTCAAGGTTTCACACTGTGCTATATTGGTACTTATTATCACCTCTGTAGCTTGAGCTAGTCAGAGGTCACACTGTGCTATATTGGTATTATTATCACTCTGTAGCTTGAGCTAGTCAGAGGTCACACTGTGCTATATTGGTACTTATTATCACCTCTGTAGCTTGAGCTAGTCAGAGGTCACACTGTGCTTATTGGTACTTATATCACCTCTGTAGCTTGAGCTAGTCAAAGGTCACAACTGTGCTATATTGGTACTTATTATCCCTCTGTAGCTTGAGCTAGTCAGAGGTCACACTGTGCTATATTGGTACTTATTATCACCTCTGTAGCTTGAGCTAGTCAAAGGTCACACTGTGCTATATTGGTACTTATTATCACCTCTGTAGCTTGAGCTAGTAAAAGGGTCACACTGTGCTATATTGGACTTATTATCACCTCTGTAGCTTGAGCTAGTCAAAGGTCACACTGTGCTATATTGGTACTTATTATACACCTCTGTAGCTTGAGCTAGTCAGAGGCACACTGTGCTATATTGGTACTTATTATCACCTCTGTAGCTTGAGCTAGTCAAAGGTCACACTGTGCTATATTGGTACTTATTATCACCTCTGTAGCTTGAGCTAGTCAAAGGTCACACTGTGCTATATTGTACTTATTATCACCTCTGTAGCTTGAGCTAGTCAAAGGTCACACTGTGCTATATTGGTACTTATTATCACCTCTGTAGCTTGAGCTATTTCAAAGGTCACACTGTGCATATTGGTACTTATATCACCTCTGAGCTTGAGCTAGTCAAAGGTCACACTGTGCTATATTGGTACTTATTATCACCTCTGTAGCTTGAGCTAGTCAAAGGTCACACTGTGCTATATTGGTACTTATTATCACCTCTGTAGCTTGAGCTAGTCAAAGGTCACACTGTGCTATATTGGTACTTATTATCACCTCTGTAGCTTGAGCTAGTCAAAGTCACACTGTGCTATATTGGTACTTATTATCCACCTCTGTAGCTTGAGCTAGTCAAAGGTCACACTGTGCTATTTTTGGTACTTATTATCCCCTTTTGTAGCTTGAGCTAGTCAGAGGTCACACTGTGCTATATTGGTACTTATTATCACCTCTGTAGCTTGAGCTAGTCAAAGGTCACACTGTGCTATATTGGCACTTACTATCACCTCTGTAGCTTGAGCTAGACAGAGGTCACACTGTGCTATATTGGTACTTATTATCACCTCTGTAGCTTGAGCTAGTCAGAGGTCACACTGTGCTATATTGGTACTTATCATCACCTCTGTAGCTTGAGCTAGTCAAAGGTCACACTGTGCTATATTGGTACTTATTATCACCTCTGTAGCTTGAGCTAGTCAAAGGTCACACTGTGCTATATTGGTACTTATTATCACCTCTGTAGCTTGATAGTCAGAGGTCACACTGTGCTATATTGGTACTTATCATCACCTCTGTAGCTTGAGCTAGTCAAAGGTCACACTGTGCTATATTGGTACTTATTATCACCTCTGTAGCTTGAGCTAGTCAGAGGTCACACTGTGCTATATTGGTACTTATCATCACCTCTGTAGCTTGAGCTAGTCAAAGGTCACACTGTGCTATATTGGTACTTATTATCACCTCTGTAGCTTGAGCTAGTCAGAGGTCACACTGTGCTATATTGGTACTTATCATCACCTCTGTAGCTTGAGCTAGTCAAAGGTCACACTGTGCTATATTGGTACTTATCATCACCTCTGTAGCTTGAGCTAGTCAAAGGTCACACTGTGCTATATTGGTACTTATTATCACCTCTGTAGCTTGAGCTAGTCAGAGGTCACACTGTGCTATATTGGTACTTATCATCACCTCTGTAGCTTGGAGCTAGGTCCAACAAGTTTCTCCTTATTTGGTTGCCCTTATATTGGTACTTATTATCACCTCTGTAGCTTGAGCTAGTCAAAGGTCACACTGTGCTATATTGGTGCTTTTCATCACCTCTGTAGCTTGAGCTAGTCAGAGGTCACACTGTGCTATATTGGTACTTATTATCACCTCTGTAGCTTGAGCTAGTCAAAGGTCACACTGTGCTATATTGGTACTTATTATCACCTCTGTAGCTTGAGCTAGTCAAAGGTCACACTGTGCTATATTAGTACTTATCATCACTTCTGTAGCTTGAGCTGGTCAAAGGTCACACTGTGCTATATTAGTACTTATCATCACCTCTGTAGCTTGAGCTAGTCAGAGGTCACACTGTGCTATATTGGTACTTATTATCACCTCTGTAGCTTGAGCTAGTCAAAGGTCACACTGTGCTATATTAGTACTTATCATCACTTCTGTAGCTTGAGCTGGTCAAAGGTCACACTGTACTACATTAGTACTTATCATCACCTCAGTAGCTTGAGCTGGTCAAAGGTCACACTCTGCTATATTAGTACTTATCATCACCTCTGTAGCTTGAGCTGGTCAAAGGTCACACTCACACGGCATCTCTACATAAACCATATGATCGCCTGGCGTTTGCAACACTGAGATACCATGGTAGTTAAAATACCACTGACAATAAAGTCCACAGCTTTATTGAAGCTTTAGTGGTGATGTGATCATTAAATATGTCCACTATCACCGTAGAAACTTACTTTAATTTCTTGCTTAGACAGACTTTCATGTTATCATTATGATGATGGAGTTCTGCATTGGTACCAAATCCTAGGATATTTCTTTAATTTAGACAAATGTACGCAGTGATCCTTGCTCTCAGTGCATGAGATTGCAGTTTCCTGCACTCTTACTACTAGTAAAGCTACTTCATTTATACCAGTATGTGTAACGTTCCTCAGTACACTCACACTTAAACAAATTCTGACTTGTTTATTTGCGTTCAATGCTGTAGGACATAGGGCTATATGATACACACCCTACTGATACTGACAGCATTAACGCAATTCAGTGTTATAAATCTGGGCTGTGTGACGTTTCATGCATTTACTGTATTTACTGAGCTGATACAACCTTTCTATACTATATTGTAAACAAGATCACGTACTCTGAGATTTTTTCTTGACTTATTCTCTCATGGATTAGGGTTCATTTTTACTTCTGGTTTACTTTTATTCTTTGTTTTTGAAGCATGATAAGTACCCACGGAATATATGTGCTAAATAGACTCCGGGGCAACTGTTATCCACGTGTCATGCATTGTAGATTTAGAGTTGAAGTTTTTTTTATTTGAGTTTTGGTTTAATTGATGTTATATGAGATTCTACATTTACTGTTACTGTAGTGTGACTAGTGTAAATCTACAAAAATAATTTTGTATTTCGTGTCTTATCTAAAATAAAATAGGTTTTATGGTATCGATTAGATAGCCATTCAATCGTTTTAGACTGTAGTTATAATTGTACTCAAGCAGTTTGATCTATATCAAATTGATTATTCACTGATATAATTGTTGTCTCAACTTAAATCTTTAAGTTCTGTAACTTCGAACATACATGAGTAGGTGAAGGTAAACGTAATAATTTATAAATTATCTTGAGTCTGCTTCTTTCTACATTATCATATGTTTCCTTCAAAATTGTAACTACCTGTTAATAGCTTGCAACAACTGCAACATAATTAACCCGTAACTAAAGCTAAGACTTCACCTCAAAGTTGACCTTTGCGATACTGTAATTTTGTAACCTTATCAAGTTTTTCGTCTACCGAAGTGCGCTAAAGCAAAGGTAGCACAGAACTAATTCTACCTTCATCTGGGTCAAATATAAAAAACTAATCTCAGGAAATTTTGAAAGAATACAAATTAATTCTTCTAAGTAGTCAATTGTGTGCTCTGAAGCTTCAATTATGGTGTTTTTAATACTTCTCATTGCTTCTGGAAAGTTACTAGTACACCTGAGTACTTGAAACTGCACATAAGCTCAACGACTGCACACTTAAAATTATTCTGTACACAACAGAACACACACGTCAAGTAAATTTGTTCTCAGTAGATCTGCTAAACTGATTTGTACTCTTCACTATACATGAATATTGCTTTGTACACATTTGGAGTACACATACCTTAAAACATAATATTCTATATTAACTAAATTTACAGAGCCTTAGCTTTTTGAGCCATTTAATCTTATGTGTCGAGTCAATTTAGTGACTCGACACATTATTTTTCACAGGTTTTACCTATTCTGACTTTTTACAAAAGACCAAAAACTATGATTTTGTTCCATAGATCACTGTCTTTGGCTAAATACTTTAATAAATCATAAATTTAATTAAGGAAAGAAAGACATACAAAATCATAGTGACATTTTTTTTTTTTATATTTTAATCATAGTGACATTCTGGTTGGATGTCAGGGTGACTGACGACGAGGTCAAAATTGAAGGTTACAACATAAAGCGCTTAGATAGGAATAGAAATGTCGGTGGGTTATGTACCTTTGTAAGAAATGACTTAGCCTGTAACCCAAGACCTGATTTGAATGATAAACTGGAGATTCTATGGCTTGAGGTGTTGCTACCCAAGACTAAACCAATCCTAGTAGTATCTGGTTACCGCCCCCCCCCCCATCCACCCATGATCAATTCTTCGAGAGTCCTGTCCGCAATTGATAGCAAATCTTAGACAGTGATATTAGGATATTTCAATATCTGTTTCCAACAGCAAAATAATGAGGTACGTAGCAGGTATAAGCAAATTCTGGGAATACTCAACTAATTAATGCACAAACCCGGATCACGCAGTTTTCAGCCACCATATTAGACCACATTCTTTGCAATCGTTCTGACATCATTAGCTAGTCAGGCATCATTACTACAGGCCTTAGTGATCATCTCATCATTTACTGTACCGGGAAAATCATTAGGGATCAGAGACGCCTACGCAGGACAAATAAAATGAGGTCAACTAGAAGCTACAGCAAATAAATACTGGTAAATAGGCTACAAAATTGTGATTGGACAGTGATTACACGTAGCACGGACGTAAATGATGCCTGGGAAAAATTCAAAACAATGTTCACTTCCATCCTTGATAATAGTACCCCAGTTAGCAATAAACGAAGAACCAAACCCTGGATGACTACTGAAATTCCAAATAATATGAAATTCATGGACCAGTTGCTATAAAGATTTAAGATAAATAGGCAGGATGTTGCAACGCTAAATGAATTTCAGAGAGTTAGGAACAGAGTACAGAGACTCATAAAAGCAGCAAAGGCATGGCATTATAGCTCAAAAATCGAAAGGTACAAGAATAACCGTAGAAAGTTCTGGCAACATCTAAAGCCATAAACTGCGATTAGATCTAACATAGGGCTAAATATTGATAACGAGGTGTGCCACGAGACAACTGGAGTGGCAAATTGTTTTAACTCATATTACGTACACTTCTGCCGCATCAACACTAGTAAGTAAACTGACAGTTGCATCAAATTCCTTTAACACAGATAAATTTAAAACATATTACATTAATAATGGCGTCACCCCGAACAGTTGCCAACTAGCAGGTGTATCTTATGACTTCGTAAGAAAAGTACTAAATAAATTAAACCCAACTAAGAGCACCGGTCCCGATAACATCCGGCATAAGGCCGGAAACCAATGCAATTATAAAACTAGGGTCAGGCTTCAAAGACATTTTTCTATACAGCAATAAAGGAGTGGAATAGACTGCATGCACATGTCAAAGCCTGTTGTCGATTTTTTTTTACATAATTTCCTAAATGTAGAACATATAAATGAATATTATAATAATTATGTAGTAAAATATGATGCTGATTTGTCCCTTTCGAGAAATTTCGAGTGAGGGGGTTGGAGAACAGCTGCTAAGTGATGCCGGGCGTGGAAAATACTGTATATATTTTCCGGAAATACGGCAATTTATAGGTAAATAGATGCCCTATATTGTATTTTTAAAAGAAGTATGTTATCGAAAATGGGAAACCTGCGGCTGGGGAGGTCAGTCGCCATTGTTAATTTGAATTGGATACAACGTTAGTGTAATGGGAAGGAATTTTCGTGCTCTAGAGGTTAAAATTGGGCTGACACCTCTCAAATAGAAAGTGAAATTGTTGGATGTGAATTCCTGCATAAGTTGAGATATCAGGCGACAGGACAGGACAACTCCAGGAACCTCGGATAAGTCTGTTATGTTATAACTGGCCAGTTGTTATTTTCATGTATAGACAGAGGTTTTCTGAGTATGATACAACTTAATCTCCAGTTAAATTGGTGAGTGATTTTTAAGATATTCTCCTTCTGTTATGTATATGTGTATCTATAATCATTTATTATTTTTAATGTACAGTCCACAAATTTATATATTTACCAGCATTCCTGGTGATGTATCTTTTATTTAATTAATAGGTCCAGAGCAACTTGTGGATATGACAGTGGTAGGTATCGAATGGGGACATTTTTTGCGACCTAGGTGTCCCAAATTCCTACTTGTGTAACTGATAAATAATAATTATCTATGTTCATTTACTGTTATGTATATAATGATACATTCAGATAAATGCAATTTTCCAAATTTAATTTGCCTGTTGGTCCTTCTTGAACCGGAGGTAATTAGTGAAGTCATTAATTAGTTAATTACTTAATAATTATATATGAAATAACAGAAGGAGGTGGATGTTAAGTTCACAAATTTACTTAATGTGTAGTGGATTATAATTATTACAATATTAATTTTGGTAAGTCAGGTGTGGCTAAAGATTATATTAATGTGTATAAGTGTATGTGTAATTGATTAGCCAAGTGTAGCTAATTATATTAATGTGTATATTAATTTTGCAAAGCCAAAGTGGCTAGGATATATATTAATGTATTTGTATAATATTAATTTGATAAGATAATTCTGGCCAAGATTTATATCACTGTATGTGTAATTGATAAGCCAAGTGTAACTAATATATTGTGTATAATATTAATTTGCTATGCCAAATTCTGGCAAGGATTTATATTAATTTGTATAATAATTTTGATAAGCCAAGGCTGGCTAAAGGTTTGTATTAATGTACATTTGAAGTTTATATTATTTTCTTACATGCAATTGCTAAGCTCAAGTAGCTAGGATTTATTTAAAGGTAAGTTGTACTATTTACCTTTATAAAGTGCATAATTTAATACATAATCAGTGTTATTAAGTTGAATTTAATACATTGCATCATGGCTGAAAATGAGAAAATTAATATAGAAGACAAACATATGGAATATAGAGTAAAGAAAGCATCACTACAGGCTAGAAAATATCATGTAACCAAGGCATATAATAAGTGCTTGGAATTAATGAATCAAGAAACTGTGAATACTGATGATTTAAAATTGTATTTAGATGCTTTAGGTAATAGATATGATTCATACAAATTATATCACAACAAATATGAAGGAGATTTGTTAGTAAACTGTGTAGATGAGACTGAAGTAGATCTCATGATTAATCAGTATTATGAATTAGAGGAAAAGATTCTTTCCTGTAAAAGTCAGGCCTTGAATAAATTAAAATGTGTAAACCAGTGTGCTCCAACAAATAATATGTCTGCCAAAACTCCCAGAACTATGTTTACCGGTATTTAATCCTGGTGAAAACTGGGAGGAGTTTTGGTCAATTTTTAAAGCAGCTGTGCATGACAGGAGTGACCTAGCCAGTGTAACTAAATTATTTTACCTCAAAGAACAGGTAAGAGGAGATGCTCACATACTGATACAAGTCTTTCCCAATGTAGATGACTCTTACAAGGAAGCAGTTGACTTGTTGAAGGTCACTTATGGTAATATAGAACAAAGTAGGTTGGATCTAGTGAATATCATTGTTAATTTAAAATCTCCAGATCACACTTGCAAAGGTTTACAGCAGTTTAGAGTTAAACTGGAGAGCACTCTCAAAACTTTAAGTAATAAATATAATCTGAAGGAATCAGACTGGTTATTGAGTGCCATGGTACAGAATAAATTAAACTATAAAACACTTGAATGGTTCTCGAACAAATATCACAAGGGTTATTTTGGACTGGAGGAAATAAGACTAGGTCTACAAGAATTAATTGTGCAGTTGCAGACCAGCCAACTAACTCATTTTAAAGATGCAACACATAATAACTCTGAGGTATCTGTCAAGTTCCACAAAGGAAAAAATTATCCCCATAGTAATAATCAAAATTCATTTCCTAAAAAGGGTTGCATAGATGCATATCAATTATCAGGAATCAGAAATAATGACTCTCCACAAGGTAAGAAGAATAAGTACCCTCCTAAGAGTAGCCCAGTTAATAAGAAACCAGTCAAAGAAATGAGAGATTGTCTCTTCTGCAAGGGTACTCATTTTTCTAAGAATCGCAATGCATACAATTCATGGAATGATAAAGTTGAAAGATTGGAGGAACTTGACAGATGTATCATGTGTTTAGGTAATCACAATGTAAATGATTGTCATGCCAAATTAAACAACTGTTATCAATGTCACAAAGGAAGACACCATAAAGTCATGTGTAAAGGTCTATATGATGTTGTTGATAACAATGATAATGTTGACAATCCTGACACAACAGTGGCTAATGTAAAAATTTGCTGCTAATGTTAATAATGATGGTTTTGCTGAAGTAGCCTTACCTGTGTTACAGGTAAAAATTGATGATAAAAGGCATAAATCAAAAAATGTAACTGCATTATTAAACCAAGGATCCCAACGTACTTTCATTAAACGTAAATGTCTTAATGGTATGAAAGTACTGATGGGAGATCCTACAACTCTAAAATTATCTGGTTTTCTCTCAGATAAAAGAGCTCAATTGTATGACACTGTTTATGTAACTGTCAGGTTGGGCAATGAGAAAAAACGTGTTAATGCAGTAACTGCAGATAGACTTCCAGAGAAAATAACTACAGTAGGGCTTAGTAAAGCTACAGAAAGACTTTCACATAATGTAAATTTAGCACCTTCTGGTGTAAGTGATGATTCTGTAGGTCCAATAAATATTTTGATAGGTAGTGACTATTATGCCTCCTTTGTAAAGGGTATGGTAAAGAAATGTGGGGTCACCCTTTTGAAGACTGCAGGAGGCCATGTAATGTATGGTAGGATTCCTCGTAATAATAATTCATGACTAGAGGAAACTACAAATACCATAACTGTGTGTCTTACTCATGAAATCGTGCCCCAGTATAATTCTTCCATAGAGGATGGTGTTGAGCCAGTGCATAAATTGTGGGAATTAGACAACATTGGAATAAATGTAAATGAAGAAAGTCCAGACGATTTTTTTACTCTGGAACAATGCCTGAGAGATGTAAAATTTGAATCTGGACAATACTGGGTACGACTTCCGTGGAGACTGAACCATCCAGAATTGCCCACTAATTACAGAATGGCATGTGGACAGTTAAAGGCTCAGCTCCGCGAACTGAGTAAGACACCAGAATTGTTAACTGCCTATAATGATATAATTGCTGAGTAGTTAATTAATAAATTTATAGAAGAGGTACCTCATGAGCAAGCCAAAACTTATGGTCAATATTTGCCACATCACGGAGTGAAGAAAGATTCTAAGACCACTCCTCTGAGAATTGTGTTTAATTGTAGTGCCAGGAGTAACAAAAATGTACCTAGTTTAAATGGCTGTTTGATGACAGGTCCGTCGTTGACGGAAAAATTAGGAGATATCTTATTAAATTTCAGAGTGAAGCATTATGCCTTTACGGCTGACATAAGTAAAGCTTTCCTAAGAGTGGGTTTACAAGAGGCTGACCGGGATTGTACCCGCTTCTTATGGCCTGAGAATCCTATTGACCCTCTTAGCCCTTAGGAGCGTATTATTTGGTACTACATCCAGTCCGTTCCTACTTCAAGCAATGATAAATGCACATGTAAGATAAGATAAGATAAGATAAGATTTTGTTCGGATTTTTAACCCCGGAGGGTTAGCCACCCAGGATAACCCAAGAAAGTCAGTGCATCATCGAGGACTGTCTAACTTATTTCCATTGGGGTCCTTAATCTTGTCCCCCAGGATGTGACCCACACCAGTCGACTAACACCCAGGTACCTATTTGCTGCTAGGTGAACAGGACAACAGGTGTAAGGAAACGTGTCGAATGTTTCCACCCGTCGGGAATCGAACCCGGGCCCTCCGTGTGTGAAGCGGGAGCTTTAGCCACCAGGCCACCGGGCCACGGGAAGTCCATTGGGTAAAGTAATGAGCAAACAATTTTATGTGGACAATTTCCTGGGTGTGACATCAACTGAAGAGGAACTGTTAATGACTTATGGAGAGGCTAATAAAATAATGCAAAGTGCAAATATGTCTCTGAGGGAATGGAATAGTAATTCGTCCAAATTAAAGGACAAAATAAGTAAAGATTACCCTGGAGATGAAGTACCAAAATCTAGCAATGTATTGGGATTAACTTGGGATACTGAGAGAGATTTGTTAATGTTAAAACCTAATAATTACAGTATGCCCAATAAATTAACTAAGAGAGTCTTGCTTTCTGAAGTTTCCAAATGTTTTGATCCACTAGGTTTAATGTCACCCCTTACTATAAGAGGGAAATTATTAATTCAGGAAGCATGGAAACTTATATATGCTTGGGATGAAATTCTACCTGAGGAATTTATTAACAGGTGGGATGAATTAATTGGTGATTATGAAAAAATTCCAATGTTGGAGTTCCCATGCCAGATGGCCAATCCAAATGGGAAAAATGTACTCCACATTTTTTGTGATGCCTCAAAATTGGCATATGGAGCAGTTGCTTATCTTCAATGTAATAGTGTTATTTCTCTTGTTATGTCTAAAGCTAAAGTGTCTCCAATTAAATCACATACCTTACCTCAGTTGGAATTAACAGCCATTTATGTAGGTGTCAAATTAGCTAATTATATAAGAAATAAGTTGCAGGATATAAATATTAGCGACTCTGTAATTTGGTCTGATAATGAGGTATCCTTACAATGGATTCGTAATGGAAACAGTAAAATTGTGTACGTACAAAACAGAGTTGCTGAAATTAATCAGATGCAAGAGAAGTATAATAGTTTGGGTCAGCATATGTTAACATTTAATCATATATCTGGTGAGGAGAATCCAGCTGATTTCTTGTCTCGAGGTTTACCTTATGCTAAATTTGTAAATGCTGTATCATGGTTTAAAGGACCGAGCTGGTTGGTAAATAAAGCTAATTGGCCTGTACAAAAGGCGTATATTACTCCTGTTGAAATTACTGTGACCACCACTCCAATTGTTTGTCCTTCCTTAGCCATTGATATAAATAGGTATTCTTCTTTACCCAAACTAATCAATGTAACTAAGTTGGTGTTTAAATTTCTGAACAAGATGAATATATCATATAAGTTTTCACATCCTCTTGAATACTGGATAAAGAGGGCACAGGAAGAAATCTATGGAAATGAGATTAAATTGATGATGGAAAGAAAAATTGTGAAAGGTTCCATAATAGAGAAATTGGGGCTGTATTTAGAGAACAGTGTAATTAGGTGCAGAGGTAGGTTACAAAATGCTGAATTGGGTGATTATGCTAAACACCCTATCTTACTGCCCAAAACTCATCATCTAACAAATTTAATTGTTCTAAATGCTCATAAAAATGTAATGCATGGTGGGGTACAAGATACCTTAAATTGTATTAGGGAAACTTTCTGGATTCCACAAGGACGGCAAAGTGTAAAAAGGGTGATTAAATCTTGTGTAATATGTCGCCGTGTGCATGCCAGATCCTCTATGTACCCAGGTCCTCCACCATTGTCAAATGAGCAATTTGAGTCGTTTATCAACGAACTCCAGCCGGCTGCAGTGTGGAAAAAACTGTATATATTTTCTGGAAATATGGTAATTTATAGATAAATAGATGCTCTATATTGTATTTTTAAAAGAAGTATGTTATCGAAAATGGGAAGCCTGCGGCTGGGGAGGTCAGTCGCCATTGTTAATTTGAATTGGATACAACGTTAGTGTAATGGGAAGGAATTTTCGTGCTCTAGAGGTTAAAATTGGGCTGACACCTCTCAAATAGGAGTCGAAATTGTTGGATGTCCATTCCTGCATAACTTGAGATATCATGCGACAGGACAGGACAACTCCAGGAACCTCAGATAAGTCTGTTATGTTATAACTCTGGCCAGTTGTTATTTTCATGTATAGACAGAGGTTTACTGAGTATGATACAACTTAATCTCCAGTTAAATTGGTGAGTGATTTTTAAGATATTCTCCTTCTGTTATGTATATGTGCATCTATAATCATTTATTATTTTTAATATACAGTCCACAAGTTTATATATTTACCAGCATTCCTGGTGATGTATCTTTTATTTAATTAATAGGTCCAGAGCAACTTGTGGATATGACAGTGGTAGGTATCGAAGGGGGACATTTTCTGAGACCTAGGTGTCCCAAATTCCTACTTGTCTAACTGATAAATAATAATTATCTATGTTCATTTACTGTTATGTATATAATGATACATTCAGATAAATGCAATTTTCCAAACCGGGAAAGGGAGACACCATATTGAATTATATGCATAGTGCAATGTAATTCGGCGTTTTCCGAGGACAATTTGTTGTGTTTCAGTCTGAATTTGTAATAGGAACCCGTGTTACCTGGAGGTTATTCCGGGGGTCAACGCCCCCGCGGCCCGGTCCATGACCGGGCCGCGACAGGAAATTTGTGTGACCTCAAGAATTATGTGTGGATGGCGGTAATTAAGGGATGTGAGCATCACTCACACGGAAGTACACCATTAGTCTTTGCATTTAGATCTAAGCTGGCCACTGTAGGATGTGATCCATCTACAGTAATTAAATGGTAAGTTGTAATAAAAAGTTCTTTTCTAATAACACTATTGTATTATATGTATTGTACTAATAGTTATATTGTTATGTACCCAGCAAGGAAACCTAAATAACATACAGTCCACATAATTCTAATTATGAGAGTAGCTGGTTTTAACATTATAATTATAAATTTAATGTCAGATTTAGCTTCTTGTGAGAGTGGCGAAGAAGTGGGCAGTTGAAGGAGGGGCAGTTCAGCGACCTACGTGACTAATTTTCCACTTACCTCACCCAAAATAACTTACAGGTAATAATTCAGTGATGCCCTGAAAGCTTTCTGCAGATGATTTGCGCACATAATAATAATATTAATAATAATTTTTACCCCTGTCAAAAGCTGAGACAGTTCAACAAGAGAGCCCAAAATATACCTCTGAATAAGGAGGAGAATGATTTCTTGTATGAAAATAAAATAATTTTTAACCCCTTCCTTTTCATGTCTTCTTTTATTGTAACGTTTTTTACGTAGTTAAATACCTACCTGTTTAACTTTTAAATATAAATTTAAAAATTAATCACAAGACCCCAGTGGAAATAAGTCACTCTGACTTTTTTGGTTATCCCAGGTTCTCTAAAACATGCTGCTGTGTATGATAATCTATGTAACTGTATTTGTGTATACCTGAATCAACTTACTTAATAAGTTTTAAAAGTGAACAAGCTTGGCATTCCCCTCTAAACTACATGTTACAGTTAACGACGCCCCTTGCAGACGGATGGGGTACTATTATAAAATAAAATAAAAAGTAATATCTTTATTTCTACAAGTATATTTACATGTACAAGGTATACAGGCCTAGCTGACATCAGTGACACACTACTACATAGCAAACCGCTTATTATGCAGAGCATTTCGGGCAAATTAGGTTAGTTTTATCCCTGGCTGCGACCCACACCAGTCAACTAGCACCCAGGTACTCATTTTACTGATGGGGAACATAGACAGCCGGTGTAAACACGCCCAATATTTCTACCCTCGCTGGGAATCGAACCCAGACACTCGCTGTGTGAAGCAAGAGCTTTAACCATCAGGCTTAATAATCGGAAGTTATCATGAGCAATGTTTATGATAATGTAATTAATAAAGTGGTACAATTCACTAGTCTGGGTAATAATATGCTGTGTTTCTTGACTGCCAAATGGTATGACCTAGAAAAACACAACGTTAGGACTCCAACAAATCTTTGCCAAATGTAAACGAAATGTTTTTTTTACGTGGGACATGTAAAATCATTCTGAAACTTAAGAAAGCTGACATTTTTCCGAAAGTTTTAATATATGCAAAGGTATGGTATATAGTGGAAATATTAAGAAGAGTTTCCTTGAGACACCTGCTGTCCCTGTTCACCTAGCAGTAGAATAGGTACCTGGGAGTTAGTCGACTGGTGTATACCGCATCCTGGGGACCTAATTTGCCCGAAATGCTCTGTATATGAAGTGCTTTCTTTATTGTAATATGTCAGTGATGTCAGCGAGACCTGTATACAGTGTACACGTACTTGTAGAAATAAAGATTATTATTAAGAAGGATGTAGATTTGCATATTACCAGAACTGACAAATTTCTTCGTTTCTGTCATTTTAAACTAATCTGATTATTTTAAGACAAATTCAATATTTTCTTAACGATGTGGACCCACATTCCATTTTACCAAGAAATGAGGATTACAGTAAACGAATTTGAGAAAGATCTGCTAATTTTCCATGTCAGGTAAGTAGGGCTGGTTGCCAATATGACGTATACCAGAGCATAGAGCTAGCTGCCCAGACGACTTTTGTACCGACTAGGGAAATTAGATCTAACAAAAATGATCCCAAATGAATAAACAATAGATTAAAACATCTCGTTGGTCAAAAGAGAGGCATATGTAGGCGTAACAAAAGAGGGGATGGGCAGTTAAGAAATCAATATATTCATTTAAAGAGAGAATTAAAAAAAAGGAATAAGAAAAGCAAAAAGCGATTATGAAACTAAATTCGCAAGGGATTCGACGACTAACCCAAAAGGGTTTTTTTCAGGTATACAGAAGTAAAATTAGGGACAAGATAGGCCCACTTCAGAGTAACTTAGGGAAGATCACGGACAGTGATTAGGAAATGTGTGAACTTTTCAATACCTACTTCCTCTCAGCTTTTACTCAGGAAGATACTAGCGAAATTCCAGAAATAAAAGATTATGTAGAACAGGACGATAATAAACTATGCACGATTAGGGTAACTAGTGACGTGGTCCTCAGACAAATGGAGAAACTAAAATCTAACAAATCCTGATGAACTGTTTGCTAGGGTTTTAAAGGAATGTAAAGAGGAACTTAGCATATATTTGGTAAATCTTTTCAATATATCACTACCAACTGGCATAGTGCCAGACAATTGAAAAATAACAAATGTAATATGTACCTATTTAAAAGGCAGGTGACATGTCCTTAGCTTCGAACTATAGACCAATAAGCATATCCTCCATATTTATGGAATCAATAATTGCCGAAGCAATTCGTAGCCATCTTGAAAGGCATAAATTGATTAATGAATCTCAGCACGGTTTTACAAACAGGCGTTCCTGCCTTATGAATTTACTAACTTTCTTCACTAAGGTATTTGAGGAGGTAGATCATGGTAATGAATACGATATTGTGTATATGAACTTCAGTAAGGCTTTCGATAGAGTTCCACATCAAAGGCTGTTGAGAAAACTTAAGGCTCACTGAATAGGAGAAATTTTTTACTTGGTAGAGGCGTGATTGACAAATAGGCAGCAGAGAGTTTGCATAAATGGGGAGAAATCAGAGTGAGGGCATGTCACAAGTGGTGTTCCATAGGGGTCAGTGTTCACAATTTACATAAACGACATAGATGAGGGAATAGCGACATAAATTTGTTGATGACTCCAAAATAGGCCGACCAATTTATTTTAATGAGGACATTACAGCACTCCAGGATTATTTGAATAAACTGATACAGTGGTCGGAAAAATGGCAGATAAATAAACCATGCACATTTAAACTAAATAATGTAGATCTTAACATTACGGATTGCGAAAATGATTTAGCAGTAATCTGAAACCAAGACAACGGTACATAAGTATTCACAATAAAGGTAACAGAATCCTTGGCTTCGTAGCAAGAAGCATAAATAATAGGAGTCCTCAGGTTGTTCAACTTTATATATCTTTGGTTAGGCCTATTTAGTTATGTTGTTCATTTTTGGTCCCGTATTACGAAGGTTTAAAAATTGCAGGGAAAAGTAAAAAGGAGGATAAAAAAAGTTGCCCCAGTGTCAGAAATTTTTTCCTATGAGGATGACGGGAAGGCCCTGAACTCTACGCTCTTTAGAAAGGCGTAGAATTAGGGGGGATATGATTGAGGTGTTGTGGAGAAATTTTCCCGGGAGGAGGAATATCACCCCCTTAAAGCCCTTTAGCCTTTCAGCCCCTTTCCCCCTTGGGGGCCCCAAGCCCTCTCAGAAGGGGCAATATCTTGTTTATTTGCTAAGGAGTAATTGATAGCAGATGCAGTACGAATAGGGCGACGTGGTCAAGGCCCGCTGCTTTGAGTCCTGTGTTGCAAAGGTAGCTTATAAAAGACAGTCAATCTTACTTTAGCAGGACAATTAAGGAAAACCCCTGCTCCATTTTATTACCATATTAAAGTAGTGGACATTGTGTTATGCTTGGGCAGCAAGAATCAAACATTTGCTTTGTTTCATCGAGGAAGTTCAAGGAGCAAATTACTGGGTCAGCTTTCTTTGTTTAGGGAGTAACGGCCGTGGGGCGCTGTGGCGTCTTCAGTTACTTTTGACTTACTGAGAGTGACACTGACGCCAGGATAACCAACAAGACATCGTGCGTTATTTGTGAACAAAGTGTCTCTTAAAAAACAATAAACTTTAAGAGAATGGTCAGCTTCTTTAGTGTAAGATTGTGAACAATTAAAGACAATCTTGGGGAAAACAGTGCCAGTGTGCGTTTTCCAGACTATGGAAGATGGGACACTTCAAGGACACTTAGCTTTATAAAGTCATGATATCTGCGAGGTGTGAAGAAACATAGCTCACGTAAAAGAGCAAGGTAGTATGAATTTCTTGTAGTACGGGGGACTGCGCAGTTCTTGAGTCGCAAGGATTTTGTAATAAAACCTTGTCGGCCATTTAAGGCGACTTTTGAGCCCACACAAGTAAGTTTGTCAGCACAGTGAATGAAATATGCTGACAAAAACACCCCTAGGGGAATTTAAAATCTTAAAATTATAAATTTTTAAGCCGTTGAGAGATGCTTCCCGACAGCTTCTCAAGCCCTCGTCTGCAGGGGCGGCTGTGCAGGCGATGAGCTGTCTTTCAAGTTATGTAAAATCTTAAAACCCTTAGCTGGTAATGCCATTCTCAACTATGGTCGTGCTAAACCCGGTAAAGGCCACACTGGGCCCAAATATGTTGTACAACATTACAAAAAAATACAAGCCAAGATCTATTTTAAAAGCTGTAAAACTAGTGTTTTACAAAAAATCGTATAAATGAGCCCCTCCAGGACTCAATCCAGAGAATGGGCAGCCAAAAAAAAAACGGGCGCTCCCCCAGGTTCAACCAAAGAAAAACGGGAGTGGGTGACTACCCAACAAGGAATACGGGGGAAGCACCCGGCATCCACTGCTCAAAGCTCGAAGAAGTGCTGACTTAAAAAAAAACCCCAAGGATGTTTGGTTTGTCCGAGGATATACACTAGTGTTTATAATGTTTATAGACAAAAATTTAAAGAGACAAGTTTGGTTAAGTTGTTTTATAGATCTACCTGTTATTTTAGGAACTATATAAGGGGTAAGCTTTCAAATGTATATTAACGTGAATTTATATGTGTAAGTAATATTCACGGGGTTGATTTACAGTTATACAATGACATTTGTAGTGTTATAGGTGAATAAAAAGTGTATAACATCGTTATTTCGATTAATCATCGTGGTTCAGGCTGACACAGCAAACTCAAGATAACTTCAGCTTTATGTACTGTGTACCCTTCATGGTCATTGCCCGGGTTTTAAGTTAGAAAGGTCAGTAGTGTTTAAACTCGATTTTTTGCTGACTTAAGCATAACAAAAACTCAGCTGTTTATGCATACAGGTTTTTAAACATTCAAGTGTGGTCCCTGAATTTTCAATTTACCTTAAAATGGCTTGTTTGAAAACTCAGTTTCGTCTTTACAGACTAAGATTAACAATTAAAAAAATCTAATTTCAGTCTGTATAGATTTTAAGTTTAAAAACATAGATTTTGATGATCTTGGGGTGTAAAAATTTGATTACTGCACACGCTGAAATTAATTAATTCAGACTATACAATTATGAAAAGGATTTCTTGAATCGATCCGTCTGGGATGAATTTAAAAATGTTTTGGATACCTTTGTAATGAACAATTTGGGTGACAGGTGTACAGCTATTTTGCGTAAAACTCTGTCACAGAGCCTACTGTAACTGTGGTTAAACACTTTTACACCTGTAACAACAAAAAGTGTCCCATTCCATGCTTCCTACTTGTCTTTACCTATTTCCCAAGGTCTAATTATGAAGAATTCATTGTGGTTTTCAATCCATAGTAAATTCACGAACTGCCCTAGATGAGATTGCTATTTTCCAATTACCTTAAATTTTCTTGTGAAGGGAGAACCTTTATGAACTGATTAAGTCTTTTCCGGTGGTTAAAGGCAATTATCAAATGCCTTACGTGTCTTAGAGGAATTACTTTGACGCGGGACAAGGCCAGATTAGACATGCAGTCTTAATATCAAGTTGAAGCCACCCAACATTGTTTTTCAGACATCGGGCATTTAGAATCACATTAGCAATAGTTCAGACTCTAGGTGAAAATATTAAAACTTATTCTTTTAAAAGTATTACAATGCTGAGTTTACAAAATTTTTGGTTTTTGTGTGGTTTACATGTAGTAAAATTAATTTACAGAGTGTTACCACTGACGCCTAGCATGGCTAGGATTTCGGGCAGATTATATAAAATCTTAGTTTAAAATGTTAAAAAATTATGATAAGTTGGTATTTGGCTAAGTGACTAAATACTAGTTGTGAGTTTAGAAATGTGAATGCTTTTGTTTGGCACTTGACTAAGACAATTTTGATTGGTTTATAAAGTGGTTTGGGTACAGTAAGTTGTCCCCACAAAACTATTAAACGATTAATTTATGTTCAATAAACGCATTTCACTTGTGAAAAAATTGAAATGGTTTAAAAAAACATGTTTCATGCTTTTTGGGAAAAGGCGAGACAAGATGAAGAATCACAAAAAGGGATAACAAACCTTCAACCAGTATAAAAAAAAGAGTATATTCCACTAACCCACGAGGGGGAACCCCATATAGGAAATTTATCAAGCTGTGAATACAACAGACGTAAACAGACTGCCCACACATAAACGTACTCCAAAATGTGTACTTTGTGATGGAAAAACATTGGGCACAGTATTGCATTCAATACATAAATGGGGCACGTAAAAAGTATTATCAGTGAAAGGTGCATCAAGTGTTTAGGGGGGAACACAGGGCAGGTAAATGTCACTGAAAGAAGTGTTTTAATAAAAAGGGTAGGCATCATGCAGCATTATCCCCAAATATATTTGCTAAAACAGCGCAGCTTCCACGAATCAGGAATGTAAACAAGCCGCTTTAAATGTGAGAGTAAGTTTAAAGCAACTGCTCTCCCATAGCTCGGTTGAGTTATCTAAAAAATTTCCCCAAAAAACCCAAATTGTGCTGCCCACTATTTAAATCAAGGTCACAAAGGTCCTTCATAAGATACAGTGTTGCAGAACTGATAAACAACCCTTTTGCTAAAATACAGTTAGATATAGCTGTTTTTTCCACAATTTGGTAAAAGGAACTAGGGACCAGCCAGAATCATGTTGGTCTGGGAAAAACAGGAAAAAACAGTAGAAACTGTGGTAGTAGTGATTTGCCTAAGTCTGTGCGATCCAGGGATTAAAAGAAACAGTTGCAGCATGAAAGCAGCTAAGGTAAAGTTAGCCTGTCTGACATACGAGGACCAATTGTCCAATTGTTTTAACCATGGAATGATTATTATCACTGTTTTGTGCAAAATATAGTAAGTAACATGATGTTCCTTGCTGAAAACAGCAGGAGGCCACTTTGATATTGTCCATTCCCTTCAAATGGGAAGAAGCTGATATTGATTCAGGGGAAAAATGTACTAGTTACGGAATAACCGCTGATCATGTCCCCAAAAACAAAAATTTTTATTATGGAAGAAATGAATAAACCCGTTGTAAGTTGTGGGTTTTAGATGCGATAGGTATGATGTAAAAAACCCAAGCCACAAGAGTCTGGGACTTTAACCAATATTTGGACACTGTCAAATATAAAAGAGGACAGTATTGGGTTAGGTTCCATGGAAATTAAACCCACCACATCGCTGCAATTATCGATGGCTTTCGGAAAAATGAAAGCACAAATCATGAGCTAAGGAAGGAATCCAAAAGCTACTGATGTCCATGAAATATCTTTACAAAAACAACGTTGGGCCCAATAAATTAAAATTGAGGAAATAGTCGAAGATAAGTTGAAGACAGAAGCTGATTATCTCCCGCACCATGGAGTCAGAAAAGATTCTGAAACCACTCCACTACGTGTTGTACATAACTGCAGCGCACGTGCAAATAAAGATGTAGCAAGTCTTAATGACTGTCTGATGACCGGACCCTCACTAACTGAGAAGCTTGGAGACGTGCTTATGAAATTTCGCACAAACCTACACGGCTGATATTTCCAAAGCTTTCTTAAGAGTAGGACTACAAGAAATAGATAGAGATTATACCCGATTCTTGTGGCCTGAAAATCCACCCTGATCCTCAAAGTCCTGTGAAAACTTATCGTTTCAAATCAGTATTGTTTGGTGCAACATCCTCTCCATTCTTACTAGAAACTACTCTAAATACACATTTGAAGAAATCTGAAAGTCCCTTCAAAGAAATCTTAAAGAAAAGTTTTTATGTGGACAATCTTCAAGGTAGTGTGAATAAAGAGGAGGATTTGAAATCCTTATACAGAGAAGCTAACAAGGAGATGAAAGAAGCAAATATGCCTCTAAGGGTGTGGAATACAAATTCAAAGCAATTAAGGGAACTTATCAAAGAATTTCCTTAAGCTGAAATTCCTGATTGCAACAATATGCGGGACTTAATTGGAACACACAGGAAGATACTTTGAGTCTCAAAAGGATAAACAATAAATCTGCAGTACACTCACTAAACGTAGTTTACTGTCAGAGGGATCACAATGTTTTTATCCCCTAGGACTCGTCTCACCAATTACCATAAAGGGTAAAATGCTTATGCAAGATGCATGGAAGCTCAAAATTGGTGGGGTGAGAACTTGCCCCTAGAAAAGAGTCAAACATGGGATGAAATATCCAAGGAGTTTAAACAACTTCATCAAATTACATTTCCAGACAAATAGGTCAAGAGGGAAACAATTTCACATTACATGTGTTCTGTGATGCGTCAACCAGAGGTTATGGGGCTGTAGCTTACAAGAGTAATGCTGAAGGAAGTACACTAATTACTTCAAGGGCCAGGGTAGCACCCTTGAAGGTCGAACAGTACCCAATTTGGGAAATGACAGCACTTATGTAGGTACAAAATTAGTGTCTATCTCAACAAAGTACTGATCATCTCACTATTTTAAAAAACCGTGATCTGGAAGGGGATAATGAGGCAGTTCTCCAGTGGTTTTAAAAAATAATAAAAGTAAGCTGGTCTATGTACAGAACAGAGTAGCAGAAATAAAAGAGATGCAGAGAGATTATTCTTTCTTCACGTCTCTACCCAAGAATCCAGCTGACATGTTGTTTACGTGGTGTCCCCCTCAAGAAATTTGTGGATAATAAATTATGGGCTCCCGGACCGAACTGGCTCTCTAATGAAATTTAAATGGGCCCCAGCAAAAAGCTTACATTATGCCAGAAGACACAGTCTGCTTGAACACATCAGAAATAAGTTGTGTAAATACTGCAGACACAACAGAAATAGTCATTGATGGATCTAAATACTCATCTTTGGGTAAACTCTTAAGAGTTACGCTCTTGTCTTTAAATTCATTAAAGGAATAAAACCTGATTATGAATATCTTGAACCCATTAAATACTGGGAGAAACTAATACAGAAAGTTGTTTTCAATACAGAATATAAATTTCTGGTAACACAAGATAAATCCCCAAAGAAACCTGTCATGATTAATTCTTTAGGACTTTATCTCGAAATCGGAAAGGATTATAAGATTTTCGAGGAAGAATTCATAATTTCTTCTCTACCTAAAGAAGCCATACATCCAATATTGATCCCCAAGAATCATTGGCTAACAAAACTGATTGTTCAAAACGCCCACAGTAACGTGTTACATGGTGGGGTAGCTGACCACTTTTTTCATATACGACAATCCTACTGGATACCTCAAGGTCGACAAAGTGTTAAACAACAAATAAAGGACGTACTACTTGTTGTCACTATGATATGCGAGTATGTCAGTATCCAGGTCCACCTCCATATCCTCTGAAAGGTTTGTCATATCACTCCATTTGAGGCACCGGTGTAGATTACACTGGACCAATAATTTTAACCAAAACAGTTGACAAGTTCCTATAAGGTGTACATCTGTTGTTCACTTGTGCTACAACTAGGGCAGTACATCTAGAAGTAGCCACTGACATGTCTGCTGAAAACCTTTATCAAATTATTCAGAAGGTTTGCAGCCAGAAGGGGAAAGTCCCAGACTGATGATTTCAGGTAATGCAAATAACTTTGTTGCTGGTGCTGTTATATATGCAAGATCTTTGATCAACCAGAAGTACAACAATGCTGAATCAACGCAGTTGTTTGGAGATACATTCCTCCTAAAATCTCCATGACACGGCCCGGGTTTATGAAAGAATGTCGGCATTATAAAAACGTTGTTTAAGGAAGACTCTTCATCGTCAGAGAATAGACTTAGAAGAATTCCGTACAGTTGTGACTGAAATAGAAAATAGAGTCAACAACAGACCTCTAACTTATGTTACCGATGATCTGGACAATTTAGAAGTGTTAAGTCCATTCATTTTTCTCCATGGCAGAAGGCTCGAACCTGTTCTTCCCATGAATGATAAAGAAATCATAGAGGATCCTACTTATTTCGAACCTGAGCAACTCAGACGTAAATTCAAACACCTTAATAAAGTGATTGAACGTTGGGAGGGAAAAATTTTGGGGAGAAGACTATCTCGCCTCATTGAGAGAACACTTCTATGGAGCTGGTGTTCCTGAAAATCATAATTCCTTAAGACCTGGTGACATAGTGATTATCGACAATGATGGTCCGAGGTCCCAATGGCCACTTGGAAAAAATTGGGGACCATATATCCTGATGCAAATGGAATCATCAGGACAGTTGATGTTTTGAGCAAAGGTGTAGTGAATAAGCGGACAATAAATAAACTAGTACCATTAGAATTATGCAGTGTTGAAAACAAAATTAGTGATTCTCCAGAAACCACACAGACTAAACCTGTTCAGAAAAGACAAGCAGCACTGGTGGCGAGTGAGAAAATTAAATTAATGTTAAGTGATGAATAGTTCACCTGCAGCGAACCTCCGCCACCCCCCAGTGTGGAGAAATTTTCTCCAGGAGGAGAGTATCAGCTCCCTTCAGCTCCTTTCAGCCCTTTCAGCCCCTTTCAGCCCTGAGGGGCCCAGCCCTCTCAGAAGGGGCAAATATCTTGTTTACTGCTACAGCGAGTAATTGATAGCAGATGCAGTACGAGTATGCGACGTGGTCAAGCGACCGCTGCTCCTTGCAGTCCTGTGTTGCGAAGTGTAGCTTAATAAAAGACAGTACATCTCTTACTTTAGCAGGACAATTAAGGAAAATCCTGCTCCCACTTTATTACCAAAGTAAAGATAGTGGACATTGTTGTCTATGCCTACGACAGCAAGAATCAAACATTCTGCTTTGCTTCATCGAGGAAGTGGCAAGGAAGCAAAAGTACTAGGTCAGCTTTTCCTTTGTGCTAGGGGAGTAACGGCGTGGGGCGCTGTGGCGTCTTCAGATTATTTTTGACTCTACTGAGAGTGACACTGGGGGGGACGCAGGATAACCAACAAAGAATGATCTGTGCATTAGTGTGAACAAAGTGTCTCATAAAACACAATAAACTCTTAAGAGAAGTGTGATCAGCTTCTTTAGTGATAAGATTGTGAACAATAAAGACAAATCTTGTGGAACAGTGTACCAGTGTGCGTATTCCTAGACTATGGAGACGTGGACATCCAAGGACACTTCAGCTTCTATCAAGTCACCGATATCTGTCGAAGTGTGAAGAAAACCCTAGCTCACGCTACAAGAGCAAGGTAGGTTACAAATTTCTTGTAGTACGGGGGACTGCGCAGTTCTTGAGTCGCAAGGATTTTGTAATCAACCTATAGTCGGCAGTTGGGTGCGGACTTTTGAGTCCACACAAGTAAGTTTGTCAGCCATCAGTGAATGAAATATGCTGACATAACACCCCCTAGGGGTAATTTATAATCTTACAAATTATAAATCTTTACAGCCCATTGAGAGATGACTTCGACAGCTTCTCAAGACCTCGTCTGCAGGGGCGGCTGTGCAGGCGATGAGCTGTCTTTCTAAGTTAAGTAAAAACTCTTTAAACTTAGCTGGTAATGCCATTTCTCAACAGTGTACAAGTGGAAAACAGGAATTAATAAAGGGGATGTAAATAGCGTGCTAAAATATTTAGCATAGACAGGACTCGCAGCAATAGTTTCAAGTTGGAAAAATTCAGATTCAGGAAGTATATAGGAAAGCACTGGTTTGGAAATAGAGTTGTGGATGATTGTAACAAACTCCCGAGTACCGTCATAGAAGTTAAGACGTTGTGTAGTATTAAAAATAGGTTAGATGAATACATGAGTGGGTGTGGATGGGTGTGAGATGGACTTGATGAGCTTCTGCTAGTAGGTAGGATGCCGTACTCCTCCCTTAAGTGAATGTGACTGACCTGACTAGGTCAAGGCATTGGCTTATGCCGGTGCGAGAATTGAACCTGCCTCGCATAGGCCAGTAGGCCTGCTGCAGTGTTCCTTCTTTCTTATGTTCTTATGTATGAGTTAATAAATTCCAGTAAAGCAGACAGTCTACACAGAGCTATTATAAATTCGGTTGGTCATGCAATATATAAATTGTCGAAGTGGTTAGTAAAGGTTTCGACTACAACTGTAAGCAATAATTTATATAAAAACTTATTGATTAAGAAATGACGAATTACTTCAGATTAGCTCTGATGTGTCTATTTTTTTTTTTTTTTTGCTACAGTTACAGCACTAAGGCTTATCTCATTACTACTCGACAGTAGATACCTTACTGTTGTGTACAAACAAAATAATGACAAGGTATCAAACTTGGCTTCATTTCCCTGACAACGAGAAGGCAACTTCTTTGCCAGAAGACAGGCAGAAAAGAGTGACTACATTCTTGCTGAGTTTTCTCAACAAATTCACTTTATTTGAGAACATTCGTTCCTATAATAACTCTAATCTGGAACATGTTAGTACAACATAGCAACATTAATGGAGAAAGAAAGTCACTTGACAAAATGAAATCTCTGGGCCACGGCTGGTACAACTTCATCATGTTCCTAACAGTAAACATTAGTAGAAGTGAAGTGAGCTAGATAACAGCTGCTACAGTAGCTAGTAAAAGAAGGCATGAATTCTTAATCTAATCCTCTTAAAACTATTGCTTATGAGAGAGACAGACAGACAGAGACAGAGATAGAGATAGACAGACAGATAGAGAGATGTAGAGTGAGAGAGATGATTGACATGAATAGTAATAAGTAATAACAATAATAATAATAAATAATAATAAATAATAATACTAATAGACAATAAAAATATATCTAAGCGCCTTACCTCACTGACTGAAAACAATTATGAGGTTGTAGAAGACAGGTATGATTACGTGATACACAAGAGCACATCCAGGGATTGAAGGCCCAACAAACATAACCAAAGTTGTGTACCATCAAATACACCTCCGTGCAATTACCTGAGAGGTCTATAAAAAATTATGTGAATACAGAGAATTAGCAAATATATTAGGGATGGGGTCGATACCAAAATTTTTACAAACCGATACTGATACACAATTTTCGGCCGGATATCGATACTTCTCGTATGTTTTATATTTTTAAAATTATAATGATTGGTGTTTAATACGTTAGGGAATGCTTATTGCACAATGTGTATTTAATAGTGTGCAAGATTAATATTAAATAACTTAATTTCTTTGAGATACATAATGTCATTATTCATTATTTAACCTGGTTGTCTAAGGTACTTGTCGATAGCGTGTACTGTGAGCGCAAATTTTTGGTCGGGACATCAACTGCGAGAAGACCCGGGCGGCAGTTACGGCGAAACAACAAACAACAGTGATGTTCGAGTGTGTGCTGTGTTGTGTGTGTGTGTGTGTGATGTGTGTGTGTGTGTATCACAGTTGAGGTTGCAGGGGTCAGTCCGAGTCCTGGCCCCGGGGTGTTAGATGTGTGTGTACTCACCTGATTTTGGTTGCAGGGGTCGAGTCACAGCTCCTGGCCCCGCCTCTTCGTTGATTGCTACTAGGTCCTCTCTCTCCCTTGCCCCTTGAGCTCTATCATACCTCGCATTAAAAATATGTATGGTTCCTGCCCTTCTCCACATTCACTTTCTAGCTTTTTCATGGCCTGACTACTCTATGACTGAAGAAATACTTCCTAACATCCCTTTGATTCATCTGAGTCCCTTCAACTCAATTGTTGACCTCTGTGTCTGTGTCCCATCTCTGGAACATCCCCGTCTTTGTCCACCTGTCTATTTCCGTGCACGTATTTTATACATATCGTTTTCATGTCTCCCCTGACCCTTCCTGGCCTCCTGTGACGTCAGGCCGATTTCCATAACCTTCTTCATAGGACAATCCCCGTAGCTCTGGGGACTGTCTTGTTGCAAACCTTTGCACTTTCTCATAATTTCTTGACGTGCTTAATAGGTGTGGATTCTTAAACTGGTGCATGCATAACTCCGTATGGGCCTGGACGTAGATCGGTTGTACAGAGTCTTAAACGAAATCCTTACTGAGGGGTTATCGGAGCCCCCCATGGGGTCCAGGTTTTCCAGTCAATCTCCTTGTGATTGGAAATCACCCAATAAACTAGTAACTTTGCTCCCCCCCATGTGTGCTCTCCTGGCCACCTCGGCTAGTGTGTTGATCATTGCTCTGTGCTCTCATCGTCCTATTTCTTCTCTTGGCCTCCTGCAGTTCTGTGGTGGGTTGTACATTACAATGCAATTATCACCTTATGTCCCTCAGACGGATTGGTTCCTACTAGTAGTCCCTTTCGCCCCATGCCATCCATTCCTTCCATTTTCTCAAACCCACTGGTTTTTTATGAGCAGTGCAACCTCCTACTCCCCCTCTCTCCCTTGCTTTCCTGAAGTTGTGATAATCCGGATGGAAAAGATTGAATCTGTTATAAATTCTGGTGAGTTTTGTTTCTGTGAGTGCTATTATGTCTTGGGGGATGTCTCTTTGATTCTTTGTGCCCCTCCTCTATTTGTTTGTTATTCCTTGCATTGTTATACCCACACCTTCAAACTTCTTTTCTAAGACTGTGGTCTGGGAATTATATTGGGTTGGGGAAGTGGGAGGACCGTGTAAGGAACTATGGGTGTTGCTGTGGGGTGAGTTTGTAATGTAGTGGGTGGGGGCATTTGGAATGTGGCATGGGTGATGTTGTGATTTAGATTTGAGGTGTTTCGGTTGCAATGGGGTTGACCTGGTTGGGAGGCTTCATATAGAAGTTTGTGAAGGGAAGGCTGTAATAGATCTTCTTCCTGGGTCTGGGAATTCCTGTCTGTCTTCTCCATCCCCTCTCTTTCTCCTTTCGACTTTGTACATCTCTCTCAGGGTTTCTTCCTTTCTTTCTTGTGTTTGTCGCGTTCGAGATACACCCTCCTGTATGCTGTTCATGTCCCTTAATCGTGCCTTTTCTCCTGCAGGATCCTGGTCGAGTCGCTTTGCCCTGAAGGGGTCATCCTCACTGGCCGGGTATCTTTTTTTTTTTACAAACCCCCCTATTCTCCAAAAATTTTCCAAGCTGGGTCTTATCCCGTCTTCTCCTATTGCTTTCATGATGCTTTCAATTGCTTTTTTCTCCCCCTTGTTTTCTTGCTTCATATGTTTCCCCTTCGACGTCTGGAGCCATACACAAAGACTGACCTCATCCTTTCATTCTCCCACTGCATATCCCTGTGTTATTCCCCTCATTTAATTTGGTTTCCTCCACTGCAAGCTTTCCTATCATCAGTTTCACGGGCTAATGTACTTGGGCTCAGTGGCATGTCATTTTCTTTCCCAATTCTCGGCTTTCTTGGGCTCTGTTGTTGTCTGTTAGGGCCTCCACATAAAGCTTAGCTCTTTCATTTGCTACTTTCTCCTCTGATAGAGCATCTCCATGCAGTTGTTGTGCCCTTACTTTCCTTACAGTCCCTTATTGGTGGCTGAGGTATAGCAGTCTCTGTTGTCAACCCAAAATGTTTCTTTAGTTCTTTAGGCTGGTTTTCAGATTTTTTCAATTCCTATTCTAAAAACTCTGTATCCTAGCTTCTGCTGCTTTTGACATGCCTCACCTCCCACTTACTGCTTTCCATATCGATCCTCTCTTCCATTCTCATGCTAAGTTCTTTAGTTTCTTTTCCCATTATGATCCCTTTTTATGAGCTCTGCTGCCACAATCTTCCTTTGCATTTCCCTCCTGTCCATTGGGTTTTTCTTGTTGCTCTCTGGCAACCATTTTGGTTTTATCCTGATTGCCTCTCAGAGTGGGAACCTATGCTAGTTTCTGTTTTGTTAGGTTAGTAGTGTGCTGTGTCAGAGTGGGGAGTGGTGGGGAGGGTTTGAGGCGTGAACGGGGGAGGGGAGGGTGATCGAGGGAGGGGGAGGGATCGGGGAAGGAAGTAGTGAGATGTCGGTGGTGAGGGGGGAGTGTATGGTGTGTCTGGATATGTGTGTGTGTGTGTGTGGTATGTGTGTGTGTGTGGTGTGTGTGAGTGTGATTTTGTGTGTATTTTGTGTGTGGAATTATGTGTGGGTTTAGTGTGGTAGGTGGCTTGTGCGTTTAAGGTAAGTCTCAGTGGTCTTGGCTGCACCACAACTTCTTGTGACCTAGACACCCCAACTCCTGGGGACTACTGCACTTACAGTGTGTTGTGTGTGGGTGTGTGTGTGTTGTGTGTGTGTGATGTGTTGTGTGTGTGTGTGTATCACCTATTTGTACTCTCTATGTGGTTGCAGGGGTTCGAAGTCCCTAAGCTTCTGCCCGGCTACACTCTTCACCCGGTTTGCTACTAGACCCCTCTCTCTCCTCGCTCCATGAGCTTTATCACATCGGTCTTAAAAACTGTTTGTATCGGTCCTGCCTCCACTAGGTCGTCATTTTCTAGGCTATTCCACTGCCTTACAACTCTATGACGAAGAAATTCTTCCTACTATCTCTCTGATACTCATTTGTGTCTTCAACTTTCCAATTGTGGCCTCTTGTTTTCTGTGTCACCCTACCCTGAAACATTTTCACTGTTCCTTGTCCACCTGTCTATTACACGCAGTATTTTATATGTCGTTATCATGTCTACCCTGGAACTCCGGTCCTCCAGTGTCGTCAGGCCGATTTCCCGTAATCTTTCTTCATAGGGACATTCCCCTTAGCTCTGGAATACTAACCTTGTCGCAAAACTTTGTACTTTTCACTCTAGTTCTAGACGTGCTTTATCAAGTGCGGGTTCCAAACAGGTGCTGCAAATCCAGTATGGGCCTGACATACACGGTGTCAGTGTCTGTAATGATTTCCTTACTACGGTGTCGGAATGAGTTCTCAGGTTTGCCAGGCGCCAATATGCTGCAGCCAGTTATCTGATTGATGTGTTGATTTCGGAGACTTGACTCGGTGTTTATACTCACCCAAGATCTTTTCTCCTTGATGTAGGGAGAGGGTTTGCCAGTATTTGGCCACTAGCCTATACTCTGTCTGTGGTCTTCTGTGCCCTTCCCCTATCTTCATGTTTTGCATTTGGCAGGTTTAAATTCGGAGAAGCCCTTTGCTGGACCAGGTGTCCAGTCTGTTCCAGGTCTCTGTTGAAGTCCTGCCTGGTCCTCATCAGATTTAATTTCTCCTCATTAACTTCACATCCATCTGCAAACAGGGACCACTTTCTGAGTCAACCCTTCCGTATGTCGTTCACATATACCAAAATGACATGGTCCTAGGACCGACCCCTGGGGACCCGCTCGTCACAGGTGCCCACTGTGATACATCATAAAGTCATGACTCGTTGTTGCCTCCTGAAGGTATTCTCTGATCCCATTGCAGTGCCCTTACTGTTATATGCGACTGGATGCTCTAGCTTCTGCACTAATATCTTGTGAGGAACTGTGTCAAAGGCCTTCTTGCAGTCCAAGGTGAAAAGGATGCAATCAACCCACCCCCTCTCTCTCTTGTCTTACTTCTGTTATTTTTATCATAAAAATCCAGAAGGTTGTGCACAGGGATTTGGCCTTCCGAATGAAATCGTTGCTGGTTGGCATTTATGCTCCTGTCCGTTCCAGGTGCTCACCACTCTCCTCAGATAATCTTCTCCCATTAATTTTGGCATACTATAACACGTCAGTGACACAGGTCTATAGTTTAGTGTGTGTGTGTGTGTGTGTGTGTGTGTGTGTGTATGTTGTATGTGGGTGTGTGTATGTGTGTGTGTGTGTTTGTGTGATGTGTTGTGTGTGTAGGTGGTGTGTGTGTGTGGTTTGTGGGTGGTTGTATGTGGTGTTGTGTGTGTAGTGTGGGGTGTGTTTATGTGTGTGTGTGTGTATACTGTGTGGTGTGTGTGTGTGTGTGTGTTGTGTGTTGTGTGTGTGGGTGTGTGTGTGTGTGTGTAAATTATGTGTCGGAATTATGTGTGGGTTTATTATGTGTCTGAAAAGTACGTGGCTTGAGCTTGGTGTGAATGTAGATTCTAGTTGTCGCTTGTTGTCACCATCTACCTCTTGTGACCTGATCCACCCTTGCAGTGTTGCCTATATTCACCTGCTTATAGTGAGTTAATTCGCCTTGCTTCAATGGTTTATCATTGCCTAAACCTTATTGAATAATGAGTGCTATTCTTTATGTGCTATGAATGTTAGACCTTTCAAATTCGGCTTGGCGGTTAATTGGAACCTGGGACCCCACACCCCAACCAAAACCACTCATAGGTCGATACAGTAATGTAGTGCAGCTGTAGCAGTGTAGATGGTCCAACGTCGATTTTGACGTCCTGGCCGTAGTCCTGCTCGTTTGTACGTCTGGCGTAGGCATTCCACCTCAATTTACTTCTCGTTAATTATGTACCCTATTTCACTGTATTTCTTTCATGGTCACACGATTGTTTCCACTTTTATTACCTTTCTTGGGTGACACTTGGCAACGCTGCCTTCACACTAGCTGCGCCACAACGCTTTTATTTTCCAGTTCACTTCATAATTGTTGGCTCTCCCCAACACTTGTGTGGCTCAGGCCATTAAAAACAAAAACACTTCTAGGATTGTTGACTACCTGGACATCTACTTAGCAAACCCTTTTGCAGAACACTTTACTAAGTGTTCTCAAAAAACACTTAAATCCCCGGAGCACCGACGGCGTGACTAGCGCGCTCGCTGTCCTACTGTGTGTGTGTGTGTGTGTGTGTGTGTACTCAATAAATTGTGGTTGCAGGGATTGAGACTCAGCTCCTGGCCCCGCCTTTTCACTGAGTGCTACTAGGTCCTCTCTCTCCCTGCTCCATGAGCTTTATGTGTGTGAGTGTGTGAGTGTGTGTGTGTGTGTGTGTGTGTGTGTGTGTGTGTGTGTGTGTGTGTGTGTGTGAGTGTGTGTGTGTGTGTGTGTGTGTGTTTATGTGTGTGTGTGTACTCACCTAGTTGTGATTGCAGGGGTTGATTCACAGCTCCTGGCCCAGCCTCTTAACTGATCGCTAAGCCCTGCTCCATGAGTTTTATCATACCTCTTCTTAAAGCAATGTATGGTTCCTGCCTCCACTACATTACTTCCCAGACTATTTCATTTCCTGACAACTCTGTGACTCAAGAAATACTTACTAACATCCTCATGATTAATCTGAATCTTCAACTTCCAATTGTGACCCCTTGTTGCTGTGTCCAATCTCTGGAACATCCTGTCTCTGTCCACTTTGTCAATTCCTCTCAGTATTTTAGATGTTGTTGTCATATCCCCCGTATCTCTCCTGTCCTCCAGTGTCATCAGGTCGATTTCCCTTAACCTCTTCTCATAGGACGTGCCACTCAGCTTCGGGACTAGTCTTATTGCAAACATTTGCACTTGCTCAAATTTCTTTACGTGTTTGGCTAGGTGTGTGTTCCAAACTCTTGATGATATTTTCAGTCTCTTATTTTTCTTTCTGCCATCTTTTATTGTGTGTCCTTCCATCACTCTCCTGAAGCCCATGAATAAAGACTGAACTTACCCCCTCCTCCTCCTCCTCCTCCTCCCATTGCCTTTCACTCTGTGTCTCTGTGTCCCATCTGTACATAGCCATTATCTCCCTTATTTTTTTTCCTGTAACTCTAGGTGGCATGGTCGTGCCTCTGCATGAAACCTGTCACCTTCTCTACCCTCTTTTCCCTCACTTACTACTATCTCTGCTCCTAACAACTCTACCCCTTCATTCCTCGGCCTTGCTTGGTTGACTGATAGAGCCATATTGTAAGTCTTGTCTCCTTCATTTCCGTTGGGCTCCTCGTTTAATAGGGGTGTACCTTCCTCAGTTGCCATATCTCCTCTGGGCAATAGCCCTGTAACTCGCTTCAGCATTGTGTTAGTTATCATTTTTGTCCTAGGCACCTGTCGGTTAGACACTAGGCCTGTTGTATATCCGTGTGTGCATGTGTGTGCGTGCGTGTACTCACCTAGTTGCACTCACCTAGTTGAGGTTGCAGGGGTCGAGTCCTAGCTCCTGGCCCAGCCTCTTCACTGGTCGCTACTAGGTCACTCTCCCTGTGTGTGTGTGTGTGTGTGACAACTGCAGAAATACTTCCTAATATTTCTATGACTCATCTGAGTTTTCAACTTCCAGTTGTGACCCCTTGTTGCTGTGTCACATCTCTGAAACATTCCTGTCCACCTTATCAATTCCTTCCAGTATTTTATTTGTTGTTATCATGCCCCCCGTATCGCTCCTGTTCTTCAGTGTTGTTAGGTTGAGTTCCCTTAAGCTCTTCTCGTAGGACAAACCCCTCAGCTCCGTGACTTGTCTTGTTATAAACCTCTGCACTTCCTCTAATTTTTTTACGTGTTTGACAAGGTGTGGATTCCTTACTTGTGCCGCATACTCCAATACGGGCCTGAAGTGTCGTGAATGACCCCTTACCTAGATGTTGAAACGCTATTCTCAAGTTTATGATGAGCCTGTAAGCTGCAGCAGTTATTTGGTTGATGTGTGCCTCAGAAGAAGTGCTCGGTATGATGCTCACACAAAGATCCTTTTACTTGAGTGAGTTTTGTAGCCTCTGACCTCTAGGCTGTACTCCGTTTGCAGTCTCCTTTGTCCTTTCCCAGGCTTCAAACCTTTGCACTTGCTGGGGTTAAACCCCAGGAGCCATTTGTAGGACCAGGCTTGCAGTCTGTCCAGATCCCATTGTAGGCTTACCTGATCCTCGTCCGCTTGTATTCTCCTCATTAGCTTTACATTATCCGCGAACAGGGACACCTCAGACTCTATCCCTTCCGTCATGTCATTCACATATACAAGTAAAAGCACTGGACCTAGGACTGACCCTTGTGGAATCCCACTCGATACATGCACCCACTCTAATACCTTGTCTAGTACCGACACACGTTGTTTCCATCCTGTCAGGTATTCTCTGATACATTGCAATACTTTCACTCCTATTCCTACCGACTAACTAGCTTTTCAACCAGTCTCTTGTGTGGTACTGTGTCGAAAGCCTTCTTACAGTCCAAGAAGCTGCAGTCTACTCATCCCTCTCTCTCGTATCTTATTTCTGTTACCTTGCCATAGAACTCCAACAAGTTTGTAATGTAGGATTTCTCTTCCCTGAAGCCGTGCTGATTGTCCATTTCTTTCTAGGTGCTCCACTACACTTCTCCTGATAATCGTATCCATAATTTAGACACAAAACATGTCAGTGACACTGGTCTGTATTTTAGTGCAGCCTGTCTTCCACACCTCGGGCAGTTGCCCTGTTTTGATATATTTATTAAAGACCGTTGTTAATGGCACAGGCAGTGCATATATTATTTGGAGCAGCAGTAGCAGCAGCAGCAGTTGATGATGATGATGATGATGATGATACACGTACACTACCAACATGTCCAGGATTATCCTGTCACTTCACCTGCCCACATTTTATTCTTTGACAAAACTTGTTACTATCTTTTTGAAAGACTTGACAGACTTATTAATAATACAAAAGAAATGCTCACGTTGCTGACACTAAAAACGCTGTTTTCTCTCATGTAGGAGATCATGTTCCTGTAAAGTGGTCCGCTGCTAAAACTATCTACCCTTCTTCTAGCCATCATGTCCCTACTATGGTTACTGAGCCCGCCTGCTTCTCTTAATGCTTCTCCTTACCAGTTCATTTGACCAGTCTTCTATATTTCCATTTATTTATTTATTTATTTATTTGAACATGATACATAGAAGTACAAAGAAATACAGTGGTTAAGTGTAACATGCCAAAGCCCCTTGTATGCAGAGCATTATGGGCAGGCTTAAAATTAACTTAAGATTAACTAAGCAATGATATATTCAGTGGTAAACATTATTGTAAACAAATAACAATTAAGCACAAATGAGTATTTCAAAGACAGGTCATATGGTCATTTACTAAGTTGCTGTACATTCAGTAGAATGTAATTAAAAATAACATAGTTTGATAGGGTCACAAGTTAAACATTTATGAGATACAATTATTCAGTATTTATTTAGTTGTGGGTGAGTAAGTGATTTTTGAGAAGAGACTTGAATTTATAAACAGTGTTTCTTTTATATTCACAGGTAATGAATTCCAGATTTTTGGGCCTTTTATGTGTATTGAGTTTTTGCATAGCGTGAGATGGACACGAGGAACATCAAAGAGTGATCTGTGCCTTGTGTTATGGTCAAGTGTTCTGTTGAGGTTGGTAAGGAGACGTTTGAGGGGAGGGTTTATATCCGAGTTAAGTGTTCTATGTATGTAGTAGGTGCAATAATAAGTATGGATGTTTTGTATTGTGAGTAGGTTTAGAGTTTTGAGTATTGGTGGAGTGTGCTGCCTGTATTGGGAATTTATTATCATTCTGACTGCAGCCTTTTGTTTGGTAATTAATGGTGTGAGGTGGTTTATTTTTGTTGAGCCCCATGCACAAATTCCATAGGTGAGATAGGGGTAAATAAGTGAGTGATATAAGGCCAGGAGGGCTGGCTGTGGAACATAGTACCGTACATGTGTTTTAAATTTGAGTCTATTATCAAGGTGGATTCCTAAGAATTTTTCCTCTGTGAGCTTTGTGATAGGTGATCCGTTTATCATTATGTTAAGAGGGACATCTGTAGCTCTGTTACCAAACTGAATGTAGTAGGTTTTGTCAATGTTGAGAGTAAGCTTATTAGTCATCATCCAGGTAGATATTTTCTGTAAATCGGTATTCACAGTATTGGCAAGCATGACTGGGCTCGGGTGAGAGAAGACGTATGTAGTGTCATCTGCAAATAGTGTGGGTTTGAGTAGTTGCTATGCATTTGGTGGGTCATTTATGTAAACGAGAAAGAGAAGAGGGCCAAGGACACTTCCATCGTCTTCCTTATCGTCAAACTTTCTCCTTATATGCTTCTTTTTTCTTACATTGCATATACTAATATGTCTAATTTTTCCCTCATCTTTTCTGCTTTTAGTTACATCATTTATTGAGTCCCTTGGGGAGGGATGCTCGAGGCTGCACTAACTTGCTTCTTCATCGCACTAATTGTATTACTTCTATAACTACTACAAGCCTTATTACAAATTCCATTATTACTTTTATTAAGACGATCACCATTACCACTACTGCTACTACTACTACTACTACTACTACTACTATTACCACTAATGCTATTAATGCTGCTGTAACTGTTACTTCTACTTTTATTAATAGCACACTACTACTACTACCACCACCACTAATACTATTCTTACGACTACTATTATTACAATAACCACTGCTGTTACTACTACTAGTAGTTCTTCTTTTAAAATGTTGGAAGAATTACCTACAATATTGTTAGGTAAAAGGGCACAATGTGACAAGTATAGATAAATGGAGAGCGAAATATTGCTACAATTAGTTAGTTAGTTAAAGATTAGCCGGTATTCTCCCGGCCCGGGCCTTGTCCAAGTGGTGGCCCGGCCTTGGCTCCCTCTTTAGGGAGTGTCTGAGACCTAAGTCTCCCATGGGAGGAGGCACAAGTACCTCCTCATCTTTGGGACTAACTGTCCCCAGGCCTAGCCACAAGCTAGGCCTCTCTGGTCTGCCATCCCCGCCCCAAGGGGGCAAATGGGATTGACAGTCTTATGAGCTAAAGGCTCGGGCTCAGGCACCTACCCTTCCCTAGAAGGGCTGGGCATGGTGTCGATCTCATTGCTACAATAAAATGTCAAGTTAGTTGCACAAGTGTCTTGTTACCTAACACACTTCTTCCTCATTCCACGTCTCCCACCTGTTAACTGGTCTTCTCTTTACCCGCTTAGATGTGATTTAAGGATGATCCAATATTAACCCAAACGTCATCATGAGTTTCCTCTCTTAAGTGAGGTTTTTGTGTTTTGTATAATAAAATATAATTTAGTGCTAAAGAGAACAAACAGGTGAATATTTGCTTATAAATGGAGGGAAATAAAGCTTACAAAAAAAGGCGCCAAGAAAAACAAGATATTATGCATCAAATATTTTAAGAATTTTTTACTTGCCTAATATAGATATAGCAGAAATGGCTCCACCAAGGAGAGAGAGAGCTACAGGCCAAGGGGACATTTTCCTGCTACCCAGCAAGTATTCCTGCGTCGTCGTGTTGTGTCGACTCTTTATGGCGCAGTACACGCCAATACCAACTGACACGACAAGCATCAGGCTGAACATCGTGTAGTCCACAACTGAGAACTTTGCATCTGAATATCTCAGTGTTGCAGCTGCACCTTCCTCCTGGCCTGACATCTTCTAAAAATGGAAAACAACTACTTAAATTAATATACAAGTATCATTCCAAAGTATTTCTTGGTGGATTCGAATACTAGTCTATCAGACGAGGCTACGCACTGGGTCATCCTGTCCTAAACGACAACTTCAAAACCTACTACTTACTGTCGCTTAATAATAACAATAATAATAATATTATTAATAATAATAATAATAATCTTTATTTCTACAAGTACATGAAACAGCTTGTACAGACCTAGCTCACACAATGACATACTATATAGAAAGCCCTATGTTATGCAGAGCATTTTGGGAAAATTAGGTTAATTTTGTCTCCATGATGCGACCCACACCATTTGACTAACACCCAGGTACCTATTTACTGCTAGGTGAACAGGGACAGCAGGTGTGTTAAGGAAACACGATGAAATGTTTAGACCCGTACCAGGGATCGAACCATGGACCTCAGTGTGAGATGAATGTACTCCCAACCGAACTACGGGACACCATCTGTGATTCAACTAAGATTTTTACAGTCAGTAACCCACAGCTGTCAAACCTGGTGGCAATAACTAGCTCTTGTTCTTTGTTGTTATCTATGAGCTATTTAGCATAATAAACGCTTGTAACAAAAGTGTTTCTCAACATGACGGTCCAGCTTGTTACACAAGTGATCATCCCGCCCTTAAGTTGTTACACATTGGGAGAAATAACTGGAAAGATGGTTCGGGAAGCGGAGGTGCTATATGTACATGAGAACTTGAATTTCTGTATAACAACAAGTATAAATGATAAGGAAAAGTGCAGGATTTGTCTGACTGAATGCAACATATCAAAATCAATGGAATTAACCTAATAACTGCAATCAAGTCTCTGTCCCTGACTTCCACTTAGCTGAGCTCATAGTACTGAGAAATTACCTGGGTGGGCTGAACTGGAATGATCTGAATATGGGTCAGGTAAGTTGTGATGGTTGATGATGTAACATTTTCAGTCCACTTATGTTCCGAATAGGAAAAATAGATTAAACAAAAATGATCCCAAATGGATAAACAATAGGTTAGAACATCCCACTGGCCAAAAGAGAGACATATATAGGTAAGTCACAAGAGCGGACGGGTAGTTAAGGAATCAATATATTCAATTAAAGAGAGAAATAAAAAAGGTAATAAGAACAAACAGAGATTATGAGGCTAAAGTCGCAAGGGATTCAAAGACAAACCCAAAAGGTTTCCTTCAGGCATATAGAAGTAAGATTAGGGACAAGATAGGCTCACTCAAAAGTAACTCGGGTCAGCTCACCGACAGTGACAAGGATATGTAGAATTTTTAACAAATACTTCCTCTCATTTTTATTGCAGGAAGATACTAGCGAAATTCCAGGAATAATAAATTATGTAGAACAGGATGATAAACTATGCACGATTAGGGAAACTAGTGATGTGGTCCTCAGACAAATAGATAAATTAAGTCATCTCTGTTACTGGCATTCCGATGCTCGTTCAGGCAGACCGAAAGATCTCTGCCTGTTTCGCCTACATATGTCTTCGGACAGTATCCACAGGGAATGGCGTAGACGCCTGCTGTGGAAGTTAGGGGTGTGGGGCGAAACAGGCAGAGATCTTTCGGACAGCCTGAACGAACATCGAAATGCCAGTATCAGAGACGACTTAAGGTACACCTGTGTCCTCCACAGAGACTCCACGGGGCACTTGATGAACTGGGATGGGGCACAACTTGTTCTCACTGAACAAGACCTTAGACGCCGAAGATGTTTGTAAGCCTTGCTAATAACCGTCACCGACACCATAGTGTATATTCCCGCACATGTGCCAGAATCATGCTTGTGTTTTTGTACCAGCAACTACTATAAGAAACCTGGTACAAAAACCCAAGCATGATCCTGGCACAAGTGCAGGTGTGACAAAATATATGTGGGAAAAACAGTCAGAACTCTGGACATCAGGATCACAGACAGAACACAAAAATGCTTGCGGAAATGATGACGATGTTGGACACCTCATAAAATTCAGTGAGGCTAAACTAGTGATTAAAGAAGACTTTTTAAAACGGCGAAAATGCATAGAAGCTGCCCTAATTTCTTTCATAAGAACATAAGAAAGAAGGAACACTGCAACAGGCTTACTGGCCCATGCGGAGCAGGTCCATGTCCCCCCCCCCCACGGATTAGCCCAATGACCCACCCAGTCTGGTCACTTCCACTCAAGGAAGGAGCACGGCACCAGACCCAGCAGCAAAAGCTAGTCAGGTCTAACTCACACCCACCCACACCCACTCATGTATTTATCTAACCTATTTTTAAAACTACACAAGGTTTTAGCCTTAATAACTGTACTCGGGAGTTTGTTCCACTCGTCCACAACTCTATTACCAAACCAGCGCTTTCCTATATCCTTCCTGAATCTGAACTTTTCCAAATTGAAACCATTGCCGCGAGTCCAGTCTTGGCAGGAAATTTTCAGCATGCTATTTACATCCCCTTTATTTATTCCTGTTTTCCATTTATACACCTCGATCATATCCCCCCTAATTCTATGCCTTTCGAGAGAGTGCAGATTCAGGGCCCTCAGTCTATCCTCATAGGGAAGATTTTTGATACATGGGATCATCTTTGTAATCCTCCTCTGTACGTTTTCCAGAGCATTTATATCCATTTTGCAATACAGTGACCAGAACTGTGCAGCATAATCTAAATGAGGCCTAACCAAGGATATATAGAGTTGAAGAACAACCTGAGGACTTCTATTATTTATACTTCTAGATATGAAGCCAAGAATTATGTTAGCTTTATTGCGAGCACTAATGCACTGTTGTTTGGTTTTAGATTACTGCTAACCAGAACACCTAAATCATTTTTGCAATCAGTAGTATTAAGATCTACATTATTTAGTTTATATGCTGCATGGTTATTTTCCTGTCCAACATTTAGAACTTTGCATTTGTCTATTTTAAACTTCATCTGCCACTTCTCCGACCATTGCATCAGTCTATTCAAATCATCCTGGAGTGCTCTAGTGTCTTCATTAGAATGAATTGGCCGGCCTATTTTGGTGTCATCTACAAATTTGCTTATGTCGCTATTTATTCCCTCATCTATGTCGTCTATGTCGTTTATGTAAATTGTGAACAACAACGGGCCCAACACTGACCCCTGAGGAACACCACTTGTGACGTGCCCCATTCTGATTTCTCCCCATTTATGCAAACTCTCTGCTGCCTATTTGTCAGCCATGCCTCTACCCAGGAAAAAATTTCTCCTCCTATTCAGTGTGCCTTAAGTTTCCTCAATAGCCACTGATGTGGAACTACTATCGAAAGCCATACTGAAGTCCATATACACAATATCATATTCATTACATGATCTACCTCGTCGAACACCTTAGTGAAAAAAGTTAGTAAATTTCGTAAGACAGGAACGCCCCTTTGTAAAACCGTGTTGAGATTCATTAATCAGTCTGTGCCTATCAAGATGGCTACGAATTACTTCGGCAATTATTGATTCCATAAATTTTCCCACTATGGAGGTAACTCTTATTGGTCTATAGTTCGAAGCCAAGGACCTGTCACCCGCCTTGTAAATAGGTATTACATTTCCCATTTTCCACTTATCAGGCACTATGCCAGTTTGGAAATAAATGGTATAAAACACACTGCCGAGAAGAGATACATAGTCCTCCCCACCAACTCCATTTCCAAACACGTTTCCAACATCTTCTCCAATACCTCATTCCAAGTATCTACCTCCACAACCACGACCATCAAGGACATTACCAGTAATAGACAGGACAAGCTTCCATCTTCTGCAGGGGTATACATAATCCCTTGTAATGACTGCAGCAAATTATACGTGGGCGAAACATCAAGGGACCTCCAAACACGTATTTCAGAACGCCAATACGCAAGCAGGTCTGACAATACAAGGAATGCCTGTGTACAACACCGTAATTCACACAACCACTTAATAAACTACAGAAACTCAAGACTTATCGCCACAGAAGACAACACTCAATACCGAAGAATCCTGGAATCATCGCTTATCTCTATATTCGATAACTTCAACCAGAATAATGACTTCTACTACATAGCTGAACCACTTGCCAAGAAACTTTTTCATTGCTATCCCACATAAGAGCATAGGAATAGAAGAACACTGCAGAAGGTCTGCTCACAAACTTATCCAATCTCCCTTCCAAGCTACCCAAGATTTTAGACTCTATAACCCCACTCGGTACATCATCAGGTGCAGCATTCTCCACCTGACCTCAACATTCTGAACCTGACTATAAATACTCGCGTACCTTCCACCCCAGGTAGAAATAAATGGTACCTTCCACCCCAGGTAGACACTTCAGTTCACACACTCAGTTCACGGAGTTCACTGCCTTATCACAAGATAGGCACATGGCTTCTGCCGAAAAGAAGAGGCCACGATGCTCCATGAACACGACGGAGGACTCGGATTTGGAAATGTGGGGCGCAATTCCAGCGAAGAAGTTGCGAGACCACTCCGTGTCATCAGAGGAAGAGGAAGATCCTGCTCACATTGTAGCAGATCTGACAGTTCCAACCATGGAGCCAGCGAATATGGAAACAGGGGAGGAAATAAACACCCCACCCCCCGAAAACCAAGAAGGATGGACCCCTGTGGACAACAAGAAGAAGCGCTGTCCATCCAAGGAGCAGGCAAACCAGCTCAACCGGCCTGGCAAATTCAAGGTGAAGTCTTACGGGGACCACAGAACCCACTATGGCGTTGTTTCATACCTGTAATCTCGACACAACCTGAAGTTCAAGATATGGTTCAACTTGAGGGGAGAACCAATATTGACTCCTCTCAACAAGGAAATATACACCACCTTGAAGAGAGTCATGGAGACAGATCGCTCATTCACCCTGGAGGAACTGGACTCTCGGCAGAAGATCACCAAGGGTGTAGTGATGCGATACACGCTGATGATGCCCATCGAGGCAATAGCAGCTCACCCCAGTGTGGTGTCAGCTCAACGTCTCAAGGCAAAGACGGCAGGCAGCGCACCAACCCGACAGGTCCTCATTCAGCATGTAGGACCACTGCCATCCCAGCTGGACCTCGGTTCTTGGGGCAGGTACGATGTCAGGACCTTCACAGCAGAACCAGTTCGCTGTTTCAAGTGTCAGCGTTATGGACACCTGGGTGCACTCTGTCCGAACAGAGTAATCTGCGGTGTCTGCAGCCAGCACCACCCTACCGAGGAATGCATCACCAAGCTGAAAATGCATCGCCACCCACTCCACAATGCCCAAACTGCAGGCAGAAACACCATGCCTGGAATCCTCGATGCCCCGAGAGGCTCGCCAGAATTCAAGGAGTCTGGAAGACGCCAAAAACTCGGCAACAGGCTACGACGGATCATCACTCTCAGCAAACGATGGGTGCAGAGAACCCTGCCATACCTCAGATCTCTCAGCAGCTAACCCAAGTCAATGCCCAGGAATTCCCAACCCTCGAAGCCTCAACCAGGCATCAAGGTCAAGAACCTCCTGCACCCCTACCTCAACGAAGAAACAGAAACAAGAGGAACAGGAGGCGTCAACAGGGTACAACTGGTCAATGCGATCAGCAGGCGGCACTAAACGAGCCCCCACCGGCCATAGCACGACAACGCAGGCACTCCTTACCCGGTGCAGGCGCTTTGCAGGCTCAACTGGCACTTCACCAGCAGATCCCGGCTACCCAACCTGGTATACAGCAACAGACCACGGTGCATACAATAAAGAAATTCAACCCTCAGCAGTCCCTACAGACCACAACAGCCCAGATAATATCCACTGTTTCGAACCCAACCCCAAAGCAGGCCCTCACCAGGGAGGATCTCGTAGCACTCATCAAGGTGCTCACAGATCTTATTTGCAACACAATCAACTCCACGGAACAACAGAGCGTATTCCGGCAGATGGTCAGTACGCTCCTGAGAGTGTGCTTACTGACCAAGGAGGAGACAGTGGATGCCATGAATTTGCAGGTTCTCAGAGCGGGCAGGACTCAGTCTCCAGCTCAGGAAACAACAGCGATGGAATAACCTTGGTACCAAATGACACCCTGAAGGTCCTACAATGGAACATTCAGGGCCTGAGGGGCAAACAGCACCTCTTGCTGGAGTCAGTAATTCGGGATCAGGTTGACATCGTCTTGCTACAAGAAACTCTGACTGTCCCGACTATGTGCCCAAGACTACCCGGCTTTGCTGGGTATTTTCGGCATATGGACCCGAGCGTTCACTGCAGAGGCACAGAAGTATTTGTATCCAATACAATACCTCACGAGGTTATAGCCAACCCTGTGGACTGTGGGGAGGATGTCGAGGTACAGGCCATCCTTGCGCACATACCTGGGGCGCCCATTACCATCTATAGCATTTACAAGAACCCAAGACACACCCTCGACATTGCAGAGCTCCTCGCACTAGCACGCACTGAGTGTATTATTGTGGGTGGAGATTTCAATGCACATCACCCAATGCTGCACTCTCACTCAGCAACCAATGCTGCTGGCAGACACATAACAATGCTCCTACACGATATTCCAGAGGTAAAGTTACTAAACAATTGAGACCCCACACACCTGTTGGGTGGCTGCCTCGACCTTACCTTCGGATCAAGACAACTCGCAGCAGGAGCCACATGGGAAACTCATCCTCACCTTGTCAGTGACCACTTTGCAGTGATCACCACCTTCAACATCAACAGGCCTCCCACAGTTCTACTGCCTCCTAGATGGGACGTAAAGAGGGCCAACTGGAGGGTGTTTCAGAATTATCTTCATGACTGGTGGTCCATATACTCTCTATCTGAAGACTGTGATACGGCTGAACAGGAGCTAATCACTGTTCTCATCCATTCAGCAGAGTGCGCAATTCCAAAGAAGTCCGCAGGACGCACTCACAAAAGAGACTGGTGGTTCTACAACGACGAGGTGTGGGAGCAGAACCACCGCATCAACTCTTTTAGGAAGCTATACAGGCGTACTCCTACGGCAGAGAACAGGAATACTCTGAGAGCCATTGTGCAGCATGGCCACAGATTCTCCCTCAGAGTAAAAACTGAGAAATGGCTGGAGTGGTGCTCAACATTCGGGCATCACACCACCTTATTTGAGATATGGGGCAAGCTCAACATAGCAACTGGCAAGAGCAAGCCGAGGCCACCAGCACACCCGAACCCATCCCAGGAAGCTGAGAAACTAGTGGAGCTTTTCACTTCCAGGGGAGCCCACTCAGCTCCCACAGGACATCCGAATATTTCAGACGGATTTTCTGCCACAGCGCCAGCTAACAATACAAGCTGCATGTGAGTCGGAAGATGTGACTGTTGAAGACCTCACGGACTGGAACTCCGACGTGCATTAAGAACACAGGTGACACTGCCCTGGGCATCAATGGTGTTACGTACTCCATGAGTGTACGGGCTGGGCAGAGTGGATGGGAGGCCATACTAGACGTCATTAACAAGTGGAGGGCCAGGACACTCCCAGCAGCTTGGAAGAAAGCTACCGTCGTACACAATTCCAAAGTCCAAGGACCCAGCAGTATGAGACCCATATCGCTGACCAGCTGCTTAGCCAAAAACTGCTGAGAGGATGGTGTTAAACCGCCTCCTATGGAAACTTGGACCCTCTCATCATCACATATTTGGCTTCACCAAAAGAGTGGGTACAGCAGAGTGCATAACCACTCTACTAAGCCAGATTGCTGATAGTAACAAAAAACCTAGTATCGCCGTTGTGGTATGCAAAGAGTATGTAACCTTTATTCGGCGCATGTATGCACCTTCATTTACAGGCTATCTCCCCCAACCAGCGAACCAGGTGACTGAGGGTTGACGATGGGGCCCCGTCGTTCAACCAGTACCCAGGTTCCAGCCAATGAGAAGATGGTTTTTGGCAATCGCAGAGGTTATGTTGGTACCAGTCTCCTGTCTGCCCTTGTCATTCCCATTCTAGAGCTGGTTGAAGCACGGTCTGCTCTCTAGTGACTTCTATTCTGCCTTGCTTACCGTGGAGTGCACTAATACCTATCGCTGTACATAGTGTATATAGTGTACATACTTCTGTTCTAAATTGGTGAAAGATAATATATGTCAAAAGTTTTCTGCTGTGTTTATTTTGCTCCCTTTACACCCAGGATAACAGACCATCTGGACTCCTGAGTTGTAATATGGGTAGCCTGTCCAAGAGCTGGAGCTGGACTTAGAGAAAGGGTTGAGCCTAGGGTGAAGCTGGTAGCAGGAACATTGTGTAGCTTGCTGTCTGGCATTGCATTAGCTTTGTCAACGCTTTACAAACTTTGCGTGTCAGTTGCTTTGCTATGGTCAGCCTTGCTATTGTGTGATCGTTCAACAGCTCGCTACTAGCTTGTTCGGTGTGAAGATTTTGCAGTCAGCTTGCTATTGCGTATCCACCTTGTATGCGTATTCTGCAATCGTACTGTGCATAGCTAAGCGTGTTCTGCAAATAACGTGTTACGTTGGGGTATTCTGCAATCGTACTGTGCATAGCAAATAACTTATACTTTGGGGTATGCCACCTAGACGAGTCAGACGTCTGGTGTCGGCATATACCTTGTTTAACCTACCTAAATTGTCTCTACAGCGTTGTTGGCAAATTGCTCGTTCCATTGGCATTGATTACGAATGCACTCTCACAGCTGCGCAACCTGCGTTAATTGATCACCGACAAACTTCGAGAAGAAGAGATGGCACATCAGATCTCCCTCTACGGGGCTAGGATAAAAAAACCCCTATGTTCTCGCAGGAGGAAGATGATATATCAACGGAGAAAAATCGTCAGTCTAGTGCAGCAGGGTTGTCTCAAGGGGGAATCAGCGGCGTTGGCACTTGAGCTGGCAAAATCAATTTGAGCAGACTAGGGAACAGAGAGCATTTGCAAAAGAAGAATTTCGTAGGGAAAAAGAAAGAAGGCATTTTTTCGCATCTTGTAAATGATTTTAGTTTACAAAAAAGCAGTACAGCTTGTTCCCCACTTCAATGAGGCCGAACCAGAAAAATTTTTCGAAGCTTACGAGAATCAGGCTCGAGGGCCCTTTAGGGGGGCCGGAACAGCATTGGGCATCGTTGGTCACACAGCATTGTTTGGTAAGGGACAGGAATTTACGTCAGTGTTAAATGACACTGATTTTTTGATTATAAAGTAGTGAAGACCACAGTGTTGGGGCATATACTTGTATCCCAGCTAAGTATTTGGAAGCTTTTCAAGCTAGGCAGACGACAGCTTGGTCAAACCCTGGTTGATTTTGTGCGAAGCAGACCAAAGCTTTTACCAGCTGGTGTAAAGCAAGTGGTGTTGCTACCTTCGATGATCTTGTGCAGCTTTTTTCTGGTTGAAACCTGCCCGGAGTCTGTGACTTCTAATAATGTCAGCTATAATTGTTCTAATAACTTGTCCACTATAGATGTCAGATTTATTGGACGGTAAAATTTTAAGGAACGGACTTATCCTCTGATTTGAATATAGGAACCACATTAGCCATCTTCCACATCTCTGGCACAACACCGTAAGGATGGGGCGCATTAAAAACACTCGTTAATGGCTCCATCTTGCATTCCTTAAGTACCCTGGAAAACAACTCATGGGTCCCGGGGACTTATTTTGCTTCAGTTTGTCTATCTGTTTAATAACCATGTCCCTCGTGACAGTAATATTAGTTAATTTAAATTCATCAGGAATAAATAATTGTTAATTACTGGAATCTCATTTACATCTTCTTGTGTAAAAACTGACAAAAAAATAGTCATTAAATTTAAGGAACACATTTCCAGTTCGTTACCCGTCAGCTGTCCTTTCCCAATTTTCAGAGGCCCTACTTTTTCCTTCACCTTCGTCCTATACACTTGAAAGAACCCCTTTGGATTAGTCTTTGATTCATTAGCAACTCTTATTTCATAGTCTCGTTTAGTCCCAATTCCCTTTTTTAATTCTCTTTTAAGCTGAACATATTGGTCAGTAAGGTTAACCTCTCCCCTTCTGTGCGCCTATAAATTCCCCTTTTCTTCCCTAATAGATGCTTTAGCCCACTGTTAACCCATTTGGGATCGTTATTATTAGACCTAATTTCTCTCTGGGGAATGTATATACTCTGGGCACGGTGTACATTATTAAGAAAAAAAATCATTTAAAAACAGATCCCTTCATAATCATAAGTATGATCATCGTCAATAAAACAATAGCTAGATAACCCCAATCAAGATTAGACAGGTGTTCCCTAAGTCCATTATTATCGGCAGAAAAGGAAATCGGGGATTTTTACTGTTTTTATCATTTTTTCTTGCATTCCCAGTTAATGTTAAAAATGATGGATTTGTGATCACTTGCGCCCAAACTCTTCAGTGATCTCCAGATTATTTACGAGTGTTTCCTTTTTGACAAGACTAGGTCTAGGAAATTATTTACCCCTGGTAGGCTCTGTTACGCACTGCTTCAGAAAACAGTCCTGAACTGCTTCCATAAAGTCACTGGACTCTAGATTACCTGTAAAAGAATTCCAGTCAATTTGACTAAAGTTGTGCAAGTGTCTTAACTTGACTAAAGTTAAAGTCCCCTACTATGACTATGTTATTGTGTCTAGAAACCCTAACAATTTCGCCCCAAAGAAGACTCCCTCTATCGTGATCCAAGCCAGGAGGTCGGTATATTACACCTAGAATTAGTTTTTCTTGACCCTCTACAAACTCTACCCAAACAAATTCTGTTCCTGCTCCATCTATTTTTATACCTGCTTTTGCTCCATCTATTTTTATACCTGCTTTTATGCAACAATTAATATTTTCTCGAACATATAATGCAACTCCTCCCCCCTTCCCATTACATCTATCCACATGGAACAACTTAAATCCTTGAATATTACACTCAGCAATCATTTCCCGACTCTTTAAATCATACCAAGTTTCAGTTAATGAATGATTTCAAAATTTCCGCACATGTACCAAAAAGTAGTT
>NC_069408.1:67973334-68045714 GCF_026875155.1 Cherax quadricarinatus
GAAACTAAATTTTCGCAAGGGATTCGACGACAACCCAAAAGGGTTTTTTGGGTATACGAAGTAAAATTTAGGGCAAATAGCCACTTCAGAGTAACTTAGGGAAGATCACGGACGTGATTAGGAAATTGTGTGAACTTTTCAATACCTACTTCCTCTCAGCTTTTACTCAGGAAGAATACTAGCGAAATTCCAGAAATAAAAGATTATGTAGAACAGGACGATAATAAACTATGCCGATTAGGGTAACTAGTGACGGGGTTCCTCAGGAAAAAGGGGAAAAGAAACTAAAATCTAAAAAATCCTGATGAACTGTTTGCTAGGGTTTTTAAGGAATGAAAAGGGGAAAAACTAGCATATATTTGGTTAATCTTTTCAATATATCACTACCAACTGGCATAGTGCCAGAAATTGAAAAATAACAAATGTAATATGTACCTATTTAAAGGCAGGTGACTTTGTCCTTAGCTTCAAAACTATAGACCAATAAGCATATCCTCCATATTTATGGAATCAATAATTGCCGAAGAAATTCGTAGCCATCTTGAAAGGCTTTAAAATTGATTAATGAATCTCAGCACGGTTTTACAAACAGGCGTTCCTGCCTTATGAATTTACTAACTTTCTTCACAAAGGTATTTGAGGAGGTGGGATCATGGTAATGAATCGATATTGTGTATATGAACTTCAGTAAGGCTTTCGATAGATTTCCCACATAAAAAGGCTGTTGAGAAAACTTAAGGCTCACTGAATAGGAGAAATTTTTTACTTGGTAGAGGCTTTGATTGAAAATAGGCAGCAGGAGAGTTTGCATAAATGGGGAGAAATCAGAGTGAGGGATGTCACAAGTGGTGTTCCTTTAGGGGTCAGTGTTCACAATTTACATAAACGACATAGAGGGAGGGAATAGCGAACATAAATTTGTTGATGACTCCAAAATAGGCCGACCAATTTATTTTATGAGGACATTACAGCACTCCAGGATTATTTGAATAAACTGATACAGTGGTCGGAAAAATGGCAGATAAATAAACCATGCACATTTAAACTAAATAATGTAGATCTTAACATTACGGATTGCGAAAATGATTTAGCAGTAATCTGAAACCAAGACAACGGTACATAAGTATTCACAATAAAGGTAACAGAATCCTTGGCTTCGTAGCAAGAAGCATAAATAATAGGAGTCCTCAGGTTGTTCAACTTTATATATCTTTGGTTAGGCCTCATTTAGATTATGTTGTTCAGTTTTGGTCACCGTATTACAGAATGGATATAAATGCACTGGAAAACGTACAAAGGAGGATGAAAAAGTTGATCCCATGTGTCAGAAATCTTTCCTATGAGGATAGACTGAGGGCCCTGAATCTACGCTCTTTAGAAAGGCGTAGAATTAGGGGGGGATATGATTGAGGTGTATGTGGAGAAATTTTCTCCAGGAGGAGGATATCAGCCCCCTTCAGCCCCTTTCAGCCCTTTCAGCCCCTTTCAGCCCTGAGGGGCCCAGCCCTCTCAGAAGGGGCAAATATCTTGTTTACTGCTACAGCGAGTAATTGATAGCAGATGCAGTACGAATATGCGACGTGGTCAAGCGACCGCTGCTCCTTGCAGTCCTGTGTTGCAAAGTGTAGCTTAATAAAAGACAGTACATCTCTTACTTTAGCAGGACAATTAAGGAAAATCCTGCTCCCACTTTATTACCATAGTAAAGATAGTGGACATTGTTGTCTATGCTTAAGACAGCAAGAATCAAACATTCTGCTTTGCTTCATCGAGGAAGTGGCAAGGAAGCAAAAGTACTAGGTCAGCTTTTCCTTTGTGTTAGGGGAGTAACGGCGTGGGGCGCTGTGGCGTCTTCAGATTACTTTGGATCTACTGAGAGTGACACTGACGCCAGGAAAAACCCAAAAAAGAACGATCTGTGCGTTAGTGTAAAAACAAAGTGTCTTTTTAAAACAAAATTAAACATTTAAGGAAGTGGATCAGCTTCTTTAGTGGTTAAGATTGTGAACAAAAAAGAAAAAAATTCCCTTGTGGAAAAAAATTTTTTCCAGTGTGCGTTATTCCTAGACTATGGAAGATGTGGACATTTCAAGGACTTCGCTTCTATCAAGTCCTGTTTACCCTGTCAAGGTTTTGAAGAAAAACCATAGCTAACGCTAAAGACCCAAGGTAGGTTAGGGAATTTCTTGTAGTACGGGGGACTGCGCAGTTTTTTGAGTCGCAAGGTTTTTGTAATCAACCATAGTCGGCTTTTAAGGTGCGGCTTTTGAGCCCACACAAGAAAGTTTGTCAGCCTTTTCAGTGAATGAAAAATATGCTGACATAACACCCCCTAGGGGAAATTTTTATAATCTTAAAAAATTAAAAAATCTTTCAGCCCGTTTGAGGATGATTTTGGGAAGCTTCTCAAGCCCTGTCTGCAGGGGGGCTGGGCAGGCGATGAGCTGTTTTCTAAGTTAATTTAAAAAACTCTTTAAAACTTAGTTTGGGTAATGCCATTTCTAAAAAATGGTCGTGCCCCGAACCGGAAAAAGGCCCACACTGGGGCCCAAATATGTTTTTACTAAGTGTCCCAAAAAACCTAAAAGCCAAGATCCTTCGATAAAAGGTAAAAACAAAGTTTTTTTACAATTTAAATCAGTAAAAAATGAGTCCCTCCGGGACTCAATCACAGAGAATGGGCACCCAAAAAAAAAAACCCGGGCGCTCACCCAGCGTTCCCCAAAAGGAAAAGGGGAGCTGGGTGACTCCCCCAACAAAAAAAACGGGGGTTGGCACCCGGCACCCACTGCTCCGCTCGAAGAAGTGCGGGATTTAAGGGACCAAAAACCCCAAGTGATTTTTGGGTTTTGCCCGATTTGTATATACACATAGTTTTTTATAATGTTTATAGACAAAAATTTAAAGAGCCCAAGTTTGGGGTTTAAATTTTTGTTTCTTATAGTTCTACCTGTTATTTTAAAAGGGAAACTTTAAAAGTTTTAAGCTTTCAAATGTTTTTAAAACCGTGACATTTATATATGGGTAAGAAATATTCACGTGTGTTTTTTACAGTTATACAATGACATTTGTAGTGTATAGTGAAAAAGTTTTAAACATCGTTATTTACGTTTAAATCATCGTGGTCAGGGGGGACACAGCAAACTAAAGCAAAAACATCAGCCTTTATTTTCTGTGTCCCCCTTCAGGGGTATTGACCCTGAGGTTAAGCTTATTTAGGTCGGTATTTGTCTGACTCGATTATTGCTGAATTAAGCATAACAAAAACTCAGCTTTTTTTATAGAAAGTCCAGTTTTTTTAAACATTCAAAGGATGGGGGGTTTAAAATTTTAAATTTTCCAAAAAATGGCTTTTTTTGGAAAAATTTCAGTTTAGTTTTACAGACTAAGATTACAAATTAAAAAATTTCAAATTTCAGTCTGTATAGGATTATCTCAAGATCAAACAAAAAATTTTTTGAAAATCTTGAGGTCAAATTTGAATTATTTTAAAAACAACGTTGAAAAAAAATTAATTCGGGACTTTAAAACATTTATGAAAAGAATTTTTTTGGGAATCAGCCCCCCGTCTGAGGATAAAAATTAAAAATGTTTTGGATCCCTTTAGTAATGAACTTTTTAGGTGGACAGGTGTCAGGCTATTCCCGAAAAACTCTGTCACAGGACCTACTGTAACTAGTGGTCAAACCCCGTTACACCGGGTAACAACAACAAGTGCCCTTTTTTCCAAAGCTTCCCCTACTTGCATTACCTTTTTTTCCAAGGTCAAAATTTATGAAGAATTATTAGTGGTTTTAAATCCATATTTAAATTCAGGGAACTGCCCATAGATGAGATTGCTAATTCTTTTACCTTAAATTTTTCTTTAAAGGGGAGAAAAACCCCTATGAAAACTGTTTAAAAGTCTTTTCCGGGGGTTTTTAAAGGCAATTATAAAAATAGCCTTAGTGTCTTGGGCGAGAATTACTTTGAGGGGCTGCAAGGCCGAGTTGCAGGGCCGGGTCTTAATATCAAGCTTTTAAGCCCCCAAAACATTTTTTTTTCAAAACATACGGCTTTTAGAATCACTTTTGACAATAGTCTCAGATTCTAGGTGCAAAATATTAAAACTTTATTCTCTTTTAAGTATTACAATGCTAGTTTACAAAATTTTGGGTTTTTTGTGGGGGGTTTACATGTATTTAAAATAAAAAATTTACAGAGTTTTCCAAATAGAAAGCCTAGCATGGGCTAGGCATTTGGGGCAGATTTTTATATAAAATTTAGGTTTAAAATGTTAAAAATTATGAGATAAGTTGGTATTATGGTTTAAAGTGATTTAAATTTATTTTGTGAGTTTAGCAATGGAATGCTTTTTTTTTTGGGCCCACTATCCCCCCCAAAGCCCAAATGTGATTGGTTATCGGGTGGTATTGTAAAGATAAGTTGTCACCAAAAAAATTTTTCCCGATTAAATATTATGTTCAAAAAAAGCTATTTCACTTGTGAAGAAATTTTGCAATGGTTTAAAAACAATATTTTTCTTGCATGCAAGCAACGAGACAAGATAAAGGAATCCACAAACCCAAGTGGAAAAAAACCCTTCAATCAGTAAAAAAAAAAGGATTTATACATTTTCCCCACAAATCCACGGGAAGGGGAAAATCCATATAGGCTTTTTATCAAGCTTTTAAAATACAAAGACAGTAAACGGGACTTTTAAACAAAAAACGTACCCCCAAAATGTGTATTTTGGGAGGGAAAAATTTTGGGCCAGTATTCCCTTTCATAAACATCAATGGGGGACTTTAAACAAGGGTTTTTCTTTCAGATGAAAAGGTTGCATCAAGTGTTTAGGTAAACCCAAAAAGGGGGGTTTAAATGCTCATAAGAAGGTTTTTAAAGGCAAGGGTATGCATCAGGCAGCATTATGCCCAAATATTTTGCGGGAACCGAGCAGACTTCCACAGAATCGGAAAAGTAAAAACAAGCAACAGCAAAAAATGTGAGATTAATTTTAAAAAAGAAATTTGCCTCCGATAGCTCGAGTTGAGTTTTTAATAAATTACAAAAAAACCAATGTGCTGCACTATTTGATCAAGGTAAACAAAGGTCCTTCAAAAGAAAAATCAGTTTTTGAAGAAAAATGAATAAACCCCCCTATGCTAAAATTACAGTTAAAATTATAGTTTTTTTTTTTCCCCATTTTGGTAAAACAAAACCATATGACCTACCCGGGAAAATGTTGGTTTTGGGAAAAAGGGAAAAAAAAAGGGAAAATTTTAAAAACGGGGGGGTTTGGTGGGATGATTTGCCTAAGTCGTGCAGACCCGGGGAAAATTAAAAAAGGGAAACAGTTGCAGCACGGGAAAGCAGCTAAGGTCAAGTTAGCCTGTCCTGAATAAACGGACAAAATTTAGCCCCAATTGATTTAAACCATTGGAAGTGATTATTATCCTTTTTTTGTGAAAAAATTTTGAAAGAAAACCCAAGATGTTCACTTGCGGGGAAAAAAAGCAGGGGGGCCACATGATATGTGGTCCCTTCCCCTTTCCCCAAAGTGGGAAAGAAGTGTTATTGATTCAGGGGGGAAAATGTACTAGTTACGGGGAATAACCTGTGATCATTTTCCACAAAAAAAATTTGTCATTAGGGAAAGGGAAAATGAATGAAAAATTTGAAAAGTTTTTGGGTTTAGATGCGATAGGTTTTGATGTAAATAAACCAAGCCCAAAAAAAGTCTCAGACTTAAAACCCCAATTTATTTGGAAAACTGTAAAAAATAAAAGAGGGGGACAGTATTGGGTTGGGTTTTACCAGGGAAAATTTAAAAACCCACCACATCTGCCTAAACAATTATCGCAGGCTTTCGGGAAAAAATGAAAGCACAAATACATGAGCTAAGGGGAAAAAATCCAGAGTATGACTGTCCATGAAATTCATACAAAAACAGTTGGACAATAAAAATTAAATTTAGGGGAAATTTGCCCAAGATAAGTTGGGAAAACCCGAAACTGATTTCTCCCGCACCTTTGGGGTCAGAAAAGATTCTTTAAACCAAATTTCCCCTACGGGTTGTACATAACTGCCCGCGCACGTGCAAAAAAAAGATTTTAGCAAAATTTAAAAGACTTTCGGGTGCCCGGAACCCCCACTAACTGAGAAGCTTGGAAGGGGTGCTTATTTAAATTTCGACAAAACCCCACACGGTGATAATTTTTCCAAAACTTTTTTTAAGAGTAGGACTACAAGAAATGATTGGGGATTATACCCCCATTTTTTTTGGCCTTGGAAAAACCCCATGAAACCTCAAGTTCCTGTGAAAATTATCGTTTCAAAAAACCAGTATTGTTTTGGGGCCCAAAATTCCTCTCCTTTTTTACTAGGGAAAATACCCCAAATCACATTTGGAAAAAATCGGGAAAATCCCTTCAAAGAAATTTTAAAAAAAAGTTTTTTTGTGGCAATTTTTCAAGGGAGTGTGAATTTTTTAAAAAGGGGATTTTTAAAAACCCCTTTTACAGGAAAAAGCTAACAAGGAGTGAAAGAAGCAAATATGCCTTTAAGGATTTTGGAATACAAATTTTAAAAAAAATTAAGGGAACTTATCAAAGAAAAAAATTTCCCCTTAAAACTTTAAAAAATTCCCGATTGAAAAAAATATGCGGGGGCCCTTTAAATTTGGGAACCCCACAGGAAGATACTTTGAGTCTCAAAAAGGATAAAAAACAATAAATCATGCAGGACATCATAAACGTGGTTTTCTTTTCAGAGGTTTTCACAAAGTTTTGTTCCCCTTTTGGGGCTCGTTCACCAATTACCTTTAAAGGGTTTAAAAAGTTTTGCAAGATGAAAGGGAAACTCAAAAAAATTTGGGTGGGGGGTGGAAAATTGCCTCTAGAAATGAGTCAAGATGGGATGGGAAAAATCCAAGGGGTTTTTAAAAAACTTTTTCAAAAAAAATTTCCCAGACAAATAGGTAAAAAGGGGGGGAAAAAATTACCCATTACTTTTTTCTGTGATGCGTTTAACCAGAGGGTTTTTTGGCGCTGTGCTTAAAAGAGTAAAGGGTGAAGGAAGTACAATAATTTCTTTAAGGGGGGGGGTAGGGACCCCTTTAAGCGTCAGAAAAAGTAAAACATTGGAACTACAGCACTCTATGTAGGTACAAAATTAGCTGTCTATCTCAACAAAAAATTTCTTGATCATCTCACTATTTGAAAAAAAACCGGGGATTTTGGGTGATAATGAGGCAGTTCTCCCGTGGTTAAAAAAATAATAAGAGTAAAACTGGTCTATGTTTCAGATCAGAAAATAGCAAAAAATTAAAAAAAGATGCCCGAGGATTACTCTTTCCACGTCTCTTCCCCAAAAAATCCAGCTGAATGTTGTCACGTGGGTGTCCCACTCAAGAAATTTGTTTGGGGGAAAAAAATTTTGGCTCCCCGGGGCCCAACTGGTCTTAATGAAAAAAACTGGCCCCAGCAAAAAGCTTTTCATTATGCCAGAAAACAAAAGTCTGCTTGAAAAAAATCAGAAAAAAATTGTGTAAAAACTGCAGACACAACGAAATAGTCATTGATGGGGGGTCTAAAAAATCATCTTTGGGTAAATCTTAAGAGTTACAGCTCTTGTTTTTTAAATTCATTTAAAAGGGAAAAAAACCGATTTGAATATCTTGAACCCCTTAAATACTGGGAAGAAATAAAACGAAAATTTTTTTTCAATCAGAATATAAATTTCTGGGGGAAAAAAACAAGGTAAATCCCCAAAGAAAAACCCGTTTATGATTAATTTTTTTATAGGACTTTATTTTCGACTCGGAAAGGTTATAAGATGTCGAGGGAAAAAATTTTATAATTTTTCTTACCTAAAAAAGCCCATCATCCAATTTTTGATCCCCAAGAAATTTATTCGCTAAAAAAAAATGATTGTTCAAAAAGCCCCCCAGTTTCAGTGTTAAAATGGTGGGGGTTAAACTGGGGCACACTTTGTCTATACGGGCAATCCTATGGATTCCTCAAGGTTTGACAAAAATGGGGGAAACAACAAATAAGGACTGTACTTCTTGTTTTCACTTTTGATATGCGAGTATGTCAGTATCCCGGTCACCTCCATATCCCCCTGAAAAGGGTTTGGGCATATCCTCCTTTTAGGCGACGGTGTGGGTTACCTGGACCAAAAAATTTTTAAAAAAAACGTTGACAAAGTTTTCCTTTTCAAGGGGGTACTTGTTTGTTCCTTGTGTACAACTAGGGCAGTAAAACTAGAAGTTGCCCTGGGGCATGGTTTTGCTGAAACTTTATCAAATTAAATTTAGAAGGTTTGCAGCCAGAAGGGAAAAAATCCCCCGACCCGTTTATTTCAAAGGGAATGCAAAATAACTTTTTTGTGGGGGGTGTTAAATATGCAAAGATCTTTGGGTCAACCCGAAGTACAACAGAAAAATGTGAATTTAACGGGAGTTGTATTTGGAGGGTACATTCCTTCCCAAAAAACTCCAAAGACACGGGGGATTTTAGGAAAAAATGACGGGTTATAAACGTTTGTTTAAGGAAAAAACTTTCATTTGTCAGAGAAAAGACTTAGAAAAATTTTCCCTTTCAGTTGTGACTGAAAAAGGAAAAAAAGAGGGCAAAAACAGAAATTTTAACTTATGTTACCCATGATCGGACAATTTTTGAAGTGTTTTAAAGGGCCCTCTCATTTACTCCATGGCAGAAGGGTTGAACCCGTTCTTCCCATGAAAAGATAAAGAAAAAAGAGGATTACTTATTTTGAACCCGAGCAACTCAGACGTAAATTCAAAAACCTTTAAAAAAGTGATTGAACGTTGGGAGGAAAATTTGGCGAGGACATCTCGCCTTTTATTTAGAGAACACTTTTTATGGAGTGGTGTTCCTGAAAATCATTTCCTTAAGACCTGGTTTACATAGTGATTTTCGACAATGATGGTCCGAGGTTTCCCCAAAGGGGGCCCCTTGGAAAAAAATTTTGACCATATATCTGATGCAAATGGAATCATCAGGAAGGATGTTTGAGCAAAGGGTGTAGTGAATAAGGGACAATTAAAAAAAATTTGTACCCTTTTGAAAATTTTGCAGTGTTGGGAAAAAAAAATTTTGTGATTCTCCCGAAAACCCCCGGGCTAAACCTGTTCAGAAAAGACAAGCAGCACTGGTGGCGAGTGAGAAAATTAAATTTTAAAGTTAAGTGATGAAAGTTACCTGCCCGCGAACCTCCGCCCCCCCCCCAGTGTGGAGGGAAATTTTCCCAGGAGGGAGTATCAGCTTTCCCCTTTAGCTCCTTTCCCGGCCCCTTTTGGGCCCCCTTTTGCCTGAGGGGCCCAGCCCCCTTTAGAAAGGGGGAAATATCTTGTTTATGCTAAAAAATCCCCAGTAATTTATAGCAGGGTGCAGTACGAGTATGCGGGGGGTGGTCAAGCGACCCCTGCCCTTGCAGTCCCCGTGTTGCGAAGTGTAGCTTAATAAAAGACGTACATCTCTTACTTTAAACGGACAATTAAGGGAAAAAACCTGTTCCCCCTTTATTTTCCCAAAATAAAGATAGTGGACATTGTTGTCTATGCCCACGCAGGGAAGAATCAAACCCTTTGCTTTGCTTTATCGAAAGGGGTGGCAAGGAAGGGAAAAATACTAGGTTTAGGGTTTTCCTTTTTGCTAGGGGGGAAATTTAAAGGGGTGGGGCGCTGTGGCGTCTTCAGATTATTTTTTTTTTTTACTGGGGTGTGACACTTTTCGCCCGGATAACCCAAAAAAGAAAGATTGTGCATTTTGTGTGAAAAAAAGTGTCTCTAAAACACAAAAAAACCTTTTTAAGAGAAGTTTTGATCAGCTTCTTTAGTGATTTAAAATGTGAACAAAAAGACCAAAAATTTTGTGGAAATTGGGGTTTCCCGTTTTGCGTTTTCCCGACTATGGAGAGTGGCATCCCAAAGGGCACTTCCCCCCCTTTTATCAAATCAACCCATATCTGTCGAAGGTGTGAAGAACACCATAGTCACGCTACAAGAAAAAGGTTTTTTTACAAATTTTTTTTAGTTCGGGGGACTGCGCAGTTTTGGTTTTCCCAAAGGATTTGGGAATTTTAACCTATAGTCGGCCAGTTTGGGGGGCGGACTTTTGAGTCCACACCCGGGAAGTTTGTCGCCATCAGTGAATGAAATATGTGGGCAAAAACACCCCCCAGGGGTAAATTTTTTAATTTTTAAAAATTTAAATCTTTAAGGCCCCCTTTAAAAGATGATTGAACTTTTCAAGACCCGTCTTTAGGGGCAGCTGTTTCAGGGGGATGAGTTTTCTTTCTAAGTTTAAATTTAAAAATCTTTAAAACTTAGCTGGGGAATGCCATTTCCCCAACGTTTTTCAAGTGGAAAACAGGGAAAATTTAAAAAAAGGGGATGTAAATAGCGTGCTAAAATATTTAAAATAGGCAGGGGCGCAGCAATAGTTTCAAGTTGGAAAAAAAATTTAGATTCAGGAAGTTTTATAGGAAAGCACTGGTTTGGGAAAAAGAGTTTTTGGGGATTGTAACAAATCCCCCAGTACCGTCATAGAAGTTTTTAAAACGTTGTGTAGTATTAAAAATAGGTTAGTTTTAATACATGAGTGGGTTTTGGAAAGGGGGTGAGATGGACTTTATGAAACTTCTGTGTAGGTAGGATTTCCGTTTTTCCCCCCTTAAAATGAAGTGACTGACCTGACTTTGGTAAGGAAAAGGCTTATGCCCGGGGCGAGAATTGAATGCCCCGATTTGGCCAGTGGCCTTTCTCAGTGTTCCTTCTTTCTTAAGGGTTTTTATGTTTTGGTTTAAAAAATTTCCGTAAGCAGACTTTACACAGAGCTATTATAAATTCGGTTGGGCTGCAAAATATAAATTTTCCCCCAAAAGGGGGTTAGTAAAGGTTTCGATAACCCAAATGTAAGCAATAATTTTATAAAAAAAATTTTGATTAAAAAATGACGAATTACTTAGATTAGCTCTGTGGCTTTTTTTTTTTTTTTTGTACGTTACAGCACTAAGGTTATTCATTATACTCGACAGTGATCCTTACTGTTTGTGTACAAACAAAATAATGACAAGGTATCAACTTGGTTCATTTCCCTGACAACGAGAAGGCAATTTCTTTCCAGAAGCCGGCAGAAAAAGTGAACTTTTTGCTGAGTTTTCTCAAAAAATTCATTTTATTTGGAACATTCGTTCCTATAATAACCTAATCTGGAAATTTTAGTACAAATGCAATTAATGGAAAAAAGAAAGTCACTTGACAAAATGAAATCTCTGGACCACGGCTGGTACAATTCATATTTTTCCCTAATAGTAAACATTAGAAAAAGTGGGGTGGTAATAACAGCTGTAATATAGTAAAAAAAAGGGGAAATTTTTAATTTCCTCTTAAAAATATTTTTATGAGAGAGACAGACGACAGGACAGAGATGAGATAGACAGCAGATGAGAGATGTGAGTGAGAGAGAGGGAAAGGCTTAAAAGTAAAACAATAATAATAATAAATATAATAAATAATAAAATAATAGACAAAAAAATATTTTTAGGCTTACCTCCGACTGAAACAAATTTTGAGGTTGTAGAAGACGGTATGAAAAGTGATAACCCGGCACATCCCGGGATGAAGCCCAACAAAAATAACACACAGTTGTGTACCATACAAATACACCTCCCTGCCCTTACCCGGAGGTCAAAAAAAAAATTATGTGAAAACAGAGAAATTTCAAAATTTTTAGGGATGGGTCGTACCAAAAAATTTTTCCAATACGTATGTACCAATTTTTGGCCCATTCGATACTTCTCTTTTGTTTTATTTTTTAAAAATTTTAATGATTGTGTTTAATACGTTAGGGAATGCTTTTTGCACAATGAGTATTTAATAGTAGTGCAAGATTAAATATTAAATAACTTAATTTCTTTGAGATAATAATGTCATTATTCATTATTTAACCTGGTTGTCAAAGGGTACTTGTGATGCGTGTGTGTGCGCACATTTTGGTCGGGTCATCAATGGAGAAGACCGGGCCGGAAAGACGGCGAAACTACAACAACAACGTGTGTTCGAGTGTGTGTGTGTGTGTGTGTGTGTGTGTGTGTGTGTGTGTGTGTGTACTCACCTAGTTGAGGTTGCAGGGGTCAGTCCGGCTCCTGGCCCGTGTGTGTGTGTGTGTACTCACTTATTTGTGGTTGCAGGGGTCGAGTCACAGCTCCTGGCCCCGCCTCTTCGCTGATTGCTACTAGGTCCTCTCTCTCCCTGCCCCTTGAGCTCTATCATACCTCGCCTTAAAACTATGTATGGTTCCTGCCTCCACCACATCACTTTCTAGGCTATTCCCTGGCCTGACTACTCTATGACTGGAAGAAATACTTCCTAACATCCCTTTGATTCATCTGAGTCTTCAACTTCCAATTGTGACCTCTTGTGTCTGTGTCCCATCTCTGGAACATCCGTCTTTGTCCACCTCGTCTATTCCGTGCAGTTTTTTTATATATCGTTATCATGTCTCCCCCGGGCCCTCCTGGCCCCCAGTGTCGTCAGGCCCGGGTTTCCCTCAACCTTTCTTCATAGGACAATCCCGTAGCTCTGGGACTAGTTTGTTGCAAACCTTTGCACTTTCTCTAATTTCTTGAGTGCTTACTAGGTGTGGATTCTAAATGGTGCTGCATTACTCCAGTATGGGCCTGACGTAGATGGTTGTACAGAGGGCTTTTAAAAGAAACCTTACTGAGGTATCGGAGCCCCCATGGGCTCGGGTTTTTTCCCAGTCAATCCCCTTGTAAATTGAAATCCCAAAACTAGAAATTTGCCCCCCCATGTGTGCTCCCCGGGAAACCTCGGCAGTGTGTTGATCATTGCTTGTTGCTCTCATCGATTCTTCTCTTGGCCCCCTTTGCATTTCTGTGGTGGGTTTACATTAGAAATTATCCCCTTTTATGCCCCTCAGATGGATTTTCCTATAAGTAGTCCCTTTCCCCCGGGCCACCCATTCCTTCCTTTTTTTCTCAAAACCCCACGGGTTTTTTAATGAGCAGTGCAACCCTCCCCCCCTTCCCCTCCCTCGTCTTTCCTGAAAAATTTGAAATCCGGAGGGAAAGATTGAATCTTTTAAATTATTCTGGGGGTTTTTGTTTCTGTGAGTGCTATTATGTCTGGGGATGTCCCCTTTGTTTTTTTTCGTCCCCACCTATATTTGTTTGTTTTTCCCAAATCTGCATTTTTTCCCCCAAACCTTAAACTTTTTTTCAAAGACTGTGGTCTGGGAAGTTTTTTGGGGGTTTGGGGGAAGGGGGGAAAACCTTTTTTAAGGGAAAAATTTTGGGTTGTTGCTGGGGGGGGGTTAAGTTGTAATGTAGGGGTGGGGGGCTTTGGTTTGTGGCAGGGGTGTTTTGATTTAGGTTTTTGGGTTTTGGCACGGGGGTTGACCTGGTTGGGAGGTTCTTTTGGGAAAAGTTGTGGGGGAGGTGTTTAGACCCTTTTCTGGGTTGGGATCCCCTGTCTGTCTTCTCCATCCCCTCTTTTCCCCCTTTCCCCTTTTTACCATCTTTTCCCGTTTTTCCCTTTCTTTTTGTTTTTGTCGCGGTGGGATTACCCCCCTTCCTGTATCTTTTCTGCCCCTTAATCGTGCTTTCTCCGCAGGACCCGGGTTTCCGAGTCGCTTCTCCCTTGAAGGTACTCCAGGGCCCGGGGGTTTTTTTTTTTTAAAAAAAACCCCCCTTTTCTCGAAAATTTTCCAGCGGGTTTAATATCGTCTTCTCCTTTTGTTTATGATGCTTTAAATTGTTTTTTTCCCCCCTTGTTTTCTTGCTTAATATTTTCCCCCCTTCGATTTTCGGGGAGCCCTACACAAAGGAGGGACCTCATCCTTTCATTCTCCCCGCATATCCCTGTTTTTCCCCTTTCTTTTAAATTTTGGTTTCCTCCATGCAGTTTTCCCTTTTCATCAGTTTCACTGGCAAATGTAGGGGGGTCAGGGGCCCTGTCTTTTTTCCCCCTTCTCGGTTTCCCTTGGGGCCCTTTTGTTGTTGTCTTTTTGGGCCCCACATAAAGTTAGTTTTTTCTTTGTTTCATTTCCCTCTGTAGAGATCTCCATGCAGTTTCCCCCTTCCCTTTCCCTACAGTCCCCTTATTTGTGGTGGGGGGGGGGGAAAAGGGCAGTTTCTGTTGTAAACCCAAAAATGTTCTTTATTTTCTTTGGGCTTTTTAATTTTTAAATTCCCTCTTCAAAAAACTTTCTGTACCCTAGCTTTGCTGCTTTGAAAAGCCCCTCCATTTCCCTGTTTTCCTATCTACCCTTCTTCCTTTCTCTGCTAAGTTTTTTAGTTTTTTTTCCCCATTCATGACCCCTTTTTTATGAGCTCTGTTCCCCAAAATCTTCTTTGCTTTTTCCTCCCCCTGCCCCTTTGGGTTTTTTTCTTTTTTGCTCTCTGGCAACCCTTTTTTTGTTTTATCCTGATTCCCCTCAGAGGGGGAAAACCCTAGTAGTTCTGTATGTTAGGTTGAGTGTGGTGTCAAAAGTGGGGAGTGGTGGGGGGGTTTGGGGTGAAGGGGGGGGGGGAGGGGATCAAAGGGGGGGAGGGATAGGGGAAGTAGTGGATTTTGGGTTTGGTGAGGGGGGGGTGTATTTTGTTTTCTGGATATGTGTGTGTGTGTGTGTGTGTGTGTGTGTGTTGTGTGGTGAGTGTAATTTTGTTTTTTAATTTTGTGTGGGAATTATGGGGTGGGTTTATGTTGGTAGGTGGCTTGTGCTTTTAAAGGGTAAGTCTCAGTGGTCCTTGGTTTGCCCCCCACCTTCTTGTGACCTGACCCCCAAACCTCCGGGGATTTTACTGAAACTTACGTGTTGTGTGTGTGTGTGTGTGTGTGTTTTGTGGGGTTGTGTGTGTGTGTGTTTTTGGTACTCACCTATTTGTACTCACCAAATTTGTGGTTGCGGGGTCGAGTCCTAGCTCCTCCCCCGCCTCTTCCCCGGGGGTTTGCTTAGCCCCCCTTCTCTCCCCGCTCCATGAGCTTTATAAAACCCTCGTCTTAAAATGTGTAGGGTTCCCGGGTTTCCACTCGTCATTTTTTTAGGCTATTCACTGCCTTAAAAATCTATGACTGAAAAAATACTTCCTACTTTCTCTCTGACTCTTTGGGTGTCTTCAACTTCCTTTTGTCCCTCTTGTTTCTGTGTCCCCCCCTTAAAACCCTGTCCTTGTCCACCTTGTCTTTTCCCACGATTTATTTTTATGTCGTTATCATGTCTCCCCGCCCCTCCTGTCTCCAGTGTGTCAGGCCGTTTTCCCCTTAATCTTTTTTCATGGGAAACATTCCCCTTAGCTCTGGACAAACCTTTTTCGCAAACCTTTGTCCCTTTCTCTAGTTTTTTTGACGTGCTTTATCAAGGGGGCGGGTTTCCAAACAGGTGCTGCATACCAGTATGGGCCTGACATACACGGTTTTTTTCCCAAGGGTCTGAAGGGTTTCCCTTAAAAGGGTTTGTCGGAATGCTGTTCTCTTTTTTGCCAGGCCCCCTTATGCTGCAGATTTATCTGATTGTTGTGTGTTCCCGGGGGACATGTGGGTGTTATACTCCCCCCAAGTTCTTTCTCCTTGTGTGGGGGTTTGGGCAGTTTTTGGGCCCCACCTGGGCCTATACTCTGTCTGTGGTCTTCGGTCCCCCCTTCCCCCTATTTTCATGACTTTGCATTTGGCAGGATTAAATTCGAGAACCCATTTGGGGAAAACCGGGTGCCCATTTGGGTCCAGGTCTTTTGAAGTCCTCCCGGGCCCTCATCGATTTAATTCTCCTCATTAACTTCAATCATCTGAAAAAACAGGGACACTTTGGGGTTAACCCTTCCGTCATGTCGTTCACATATCCCCAAAAAATAGCACGGGTTCCTAGGCCCCCGACCCCTGTGGGCCCCCGCTCGTCACAGGTCCCCACGTGATCCCTCATTATTTACCATGACTCTTTGTTCCCTCCCGTCAGGTTTCTTGATCCATTGCCCGTGCCCTTCCTGTTATATGCGCCTGATGGGTCTAGCTTTTTGCACTATCTCTTGTGAGGAAAAATGTGTTTAAAGGCCTTCTTGCCGTCCAAAAAGAAGCAAAACAACCCAACCCCCCTCTCTCTTGTTTTTTTCTGTTATTTTTCATAAAAACCCCCAAAAGGGTTTTTGAAAACCGGTTTCCTTCCCTGAATCCGTGCTGGTTGGCAAATTTAAAAATCCTGTTCCGTTCCCGGTGCTCCACCACTCTCCCCCGGGTAAAACTTCTCCTTTAATTTTTTATATATACCCCGTCGTGACACAGGTCTATAGGGTTTTGGGTGTGTGTGGTGTGTGTGTGGGGGGTGTTGGTTGTGGTATGGGGTGGTGTTATGGTGTGGGTGTGTGTTTGTGTGTGTGTGTTTTTGGGGTGTGTGTTGTGTGTGTGTGTGTGGGTTGTATGTGTGTGTGTGTGTGTGTGTGGGGGGTGTGTATGTGTGTTTTTGTGTGTATATGTGGGGTGTGGGGTGTGTGGTGTGTGTGTGTGTGTGTGTGTGTGTGTGTGTGTGTGTGTAATTATGGGGTCGGAAAATTGTGGGTTTATTATGTGTCTGAAAAGTACGTGGGTTGTGCTTGGGGTGTAATGGTTTTGATTCTAAATTGTCGCTTGTGTCACAATTTTTGTGGAAAACCCGACTCCCCCCTTGCAGTGTTGCCTATTCACCTTTCTTATAGTGGTTAAACGCCTTGTTCAATGGATTATCATTTTTCTAAACCTTATTTAATTTTTGGGGTGCCTATTCTTTAAACGTGGGGTAGGGGAAAATTAGACCATTTACATTTAGCGGGGGGGTTTTAAATTTGGGAACCCGGGACCCCACACCCCAAAAAACCCCTCATAAAGGGGATAAAAGTACATGTGGGCAGCTGTTTTGCAGGGGTAGATTGTCCACGGTTTGAAAGTGAGTTTTCCCGGGTGATCGCTTTGTTTTGGGCCCGGCGTAGATTTCCCCCTCCCAAATTTTTCTCGTTAATAATTACCCCATTCACTGGATTTCTTTCTGGTACACGATTGTTTCACTTTATTACCTTTTTTGGGGACACTTGGGACCCCCGCCCCACCACTAGCCGGGCCACAAAGCTTTTAAATTTTTCCCGATCACTTTTTAAAATTTTTGGCTCTCCCCCCAAAACTTTGTGGCCCGGCAATTAAAAAAAAAAAATTTTAGGGGTTTTTGACTACCCCGACCCCACTTAGCAAACCCCTTTCAGAAAACTTTACTAAGTGTTCTCAAAAAAAAACTTTTAAAACCCCGGGGCCCCGCGGCGTGACTAGCGCGGCTCGCTGTCCCAAATGTTTTGTGTGTGTGTTTTTGTGTGTGTACTCAATAAATTGTGGTTTCAGGGGGTTGAGGGTCGCTCCCGGGCCCCCCTTTTCCTGAGGCTATAGGTCCCTCTTCCCGCCCCCATGAGTTTTTTGTGTGTGGTGTGTGGTGTGTTGTGTTTTGTGGTGTGTGTTGTGTGTGTGTGTGTGTGTGGTGTGTGTGAGTGTGTGTGTGTGTGTGTGTGTGTGTTTATGGGTGGTGTGTACTCACCTAGTTTGATTGCAGGGGTTGTTCCAGCTCCCGGGCCCGGCCCCCCGCCTTTTTAAATGATCGCTAAGCCCGCTCCATGAGTTTTATCATACCCCTTCTTAAAGCAATGTTTTGGTTCTGCCCATACTTACTTCCCCGACTATTTTTTTTTCCTGAAAAACTTTTGTGATCAAAAAATATTAATAAATTTCCCCAGATTAAACGAATCTTAACTTCCAATTGTGACCCCTTGTTGCTGTGTCCAATCTCTGGAAATCCTTTTTCTGTCCACCCCTTTTTCAATTCCTTCGGGATTTTAGATGTTGTTTTCATATCCCCTTTTTCTCTCCTGTCCCCCAGTGTCATCAGGTCGATTTCCTTTTAACCCCTTCTCATAGGGCGTGGGACTCCGTTCGGGAAATGTCCCTTTTTGCAAAAATTTGCACTTGCTCAAATTTCTTTAATGTTTGGGGTAGGTTTTGGTTTTCCAAAAATCTTGATGATTTTTTCAGTTTTTTTTTTTCTTTTTTGCCATCTTTTTTTTGTGTGTCCTTCCATCACTTTTCCTGAAACCCATGAATTAAAGGGCTGAAATAAACCCCCTCCTCCTCCTCCCCCTCCCCTTTTCCTTTACTCTGTGTCTTGTGTCCCATTTTTTACTAGCCTTTTTCCCCTTTTTTTTTTTCCCGTAACTCAGGTTTTTCATTGGGCGTGCCCTGCATGAAACCGGGCACCTTCTCTACCCTCTTTTCCCCCCCCTTTCTACTATCTTTTGCCCCAACAACTCTACCCCTTTTTTTCCTGGCCCTTTCTTTTGGGGACTGATAGAGCCTATTGAAAATTCTTGTTCCTTCATTTCCCTTGGGCTTCGTTTAAAAAAGGGGGGTACCTTCCTCAGTTTTTCCCCTATCTCCTCGGGGGAATAGCCCGTTTAAACCCCTTCGCCCTTTTGTTAGTTATCATTTTGTCCCAGGCCCGGGCGGGTTTTTTTTTTTTTTATTTTGATTTTGGGCCTTTATATTTTTGACCCCCCTTTTAAAATTAAGCCTTTTGGATTTTTTGAACTAGGCCCCTTTGTTGTGTGTGTGTGTGTGCCCCCCTGTACTTCCAAATATTTGACTTTAACTAGTTTTAAATTCCGGGGTGGCCTTGTTCCCGGCCCTTCCTCTTCTTGGGCCACCCCTTTTTCAACCTTCCCGTTTTTTTTGTTGTTAAAAAGCCCCCCAAAAGCTTTTAATTATTTTTATTTATTTTCCCAGTTTTCCAAACCCCCCCGTTGTGACCCCTTGGGGCTTGTAAATCCCCTGCAACCTTCCCCTTAATTTTTTCCTTTTTCCAAGGGGGGATTTTATTTGGTTACTCCCCCCGGGGTTTTTGGGCCTTCCTTTTTTTTTCAAAATTTTTTTTGGGGTTTTTGGTTGGGGTTCCTAAAAACTCTTTCTAACAAAATCCTTTTACTTGGTATTTTTTATGAAAAACTGGGGACTTTCCTTTAATTTTTTTCTTTCCCCGGGGGGTTTCCCATACTTGTGGGAAACCCAAAAGGGCCTTTTGGGAAGGTTGGGCGTAATCCCCTTTACCCAAAGTTGCCCCATTTCCCCAAAATTTATATTGGCGAAAGGGGTTCCCGATTATTTGGGGTTTTATTCCTTCAAAAAAGAAGGGGAAGGGGTCCCCGTTGGGGGCCCACACAAAAGATCTTTTATTGAGTGAAAATTTTTCCCCTCCTTAGGCTTCTTGGTTTGCAATCTTTTCCTTTTCCCAAAGGGTTTTTTAACCTTTTTCCCTTTTGGGGTTGTTCCCCAAACCTTTTAAGGCCAGGCTTTCAGTCTTCCAAAACCCCTTTTGGTTCCCATTTCCCCCGTTCCGCTTGAACTCCCAATTTTTTTAAATTTTCCCCGAACCGGGACCCCCTTTTTAGGTCCCCTTCCTTTTTGTTTTTCCATAATTTTTCAAAAAAGCATGGGAAACCTTTTTTGGACCTTTTTACCCTTGGGGAACCCCTTTTTTTTTAATTGACCCTTTAATACCTTTTTAGTTTACCGACACAACGTTGTTTATCTGTAGGATTCCGTACTTCCCAAATGTCATTATTTCCCCCACTTAACCCCCAATTTTAACGCCCTTGTTTACTTTGTTGAAAGCCCTTTTAAAATCCCAAGAAGCTCCCCCTTCTAAATTTAAAAAACCCTTTTTTTTTTTTCTGTTAAATTGCCTAAAACTTTTAAAACCCTTTTTTTAAAGTTATTTTTCCCGAAACCCCCCTGCCCCGAAGGTTTTCCCTTCCTTTATTTCCTCCCTAATTTCCTTTATTTTTTAAATTTTTTTAATTTAAATTTAAAAGGGAAAAAAAAAGAAAAAACCAATGGTTTAATTTTAAATGCCAAAAACCTTGTTTCCAACATTTGGGCAGGCCCTTTTTAAAATTTATTAAAATTGGTTTAATTATGGAAAAAAGGGGAAAAAAAAAATTTCAGCAACATAAGGGCCAAAAACCCGGGTTAGGATTTTTTAAGTTGTGTACATTCATAAATGTAAATTAACTTTTTTATTATCCAAAAATTTTAAAATTTTTGAAACAAATTTTGTTTTATTTATTTTGAAAGGTTTTTTAAAGACTTAAATTTTTTTAAACAAAGGAAATTCACGGTAAAGTTCCAAAAATTTTTCCCCTTTTTTTTGTAGGGGTTTTTGTTCCTGAAAAGGGCCTCAAAATATCTTCCTTTTTAGGCCAATTTTTAGGGGGTTTAAAATTTTTGGGGGTTTTACCCCCCTTTGGTTCTTTTAATGCTTTTTAAGTTTTATTTGAAGTTTCTTTTTATTTATTTTTATTTAAATTTTTTTATTTGACTGACCTTTTGTAAAAAATTTAATGGTTAAGGGGGTTTTTTGGAAAACCCCTTTTAAAAACTTAGGGGAAGGGGTTTAAAATTAAAATTAAAGGGGGGTTTAAAAACCTAAGGAAAATTTTATTTTTAATTTAAATTGGTTTTAAAATTTTATGGCACTTCTGCTAGTAGGTAGGATGCCGTACTCCTCCCTTAAGTGAATGTGACTGACCTGACTAGGTCAAGGCATTGGCTTATGCCGGTGCGAGAATTGAACCTGCCTCGCATAGGCCAGTAGGCCTGCTGCAGTGTTCCTTCTTTCTTATGTTCTTATGTATGAGTTAATAAATTCCAGTAAAGCAGACAGTCTACACAGAGCTATTATAAATTCGGTTGGTCATGCAATATATAAATTGTCGAAGTGGTTAGTAAAGGTTTCGACTACAACTGTAAGCAATAATTTATATAAAAACTTATTGATTAAGAAATGACGAATTACTTCAGATTAGCTCTGATGTGTCTATTTTTTTTTTTTTTTTGCTACAGTTACAGCACTAAGGCTTATCTCATTACTACTCGACAGTAGATACCTTACTGTTGTGTACAAACAAAATAATGACAAGGTATCAAACTTGGCTTCATTTCCCTGACAACGAGAAGGCAACTTCTTTGCCAGAAGACAGGCAGAAAAGAGTGACTACATTCTTGCTGAGTTTTCTCAACAAATTCACTTTATTTGAGAACATTCGTTCCTATAATAACTCTAATCTGGAACATGTTAGTACAACATAGCAACATTAATGGAGAAAGAAAGTCACTTGACAAAATGAAATCTCTGGACCACGGCTGGTACAACTTCATCATGTTCCCTAACAGTAAACATTAGTAGAAGTGAAGTGAGCTAGATAACAGCTGCTACAGTAGCTAGTAAAAGAAGGCATGAATTCTTAATCTAATCCTCTTAAAACTATTGCTTATGAGAGAGACAGACAGACAGAGACAGAGATAGAGATAGACAGACAGATAGAGAGATGTAGAGTGAGAGAGATGAATGGCATAATAGTAATAACAATAATAATAATAAATAATAATAAATAATAATAATAATAGACAATAAAATATATCTAGCGCCTTACCTCACTGACTGAAACAATTCTGAGGTTGTAGAAGACAGGTATGATAACGTGATACACAAGAGCACATCCAGGGATGAAGCCCAACAACATAACACACAGTTGTGTACCATACAAATACACCTCCGTGCCATTACCTGAGAGGTCAATAAAAAAATTATGTGAATACAGAGAATTAGCAAATATATTAGGGATGGGTCGATACCAAAATTTTTACCAGTACCGATACTGATACACAATTTTCGGCCGATATCGATACTTCTCTTATGTTTTATATTTTTAAAATTATAATGATTGTGTTTAATACGTTAGGGAATGCTTATTGCACAATGAGTATTTAATAGTAGTGCAAGATTAAATATTAAATAACTTAATTTCTTTGAGATAATAATGTCATTATTCATTATTTAACCTGGTTGTCTAAGGTATTTGTCGATAGCGTGTGTGTGCGCACATTTTTGGTCGGGTCATCAACTGGAGAAGACCCGGGCCGGCAGTACCGGCGAACCCACAACAGCGTGTGTTCGAGTGTGTGTGCATGTATTCTCCTGTGTGTGTGTGTGTGTGTGTGTGTGTGTGTGTGTGTGTGTGTGTGTGTGTGTGTGTGTGTACTCACCTAGTTGAGGTTGCAGGGGTCAGTCCGAGCTCCTGGTCCCGTGTGTGTGTGTGTGTGTGTGTGTACTCAATAAATTGTGGTTGCAGGGGTTGAGACTCAGCTCCTGGCCCCGCCTTTTCACTGAGTGCTACTAGGTCCCTCTCTCTCCCTGCTCCATGAGCTTTAGTGTGTGTGTGAGTGTGTGTGTGTGTGTGTGTGTGTGTGTGTGTGTGTGTGTGTGTGTGTGTGTGTGTGTGTGTGAGTGTGTGTGTGTGTGTGTGTGTGTGTTTATGTGTGTGTGTGTACTCACCTAGTTGTGATTGCAGGGTTGATTCACAGCTCCTGGCCCAGCCTCTTAACTGATCGCTAAGCCCTGCTCCATGAGTTTTATCATACCTCTTCTAAAGCAATGTATGGTTCCTGCCTCCACTACATTACTTCCCAGACTAATTCTTTTTCCTGACAACTCTGTGACCAAGAAATACTTACTAACATCCCATGATTAATCCTGAATTTTCAATTTCCCCAATTGTGACCCCTTGTTGCTGTGTCCAATCTCGGGAACATCCTGTCTCTGCCCCACTTTGTAAATTTTCCTCTCATATTTTAAATGTTGTTGTCTTTATCCCCCGTATCTCTCCTGTCCTCCAGTGTCATCAGGTCGATTTCCCTTAACCTCTTCTCATAGGCGTGCCACTCAGCTTCGGACTAGTCCCTTTTTGCAAACATTTGCACTTGCTCAAATTTCTTTACGTGTTTGGCTAGGTGTGTATTCCAAACTCTTGATGATATTTTCAGTCTCTTATTTTTCTTTCTGCCATCTTTTATTGTGTTTTCCTTCCATCACTCTCCTGAAGCCCCATAATATAGACTGAAACTTACCCCCTCCTCCTCCTCCTCCTCCCATTGCCTTTCACTCTGTGTCTCTGTGTCCCATCTGTACATAGCCTTATCTCCCTTATTTTTTTTTCCCGTAACTCTAGGGTGGGATGGTCGTGCCTCTGCATGAAACCTGTTTACCTTCTCTACCCTCTTTCCCTCACTTTCTACTATCTCTGCCCCTAACAGCTCTACCCCTTCATTCCTCGGCCTTGCTTGGTTGACTGATAGAGCCATATTGTAAGTCTTGTCTCCTCATTTCCGTTGGGCTCCTCGTTTAATAGGGTGTACCTTCCCCATTGCCATATCTCCTCTGGCAATAGCCCCGTAACTCGCTTTCGCATTGTGTTAGTTATCATTTTTTGTCCTAGGGACCTGTCGGTTTAACACTAGGCCTGTTGTATATGCGTTTTGGGATGTGGGGTGCGTGCGTGTACTCACCTAGTTGCACTCACCTAGTTGAGGTTGCAGGGGTCGAGTCCTAGCTCCTGGGCCCCGCCTCTTCACTGGTCGCTACTAGGTCACTCTCCCTGTGTGTGTGTGTGTGTGTGTGACAACGCAGAAATACTTCCTAATATTTTCCCATGACTCATCTGAGTTTTCAACTTCCAGTTGTGACCCCCTTTTTGCTGTGTCACATTCTGAAACATTCCTGTCCACCTTTATAAATTCCTTCCAGTATTTTATTTGTTGTTATCATGCCCCCCGTATCGCTCCTGTTCTTCAGTGTTGTTAGGTTGAGTTCCCTTAAGCTCTTCTCGTAGGACAAACCCCTCAGCTCCGTGACTTGTCTTGTTTTTAAACCTCTGCACTTCCTCTAATTTTTTACGTGTTTGACAAGGTGGGGATTCCTTACCTTGTCCCGCATACTCCAATACGGCCTGAAGTGTCATGAATGACCCCTTCCCTAATGTTGAAACGCTATCTCAAGTTTATCATGAGCCTGAAAAGCTGCAGCAGTTATTTGGTTGATGTGAGCCTCAGAAGAAGTGCTCGGTATGATGCTCACACAAAGATCCTTATACTTGAGTGAGTTTTGTAGCCTCTGACCTCTGGGCTGTACCCGTTTGCAGTCTCCTTTGTCCTTCCCAGGCTTCAAACCTTTGCACTTCTGGGGTTAAACCCAGGAGCCATTTGTAGGACCAGGCTTGCAGTCTGTCCGATCCCATTGTAGCTTACCTGATCCTCGTTTCCCCTTGTATTCTCCTCATTAGCTTTACATTATCCCCCGAACAGGGACACCTCAGACTCTATCCCTTCCGTCATGTCATTCACTATACAAGTAAAAGCACTGGACCTAGGACTGACCCTTGTGGAATCCCACTCGATACATGCACCCCTCTAATACCTTTGTCTAGTACCGACACACGTTGTTTCCATCCTGTCAGGTATTCTCTGATACATTGCAATACTTTCACTCCTATTCCTACCGACTAAATAGCTTTTCAACCAGTCTCGTGTGTGGTACTGTGTCGAAAGCCTTCTTACAGTCCAAGAAGCTGCAGTCTACTCATCCCTCTCTCTCGTATCTTATTTCTGTTACCTTGCCATAGAACTCCAACAGGTTTGTAATGTAGGATTTCTCTTCCCTGAAGCCGTGCTGATTGTCCATTTCTTTCTAGGTGCTCCACTACACTTCTCCTGATAATCGTATCCATAATTTAGACACAAAACATGTCAGTGACACTGGTCTGTATTTTAGTGCAGCCTGTCTTCCACACCTCGGGCAGTTGCCCTGTTTCGATTTATTTATTAAAGACCGTTGTTAATGGCACACGCAGTGCATATATTATTTGGAGCAGCAGCAGCAGCAGCAGCAGCAGTTGATGATGATGATGATGATGATACACGTACACTACCAACATGCCCAGGATTATCCTGTCACTTCACCTGCCCACATTTTATTCTTTGACAAAACTTGTTACTATCTTTTTGAAAGACTTGACAGACTTATTAATAATACAAAAGAAATGCTCACGTTGCTGACACTAAAAACGCTGTTTTCTCTCATGTAGGAGATCATGTTCCTGTAAAGTGGTTCGCTGCTAAAACTATCTACCCTTCTTCTAGCCATCATGTCCCTACTATGGTTACTGAGCCCGCCTGCTTCTCTTAATGCTTCTCCTTACCCGTTCATTTGACCAGTCTTCTATATTTCCATTTATTTATTTATTTATTTATTTATTTATTTATTTGAACATGATACATAGAAGTACAAAGAAATACAGTGGTTAAGTGTAACATGCCAAAGCCCCTTGTATGCAGAGCATTATGGGCAGGCTTAAAATTAACTTAAGATTAACTAAGCAATAATATATTCAGTGGTAAACATTATTGTAAACAAATAACAATTAAGCACAAATGAGTATTTCAAAGACAGGTCATATGGTCATTTACTAAGTTGCTGTGCATTCAGTAGAATGTAATTAAAAATAACATAGTTTGATAGGGTCACAAGTTAAACATTTATGAGGTACAATTATTCAGTATTTATTTAGTTGTGGGCGAGTAAGTGATTTTTGAGAAGAGACTTGAATTTATAAACAGTGTTTCTTTTATATTCACAGGTAATGAATTCCAGATTTTTGGGCCTTTTAGGTGTATTGAGTTTTTGCATAGCGTGAGATGGACACGAGGAACATCAAAGAGTGATCTGTGCCTTGTGTTATGGTCAAGTGTTCTGTTGAGGTTGGTAAGGAGACGTTTGAGGGGAGGGTTTATATCCGAGTTAAGTGTTCTATGTATGTAGTAGGTGCAATAATAAGTATGGATGTTTTGTATTGTGAGTAGGTTTAGAGTTTTGAGTATTGGTGGAGTGTGCTGCCTGTATTGGGAATTTATTATCATTCTGACTGCAGCCTTTTGTTTGGTAATTAATGGTGTGAGGTGGTTTATTTTTGTTGAGCCCCATGCACAAATTCCATAGGTGAGATAGGGGTAAATAAGTGAGTGATATAAGGCCAGGAGGGCTGGCTGTGGAACATAGTACCGTATCTTCGATAGTATGCCTACGGTCTTGGAAATTTTCTTGGAAATTTGTTGTACATGTGTTTTAAATTTGAGTCTATTATCAAGGTGGATTCCTAAGAATTTTTCCTCTTTGAGCTTGTGATAGGTGATCCGTTTATCATTATGTTAAGAGGACAGCTGTAGCTCTGTTACCAAATGAATGTAGTAGGTTTTGTCAATGTTGAAGTAAGCTTATTAGTCATCATGCCAGGTAGATATTTTCTGTAAATCGTATTCACAGTATTGACAAGCATGATGGGCTCGGTAGAGAAGACGTATGTAGTGTCATCTGCAAATAGTGTGGGTTTGAGTAGTTGCGATGCATTTGGTGGTCATTTATGTAACGAGAAAGAGAAGAGGGCCAAGGACACTTCCATCGTCTTCCTTATCGTCAAACTTTCTCCTTATATGCTTCTTTTTTCTTACATTGCATATACTAATATGTCTAATTTTTCCCTCATCTTTTCTGCTTTTAGTTACATCATTTATTGAGTCCCTTGGGGAGGGATGCTCGAGGCTGCACTAACTTGCTTCTTCATCGCACTAATTGTATTACTTCTATAACTACTACAAGCCTTATTACAAATTCCATTATTACTTTTATTAAGACGATCACCATTACCACTACTGCTACTACTACTACTATTACTACTACTATTACCATTAACGCTATTAATGCTACTGTAACTGTTACTTCTACTTCTATTTATAGCACACTACTACTACTACTACTACTACTACTACTACTACTACTACTACTACTACTACTACTACTACTGCTACTACCACTAATACTATTCTTACGACTACTATTATTACAATAACCACTGCTGTTACTACTACTAGTAGTTCTTCTTTTAAAATGTTGGAAGAATTACCTACAATATTGTTAGGTAAAAGGGCACAATGTGACAAGTATAGATAAATGGAGAGCGAAATATTGCTACAATAAAATGTCAAGTTAGTTGCACAAGTGTCTTGTTACCTAACACACTTCTTCCTCATTCCACGTCTCTCACCTGTTAACTGGTCTTCTCTTTACCCGCTTAGATGTGATTCAAGGATGATCCAATATTAACCCAAACGTCATCATGAGTTTCCTCTCTTAAGTGAGGTTTTTGTGTTTTGTATAATGAAATATAATTTAGTGCTAAAGAGAACAAACAGGTGAATATTTGCTTATAAATGGAGGGAAATACAGCTACAAAAAAAGGCTCCAAGAAGAAAAACAAGATATTATGCATCAAATATTTTAAGAATTTTTTACTTGCCTAATATAGATATAGCAGAAATGGCTCCACCAAGGAGAGAGAGAGCTACAGGCCAAGGGGACATCTTCCTGCTACCCAGCAAGTATTCCTGCGTCGTCGTGTTGTGTCGACTCTTTATGGCGCAGTACACGCCAATACCAACTGACACGACAAGCATCAGGCTGAACATCGTGTAGTCCACAACTGAGAACTTTGCATCTGAATATCTCAGTGTTGAAGCTGCACCTTCCTCCTGGCCTGACATCTTCTAAAAATGGAAAACAACTATTTAAATTAATATACAGGTATCATTCCAAAGTATTTCTTGGTGGATTCGAATACTAGTCTATCAGACGAGGCTACGCACTGGGTCTTTCCTGTCCTAAACGACAACTTCAAAACCTACTACTTACTGTCGCTTAATAATAACAATAATAATAATATTATTAATAATAATAATAATAATCTTTATTTCTACAAGTACATGAAACAGCTTGTACGGACCTAGCTCACACAATGACATACTATATAGAAAGCCCTATGTTATGCAGAGCATTTTGGGAAAATTAGGTTAATTTTGTCTCCATGATGCGACCCACACCATTTGACTAACACCCAGGTACCTATTTACTGCTAGGTGAACAGGGACAGCAGGTGTCTTAAGGAAACACGATGAAATGTTTAGACCCGTACCAGGGATCGAACCATGAACCTCAGTGTGAGATGAATGTACTCCCAACCGAACTACGGGACACCATCTGTGATTCAACTAAGATTTTTACAGTCAGTAACCCACAGCTGTCAAACCTGGCGGCAATAACTAGCTCTTGTTCTTTGTTGTTATCTATGAGCTATTTAGCATAATAAACGCTTGTAACAAAAGTGTTTCTCAACATGACGGTCCAGCTTATTACACAAGTGATCATCCCACCCTTAAGTTGTTACACATTGGGAGAAATAACTGGAAAGATGGTTCGGGAAGCGGAGGTGCTATATGTACATGAGAACTTGAATTTCTGTATAACAACAAGTATAAATGATAAGGAAAAGTGCAGGATTTGTCTGACTGAATGCAACATATCAAAATCAATGGAATTAACCTAATAACTGCAATCAAGTCTCTGTCCCTTACTTCCACTTAGCTGAGCTCATAGTACTGAGAAATTAGCTGGGTGGGCTGAACTGGAATGATCTGAATATGGGTCAGGTAAGTTGTGATGGTTGATGATGTAACATTTTCAGTCCACTTATGTTCCGAATAGGAAAAATAGATTAAACAAAAATGATCCCAAATGGATAAACAATAGGTTAGAACATCCCACTGGCCAAAAGAGAGACATATATAGGTAAGTCACAAGAGCGGACGGGTAGTTAAGGAATCAATATATTCAATTAAAGAGAGAAATAAAAAAGGTAATAAGAACAAACAGAGATTATGAGGCTAAAGTCGCAAGGGATTCAAAGACAAACCCAAAAGGTTTCCTTCAGGCATATAGAAGTAAGATTAGGGACAAGATAGGCTCACTCAAAAGTAACTCGGGTCAGCTCACCGACAGTGACAAGGATATGTAGAATTTTTAACAAATACTTCCTCTCATTTTTATTGCAGGAAGATACTAGCGAAATTCCAGGAATAATAAATTATGTAGAACAGGATGATAAACTATGCACGATTAGGGAAACTAGTGATGTGGTCCTCAGACAAATAGATAAATTAAGTCATCTCTGTTACTGGGCGTTCCGATGCTCGTTCAGGCAGACCGAAAGATCTCTGCCTGTTTAGCCTACATGTCTTCGGACAGTATCCACAGGGAATGGCGTAGAAGCCTGCTGTGGAAGTTAGGGGGGTGGGGCGAAACAGGCAGAGATCTTTCGGACAGCCTGAACGAACATTTGAAATGCCAGTATCAGAGACGACTTAAGGTACACCTGTGTCCTCCACAGAGACTCCACGGGGGACTTGATGAACTGGATGGGGCACAACTTGTTTCTCACTGAACAAGACCTTAGACGCCGAAGAGTTGTAAGCCTTGCTAATAACCGTCCCCCGACACCATAGTGTATATTCCCGCACTGTGCCAGAATCATGCTTGTGTTTTTGTAACATCAACTACTATAAGAAACCTGGTACAAAAACCCAAGCATGATCCTGGCACAAGTGCAGGTGTGACAAAATCAGGATCACAGACAGAACACAAAAATGCTTGCGGAAATGATGACGATGTTGGACACCTCATAAAATTCAGTGAGGCTAAACTAGTGATTAAAGAAGACTTTTTAAAACGGCGAAAATGCATAGAAGCTGCCCTAATTTCTTTCATAAGAACATAAGAAAAAAGGAACACTGCAACAGGCTTACTGGCCCATGCGGAGCAGGTCCATGTCCCCCCCCCACCACGGATTAGCCCAATGACCCACCCGTCTGGTCACTTCCACTCAAGGAAGGAGCATCGGCACCAGACCCAGCTGCAAAAGCTAGTCAGGTCGAACCACCCCTCACCACACCACTCATGTATTCATCTACCAATTTTTAAAACTACACAACGTTTTTAGCCCCCCTTTTAAATTTAAACTGGGGTAAAAAAAACTCGGAGTTTTGTTCCACTCGTCCACAACTCTATTACAAATCCAGCGCTTTCCTATATATCCTTCCGAATCTAACTTTTCAAAATTGAAACCATTGCCGCGAGTTCCAGTCCTTGTCAGGAAATTTTTCAGCATGCTATTAACATCCCCTGTAATTTATTCCTGTTTTCCATTTATAACACCTCGATGCATATCCCCCCTAATTTCTATGCCTTTCGAGAGAGTGCAGATTCAGGGCCCTCCTCTAATCCTCTAGGGAAGATTTTTGATACAGGGGATCATCTTTGTAATCCTCCTCTGTACGTTTCCAGAGCATTTAATATCCATTTTGCATACAGTGACCCAGAACTTGCAGCATAATCTAAATTGAGGCCTAACCAAGGATATATAGAGTTGAAGAACAACCTAGGACTTCTATTATTTATACTTCTAGATATGAAGCCAAGAAATTATGTTACTTTATGCAGCACTAATCACTGTTTGTTTGGTTTTAGATTACTGGCTAACCAGAACACCTAAATCATTTTTACAATCAGTATTAGTCAGATCTCCATTATTTAGTTTATATGCTGCATGTTATTTCCTGTCAAACTTTAGTACTTTACATTTGTCAATTTTAAATCTTCATTGACCCATTCTCCGACCTTGCATCAGTCATATTCAAATCACCCTGGAGTGCTCTAGTGCTTCATTACAAGGAATTGGCCGGCCTTTTTTGGTGTCATCTGCAAATTTGCTTATGTCGGCATTACCTTCCCTCATCTATGTCGTCTATGTCGTTTATGTAAATTGTGAACAACAACGAGCCCAATCACTGACCCCCTGTGGACACCACTTGTTGACGTGCCCCATTCGATTTCTCCCCATTTATGCAAACGCTCTGCTGCCTATTTGTCACCAACCTCTACCCAGGAAAAAATGTCTCCTCCTATTCATGTGCCTTAAAGTTTCCTCAATAGCCACTGATGTAGGAACTCTATCGACAGCCATAACGAAGTCCATATACACCAACATCATTGTCATGACATGATCTACCTCGTCGAACACCTTAGGAAAAAAGTTAAAAATTTTGAAAACAGGAACCCCCCTTTGAAAAAACCGTTTGAGATTCATTTTCGTCGTGCCTTCAAGAGGTACATTACTTGGGCAATTTTTGTTTCCATAAATTTTCCCATTTTGGAGGTAACTCTTTTGGTCTATAGTTCGAACCCAAGGACCTGTCACCCCCCTTTGTAAAAGGATTACATTTCCTTTTCCATTTTCAGGCACTATGCCATTTGGAAATAAATGGTATAAAACACACTCCCCAAAAAAGATACATAGTCCTCCCCACCAATCCATTTCCAACACGTTTCCAACACTTCTCCAATACCCATTCAAGTATCTCCCCCAAACCAGCCATCAAGGACATTACCGTAATAGACAGGACAAGCTTCCTCTTCTGCGGGGTAACATAACCCCTTTTGAAATGACTGCAGCAAATAAGGGGGCGAAACATAGGGACCTCCAAACAGTATTTCAGAAGCCAATAGAAGGGGTTTTAAAAATACAAGGAATGCCTGTGTACAACACCGTAATTAAACAAAACACTTAATAAACTACAAAAACCAAGACTTATCGCCAGAAGAAAAACTAAATCCCGAAGAATCCTGGAATTCGTTTACTCTATATTCGATAATTTAAACCAGAAAAAAGCTTCTACTACATAGTGAACCCTTGCCCCAAAAATTTTCATTGCTATCCACATAAAGCATAGGAAAAGAAGACATGCAGAAGGTTCTGCTCACAAACTTATCCAATCTCCCTTCCAAGCTACCCAAGATTTTAGACTATAACCCCACTCGGTACATCATCAGGTGCAGCATTCTCCACCTGACCTCAACATTCTGAACCTGACTATAAATACTCGCGTACCTTCCACCCCAGGTAGAAATAAATGGTACCTTCCACCCCAGGTAGACACTTCAGTTCACACACTCAGTTCACGGAGTTCACTGCCTTATCACAAGATAGGCACATGGCTTCTGCCGAAAAGAAGAGGCCACGATGCTCCATGAACACGACGGAGGACTCGGATTTGGAAATGTGGGGCGCAATTCCAGCGAAGAAGTTGCGAGACCACTCCGTGTCATCAGAGGAAGAGGAAGATCCTGCTCACTTTGTAGCAGATCTGACAGTTCCAACCATGGAGCCAGCGAATATGGAAACAGGGGAGGAAATAAACACCCCACCCCCCGAAAACCAAGAAGGATGGACCCCTGTGGACAACAAGAAGAAGCGCCGTCCATCCAAGGAGCAGGCAAACCAGCTCAACCGGCCTGGCAAATTCAAGGTGAAGTCTTACGGGGACCACAGAACCCACTATGGCGTTGTTTTCATACCTGTAATCACGACACAACCTGAAGTTCAAGATATGGTTCAACTTGAGGGGAGAACCAATATTGACTCCTCTTGAAGAGAGTCATGGAGACAGATCGCTCATTCACCCTGGAGGAACTGGACTCTCGGCAGATCACCAAGGGTGTAGTGATGCGATACACGCTGATGATGCCCATCGAGGCAATAGCAGCTCACCCCAGTGTGGTGTCAGCTCAACGTCTCAAGGCAAAGACGGCAGGCAGCGCACCAACCCGACAGGTCCTCATTCAGCATGTAGGACCACTGCCATCCCAGCTGACTCGGTTCTTGGGCAGGTACGATGTCAGGACCTTCACAGCAGAACCAGTTCGCTGTTTCAAGTGTCAGCGTTATGGACACCTGGGTGCAATCTGTCCGAACAGAGTAATCTGCGGTGTCTGCAGCCAGCACCACCCTACCGAGGAATGCATCACCAAGCTGAAAATGCATCGCCACCCACTCCACAATGCCCAAACTGCAGGCAGAAACACCATGCCTGGAATCCTCGATGCCCCGAGAGGCTCGCCAGAATTCATGGAGTCTGGAAGACGCCAAAAACTCGCAACAGCTACGACGGATCATCACTCTCAGCAAACGATGGTGCAGAGAACCCTGCCATACCTCAGATCTCTCAGCAGCTAACCCAAGTCAATGCCCAGGAATTCCCAACCCTCGAAGCCTCAACCAGGCATCAAGGTCAAGAACCTCCTGCACCCCTACCTCAACGAAGAAACAGAAACAAGAGGAACAGGAGGCGACAACAGGGTACAACTGGTCAATGCGATCAGCAGGCGGCACTAAACGAGCCCCCACCGGCCATAGCACGACAACGCAGGCACTCCTTACCCGGTGCAGGCGCTTTGCAGGCTCAACTGGCACTTCACCAGCAGATCCCGGCTACCCAACCTGGCATACAGCAACAGACCACGGTGCATACAATAAAGAAATTCAACCCTCAGCAGTCCCTACAGACCACAACAGCCCAGATAATATCCACTGTTTCGAACCCAACCCCAAAGCAGGCCATCACCAGGGAGGATCTCGTAGCACCCATCAAGGTGCTCACGGATCTTATTTGCAACACAATCAACTCCACGGAACAACAGAGCGTATTCCGGCAGATGGTCAGTACGCTCCTGAGAGTGTGCTTACTGACCGAGAAGGAGACAGTGGATGCCATGAATTTTGCGGGTTTCTCAGAGCGGGCAGGACTCATCTCCAGCTCGGGAAAAAACAGCGGGGGAATAACCTTTGGTACCAAAGACACCCGAATTTCCTACAATGGAAACATTCGGGGCCTGGGGGCAAACAGCACCCTTGCTGGAGTCATTTTTTCGGGATCGGTTGAAAATCGTCTTGCTACAAGAAACTCGACTGCCCCGACAATTTTCCCAAAGACAAACCCCTTTTGGGCGGGGAAATTTTGGGCATATGGACCCGAGGGGTTTCACTGAAAGGGGCACGAAGTTTGTATCCAATACAAAAACCTCACGAGGTTATAGCCAACCCTGTTGGGCGGGGGAGGATGTCGAGGTACAGGCCACCCTTGCGCACATACCTGGGGCGCCCATTTCCCTATAGCATTTACAAGAACCCCAAAACCCACCCCCGACATTGCAGAGCCCCGCACTAGCACGCACTGAGTGTATTTTTGTGGTGGAGATTTTTAAAAGCCATCAACCCCAAAGGGTGCACTCTCACTCACAACCAATGCGCTGGGAGACACATAACAAGCCCTACACATATTTTCCCGAGGAAAGTTCTAAACAATTGGACCCCACACCTGTTGGAAACATTAAAATGGGAAAAAAAAACCGACAGTTTTTTAGGAAAAACACATATGCCCAAAAAAGTTTTTGGTTTAAAAAAAAATTTTTTTTTTTTTTTATGAAACGTTTCGCCCACACAGTAGGCTTTTTCAGTCAAGTACAGAAAAGTTTTATAAACAGAAAGTAATTGAAGACGATGTTTAAACAACCATCACCCTTAAAGGTTTTGAGGTGGGCAGTCCCTCAGCTGGGGAAAAGCATTGTTCCATAGTTAAAGAAACAATATGGGGAAAGAAGTGACAGGGTGGGTTTTTTTTTTGCCCCCAAGAGGTGAGACGTAGGGCCCCTAGGAGAAAGGGAAGAACTCAGATGCGAGAGGTCCGGTTTTCCCTTTTTCAAATCCAGGGGCCCCTCCCCACTAAAGGGAAATTGCGAAGTTTTATTCAGGCTGTTCCAAGATACCCCCTTTTGTTGCAGTGCTAAGATTGAACATTAAAATGGTATAAAATACCGACGGGTTTTTAGGTAAGACACATATGCAACAGTTAGGTATCTTTATTATGAAACGTTTTCGCCTACACAGTAGGCTTCTTCAGTCAAGTACAGAAAAGTTGATAGAAGCAGAAGATACTGAAGACGATGTAATCAGTCCATCACCCTTAAAAGTTTTGAGGTGGTCAGTCCCTCAGTCTGGAGAAAGAGCATGTTCCATTAGTATGAAACAATATGGAGTGAAGTGACAGGATGGAGCTTTTTATAAGCGCCAAGAGGTGAGACGTAGGCCACTAGGAGAGGTAAGAACTCAGATGCTGAGAGGTCAGGTCCCTCTCAAATCCAGCCGCTCCACTAGTGGAAGTTGTCGAAGTTGATTGCAGGTCTGTACCAAGATACCCTTGTGTTGCAGTGTCTGACAGATTGAACATTAAAATGGTATAAAATACCGACAGGTTGTTAGGTAAGACACATATGCAACAGTTAGGTATCTTTATTATGAAACGTTTCGCCTACACAAGTAGGCTTCTTCCCAGTCAAGTACAGAAAAGTTGATAGAAGCAGAGATACTTGAAGACGATGTAATCAGTCCATCACCCCTTAAAGTTTTGAGTGGTCAGTCCCTCAGTCTGGAGAAGAGCATTGTCCATAGTATGAAACAATATGGAGATGAAGTGACAGGATGGAGCTTTTTATAGCGCCAGAGGTGAGACGTAGCCACTAGGAGAGGTAAGAACTCAGATCTGAGAGGTCAGTCCCTCTCAAATCCAGCCGCTCTCACTAGTGGAAGTTGTCGAGTTGATTGCAGGTCTGTACCAAGATACCTTGTGTTGCAGTGTCTGACAGATTGAACATTAAAATGGTATAAAATACCGACAGGTTGTTAGGTAAGACACATATGCACAGTTAGGTATCTTATTATGAAACTTTCGCCTACACAGTAGGCTTCTTCGTCAAGTACAGAAAGTTGATAGAAGCAGAAGATACTTGAAGACGATGTAATCAGTCCCATCACCCTTAAGTTTTGAGTGGTCATCCCTCAGTCTGGAGGAGCATTGTTCCATAGTATGAAACAATAGGGAAAGATGAAGTGACCAGATGGAGCTTTTAAAGCGCCAAGAGGTAGACTAGGGCCACTAGGAGAGTGAGTTCTACCCTCCTAGTGCCTACGTCTCACCTCTTGGCGCTATAAAAAGCTCCATCCCTGTCACTTCATCTCCATATTGTTTCATACTATGGAACAATGCTCTTCTCCAACTGAGGGACTGACCACCTCAAAACTTTAAGGGTGATGGACTGATTACATCGTCTTCAAGTATCTTCTGCTTCTATCAACTTTTCTGTACTTGACTGAAGAAGCCTACTGTGTAGGCGAAACGTTTCATAATAAAGATACCTAACTGTTGCATATGTGTCTTACCTAACAACACACCTGTTGGGTGGCTGCCTCGACCTTACCTTCGGATCAAGACAACTCGCAGCAGGAGCCACATGGGAAACTCATCCTCACCTTGTCAGTGACCACTTTGCAGTGATCACCACCTTCAACATCAACAGGCCTCCCACAGTTCTACTGCCTCCTAGATGGGACGTAAAGAGGGCCAACTGGAGGGTGTTCCAGAATTATCTTCATGACTGGTGGTCCATATACTCTCTATCTGAAGACTGTGATACGGCTGAACAGGAGCTAATCACTGTTCTCATCCATTCAGCAGAGTGCGCAATTCCAAAGAAGTTCGCAGGACGCACTCACAAAAGAGACTGGTGGTTCTACAACGACGAGGTGTGGGAGCAGAACCACCGCATCAACTCTTTTAGGAAGCTATACAGGCGTACTCCTACGGCAGAGAACAGGAATACTCTGAGAGCCATTGTGCAGCATGCCCGCAGAGTCTCCCTCAGAGTAAAAACTGAGAAATGGCTGGAGTGGTGCTCAACATTCGGGCATCACACCACCTTATTTGAGATATGGGGCAAGCTCAACATAGCAACTGGCAACAGCAAGCCGAGGCCACCAGCACACCCGAACCCATCCCAGGAAGCTGAGAAACTAGTGGAGCTTTTCACTTCCAGGGGAGCCTCCACTCAGCTCCCACAGGACATCCGGAATATACAGACGGATTTTCTGCCACAGCGCCAGCTAACAATACAAGCTGCATGTGAGTCGGAAGATGTGACTGTTGAAGACCTCACGGACTTGGAACTCCGACGTGCCATTAAGAACACAGGTGACACTGCCCTGGGCATCAATGGTGTTACGTACTCCATGAGTGCACGGGCTGGGCAGAGTGGATGGGAGGCCATACTAGACGTCATTAACAAGTGGAGGGCCAGGACACTTCCAGCAGCTTGGAAGAAAGCTACAGTCGTACCAATTCCAAAGTCCAAGGACCCAGGCAGTATGAGACCCATATCACTGACCAGCTGCTTAGCCAAAACTGCTGAGAGGTTGGTGTTAAACCGCCTCCTATGGAAACTTGGACCCTCTCATCATCACATATTTGGCTTCACCAAAAGAGTGGGTACAGCAGAGTGCATAACCACTCTACTAAGCCAGATTGCTGATAGTAACAAAAAACCTAGTATCGCCGTTGTGGCATGCAAAGAGTACGTAACCTTTATTCGGCGCATGTACGCACCTTCATTTACAGGCTATCTCCCCCAACCAGCGAACCAGGTGACTGAGGATTGACGATGGGGCCCCGTCGTTCAACCAGTACCCAGGTTCCAGCCAATGAGAAGATGGTTTTTGGCAATCGCAGAGGTTATGTTGGTACCAGTCTCCTGTCTGCCGTTGTCATTCCCATTCTAGAGCTGGTTGAAGCACGGTCTGCTCTCTAGTGACTTCTATTCTGCCTTGCTTACCGTGGAGTGCACTAATACCTATCGCTGTACATAGTGTATATAGTGTACATACTTCTGTTCTAAATTGGTGAAGGATAATATAAGTCAAAAGTTTTCTGCTGTGTTTATTTTGCTCCCTTTACACCCAGGATAACAGACCATTTGGACTCCTGAGTTGTAATATGGGTAGCCTGTCCAAGAGCTGGAGCTGGACTTAGAGAAAGGGTTGAGCCTAGGGTGAAGCTGGTAGCAGGAACATTGTGTAGCTTGCTGTTTGGCATTGCATTAGCTTTGTCAACGCTTTACAAACTTTGCGTGTCAGTTGCTTTGCTATGGTCAGCCTTGCTATTATGTGATCGTTCAACAGCTCGCAACTAGCTTGTTCGGTGTGAAGATTTTGCAGTCAGCTTTGCTATTGCGTATCCACCTTGTATGCGTATTCTGCATCGTACTGTGCATAGCTAAGCGTGTTCTGCAAATAACGTGTTACGTTGGGGTATTCTGCAATCGTACTGTGCATAGCAAATAACTTATACTTTGGGGTATGCCACCTAGACGAGTCAGACGTCTGGTGTCGGCATATACCTTGTTTAACCTACCTAAATTGTCTCTACAGCGTTGTTGGCAAATTGCTCGTTCCATTGGCATTGATTACGAATGCACTCTCACAGCTGCGCAACTGCGTTAATTGATCACCGACAAACTTCGAGAAGAAGAGATGGCACATCAGACTCCTCCCTCTACGGGAGCTAGGATCAAAACTCCTATGTTCTCGCAGGAGGAAGATGATATATCAACGGAGCAAAATCGTCAGTCTAGTGCAGCAGGGTTGTCTCAAGGTGAATCAGCGGCGTTGGCACTTGAGCTGGCAAAAATCAATCTTGAGCAGACTAGGGAACAGAGAGCATTTGCAAAAGAAGAATTTCGTAGGGAAAAAGAAAGAAGGCAGTTTTCGCATCTTGTAAATGATTTTAGTTTACAGAAAGCAGTACAGCTTGTTCCCCACTTCAATGAGGCCGAACCAGAAAAATTTTTCGAAGCTTACGAGAATCAGGCTCGAGCCTTGAGGTGGCCGGAACAGCATTGGGCATCGTTGGTTCACACAGCATTGTTTGGTAAGGCACAGGAATTTACGTCAGTGTTAAATGACACTGATTTTTCTGATTATAAAGTAGTGAAGACCACAGTGTTGGGAGCATATACTTGTATCCCAGCTAAGTATCGGAAGCTTTCAAGCTAGGCAGACGACAGCTTGGTCAATCCCTGGTTGATTTTGTGCGACAGCAGACCAAAGCTTTTACCAGCTGTTGTAAAGCAAGTGGTGTTGCTACCTTCGATGATCTTGTGCAGCTTATTCTGGTTGACAACCTGCTGGAGTCTGTGACTTCTAATAATGTCAGCTATAATTGATTCTAATAACTTGTCCACTATAGATGTCAGACTTATTGGACGGTAATTTGAAGGAACGGACTTATCCTCTGATTTGAATATAGGAACCACATTAGCCATCTTCCACATCTCTGGCACAACACCGGTAAGGATGGACGCATTAAACACACTCGTTAATGGCTCCATCTTGCATTCCTTAAGTACCCTGGAAAACAACTCATCGGGTCCCGGGGACTTATTTTGCTTCAGTTTGTCTATCTGTTTAATAACCATGTCCCTCGTGACAGTAATATTAGTTAATTTAAATTCATCAGGAACTAAATAATTGTTAATTACTGGAATCTCATTTACATCTTCTTGTGTAAAAACTGACAAAAAATAGTCATTAAATAAGGAACACATTTCCAGTTCGTTATCCGTCAGCTGTCCATTCCCAATTTTCAGAGGTCCTACTTTTTCCTTCACCTTCGTCCTATACACTTGAAAGAACCCCTTTGGATTAGTCTTTGATTCATTAGCAACTCTTATTTCATAGTCTCGTTTAGCCCTCCTAATTCCCTTTTTTACTTCTCTTTTAAGCTGAACATATTGGTCAGTAAGGTTAACCTCTCCTCTTCTGATGCGCCTATAAATTCCCCTTTTCTTCCCTAATAGATGCTTTAGCCTACTGTTAACCCATTTGGGATCGTTATTATTAGACCTAATTTCTCTCTGGGGAATGTATATACTCTGGGCACGGTGTACATTATTAAGAAAAAAAATCATAAAAGCAGATCCCTTCATAATCATAAGTATGATCATCGTCAATAAAATCATTAGCTAGACAACCCCAATCAAGATTAGACAGGTGTTCCCTAAGTCCATTATTATCGGCAGAACGGAAATCGGGGATTTTTACTGTATTATCATTATTCTTGCATTCCCAGTTAATGTTAAAAGTGATGGATTTGTGATCACTTGCGCCAAGCTCTTCAGTGATCTCCAGATTATTTACGAGTGTTTCCTTATTTGACAAGACTAAGTCTAGCAAATTATTACCCCTGGTAGGCTCTGTTACGCACTGCTTCAGAAAACAGTCCTGAACTGCTTCCATAAAGTCACTGGACTCTAGATTACCTGTAAAGAATTCCAGTCAATTTGACTAAAGTTGTGCAAGTGTCTTAACTTGACTAAAGTTAAAGTCCCCTACTATGACTATGTTATTGTGTCTAGAAACCCTAACAATTTCGCCCCAAAGAAGACTCCCTCTATCGTGATCCAAGCCTGGAGGTCGGTATATTACACCTAGAATTAGTTTTTCTTGACCCCCACTCTAACAAACTTCTACCCAAACAGATTCTGTTCTGCTCCATCTATTTTTATACCTGCTTTTTTGCAACAATTAATATTTTCTCGAACATATAATGCAACTCCTCCCCCCTTCCCATTACATCTATCCACATGGAACAACTTAAATCCTTGATATTACACTCAGATTGTGAAAAGACTTGGGAGTCATGGTAAGCAGAAATCTAAAAGCCAAGACAGCAGTGCCTTAGTGTGGGCAACAAGGCCAAACGATTTCTTGGATTTATTCAAGAAGTATAATGGAAAAAATAACCCTCGAAGCTATAATCTAGGTGAAGTAGAGCCTTGATTATACAGAATGTGAAAAAAGACTTGGGAGTCATGGTAAGCAGAAATCTAAGCCAAGACAGCAGTGCCTTAGTGTGGGCAACAGGCCAACTGATTACTTGGATTTATCTCCAGGAAGTATAAGTTAACAGAAGTCCAAAAGATATTTTACAGCTCTATACAGCACTAGTGAGGCCTCACCTTACCCCCGGCCAGGATTTTGGACCCGCGGTCATAGAGTCTCAATACTCAAGCGTTCGTTAGCACTAGAACCAGCTAGGCCAAAATAAGATTCATCAACTAGGTATATTTCTACACCATAGGAAGGTTAGCAAAGGCACCTCTGTGACCACAAATGCAGAGTTTTTACAGACGAATCTCCAGCTAGCGTGGCCGTGACGAACTCATAGCTCCAAGTCCCTTCACTGCCGTCAACATGATCAAAGAAATCGTAATGATCGATTTGCAAAACAAACCATTACCCCGGCCGGGTTTGAACCCGCAGTCTTAGAGTCTCAAAACTCCAGGCCCGTCGCGTTAGCACACTAGACAGTAGCCACAATAAGATTCATCTAACTATGTATATTTCTAAACATAGAAGGTTAACAAGGCACCTCTGTGACACAAAATGCAAGTTTTTAACAGAGAATCTCCAGCTAGGGGCATTACTAGTGACATATGCATTTGCTGAATGACACGATGATAGGTAGGATATCGATTCAGGACGTTGTGTCTCACAACTCAGAGGATTTAGGACAAACTCAATTCGTGGTCAGAAAAAGTGGCAAGATGTTCTTGTAGATAAATGCAAGGAGGCTTCTGAAGCTCGGAGTGTCATAACCCTAGCCTTATAATTAAATAATGTAGAACTTAGCCATACAAGTTGCGAAATGGACCTGGGGGTTATTGGTGAGCAGCAACCTTAAACCAAGACAGCAGTGCATAAGCATACGTAATAAGGCAATAGATTATTGGGATTTATATTAGAAGTGTGAAGTAACAGTAGCCAAGAGGTTATACTGCTGCTATATGCATCATTAGGTAAGGCTCACCTGATTATGCAGCTCAGTTCTGCGTCTCCATATTACAGAATGGACATAAATTCGTTAGAAATCATTTCGCGTAAGAAATGACTTAAATTAATATATAGCGTGAAATCTTCCATATGAAGAAAAGAACATAAGAACATAAGAAAGGAGGAACACTGCAGGAGGCCTGCTGCCCATACTAGGCAGGTCCTTTACAATTATCCCACTAACAAAACATTTGCCCAACCCAATTTTCAATGCCACCCAAGAAATAAGCTCTGATGTGCAAGTCCCACTCAAACCCAACCCCTCCCACTCATGTACTCATCCAACCCAGATTTGAAACTACCCAAAGTCCCAGCCTCAATAACCAACTTGATAGGACTGATCCACTCATCAACTACCCTATTTCCAAACCAATACTTTCCTATGTCCTTTCTAAATCTAAACTTATCCAATTTAAATTACATTCACTTGTTAGACGAAGAATGAGGGGAGACATGATCGAAGTGTAGAAGTGGAAGATGGGTATTAATAAAGGGGATATTAATAAGGTGTGTGATGAATGGTTTGAAAAACCGATAAGTTGAAGATTGAGACACTTATGCAGCATATGGGAATCTTTATTCGAAAAACGTTTCGCCAACACAGTGGACTTTCATCAGTTTCCAATACAAAGTGGAAGGCGTAAGGAGAGGAGGGAGTATGAGGTAATCAGTCCCTCAGCCTGGAGTCGATGTGTTCAGTCCATCAATCTACAAGATTGATGGACTGTGTACTGATGGACTGATGGACTGTGGTGACGTGTACTTAGCTCAGTGGTGACGTGTACTTAGCTCAGTGGTGACGTGTACTTAGCTCAGTGGTGACGTGTACTTAGCTCAGTGGTGACGTGTACTTAGCTATGAGTGGTGACGGTACTTAAGCTCGTGGTGACGTGTACTTAGCTCAGTGGTGACGTGTACTTAGCTTCAGTGGTGAAGTGACTTAGTTCAGTGGTGGACGTGTACTTTGCTCGGTGAAGACCTGTTAGTGTGCTCTCTGTGAATCTGAACCAGGATGCCCTCTCTTTGAGCAACGTTACCCGCAGCTGAGAGAAGAGCTCAGAGTTGCTAAGATGGAGATACGGCGATTAAACGGAGGGCAGGAACAAGGAGGATTCGTAGTAATCCTTCTGTTGCGAGCCCCAGGTTAAGAGGGAGCTTGGTCAGTGGGCTGTCTGGGGCAACAGGAACCAAGCTGAGATCAAGAAAACGGTTGGAGAGGCAGAAACAACGAGAAAACCGATGGACTACCGTGAAACTTCCAACCCATTCTCGGTGCTACCTGACGAATGTGAGTGTTCTTAATGGCAATGCCACAACGGAGCACCAAAGAAGCATTGGCCAGACGTGGAGAAGACCACCCCTAGAACCCAATGAAGACCATCCGGAGTCTTGACGGGAATTCCACAAGTGTGTAATGCTACCTGGCGAATGTGTGTAGACTACTTTTGGAGCATCACGACGGACGACGCCAAGGAAGGTAAAAACATTGTTGTGTTGGGGTAGCCAGATTAGGTACATGGATAGGGCCATTCTGCTTGAAGGATAGGTGTAGGAGGACAGAGAGTGTGTTTTCCTGGGGCTGGGATGAAGGATATTGTTAGCCGTCTGGATGGACATCATGAGAGGTAATGGGAGCAATCTCAGTGCTGGAGGCAACGATGTTCGGCCAGACGAAGGAGTGAGGACTGATTAGCAGTATATGGTCAGATAGAGCTCATTAGGAGGAAGGGTGGGAACTGTTTAATATGTGGCTTTTTGCCAAGGAGAGGATTTGGGAATGAATGGTTGTCAGAGCAATTGGTGCAATGCTGGCTGGACAATTAATGTTAAGGAAAAATGCGGTAACATTTATTGACAACTGGGACTATTCTAATGGCAGAAATGGACATGATGCCAGGGAGGGGTTCACTTATCTAGGTTGCTGGGGTGGGAGCACTGGCCAACACAGTGGAGGGACTGTTAGGTCTTTAAAACTAGGAATAGTTAGTGGTATGGGTTTGGCGGGAAACTGTGAAGTTCACAGGGGTAGTAATATGAGTACTAGGAAAAACTATTAATAGGGCAAAATGAGGTGGATATTGCGAAAGCAGTGGCACTTAATTGACCAAGGACAGTAAATACGGTTTAGTGGAATAAACAGAAAAGGAAGCAGGACGGGTAAAGAGGAGAGGAGGGTCTTTAAATATTTATTACACAAATAGTCGCTGTGCTAGGTTTATGATGGACAAGTTGAGACTAGTTGCTAGTGCAGGTAACATAGATGTATTTGGCAATTACTGAGACGTGGTTTATTCAAAAAGTCGGGGACATGCCTGCAGAATGTCACATTCAGGGTTTTAAATGTTTCCAAGTAGATAGAAGTATTCGGGAAGGGGGGTGGGTGGCAGTGCATGTCCGAGATCGCTTGAACTGTTGCTAAAAACGGGTATTAAGTCTGAAGTAACACCATACAGAAGTTGTTTGGATAGAATTTTCACAGAGGGGCATGAAAAATTAATTTAGGTGGATAACCGTTCCCCCAAATTTTAGATAGGGACCAGGGGACTACTATGCGGAGGAAATTGTTTGGGCACAAGGCACGATAATGTAGTAATTTTAGGAGACTTAACTTTAGTCAATTGATTGGAACTTCTGACTGGGAAATTTAGAATAATCGATTTTCTTAGAAGTAGTTCGGATTGTTTTTTGAAGCAGTTTGTGACGAACCTTCAAGGGAATATCCTGCTTGGACTTAGAACTGGCAAGCAATGAAATCCTCACTTGTTATTAAATTTGAAGTTTCAGAGGAACTGGGTGTGCGACACAAATCATTTACATTTAAGAATTGAATGCGAGTTTGATAGTAGGTTGACTCAGTAACAGTCCCAGATTTTCGCTTGCAGATTTACGATGGGGCTTAGAGCAAACACCTTCAATCTGTTGACTGGGGTAACGAAGAGAGCTTCAATATGACAGTTTTCTGGAACCAAATACATGCTGCTCAAAGAACGTTTATCCCTTATAAGGAAATTAAGATCAAATAGAAAGACCCAAAATGGATGAATAATAGGCTGAAATTCTACTAGGGCAATAAGAAAGGAATTTATAGGCGTATCAAAAGAGGCGAGGGTCATTCTATGCTCAGTATATTGACGTTTAAGAGGTGACATTAAAAAGGGGGATAAGAAAAGCTAAAAGGGAATATGAAAGTAAAAGTTGCTAGGGATTCTAAACTATCCAAAAGTTTTTTCCAGGTCTATAGAACAAACGTCAGAGATAAGATAGGTCCCTTAAAATAACTATGGGCATCTTACTGACAAAGAGAATGGAAATGTGACTCGATTTTAAATAAAATTATTTTCTCTCGGTTTTTTACACAGGAAGACACTAATAATATCCGGTAATTAATTTTTATAGTGGATCAGAAGAAGATAAATTATGTTAACATCACAGTCACTAGTGTAAATGGTTGTGCATGCAGATAGACCGACTGAAGCAAAATAAGTCACGGGTCCTGATGAGTTTTTTCAAGGGGTTATAAAAGGAATGCAAAATGGAAGTACTGTGAACCATTAAACTATTTTTAAAACAGGGGACAAGTCGTTACCGTCAAATTACCGCCCCATAGCCAGTACCTCAATTGTAGGCAAATTACTAGAGTCAATTATAGCTAAGATTATAGAAGCCATCTCGATAAGCATAGCTTGATTAATGATACTCAGCATGGATTTCAAAGAGGCCGGTCTTGTCTAAAATTTCTTTAACTTTCTTCAGTAAAGCTTTTGAGGCTGTTGACCACGATAAAGAATTTGATATATTTACTTAGATTTTAGTAAGGGCACCGAAGATCTGTTGAAGAAAGTAGCAGCTAATGGCATTGGGGGAAGGGAGGTGCTCTCGTGGATCAGAAATCATGGATCAAAGACAGGAAGCAGAGAGTGTCCATAAATGGGGTTAACATCGAGTGGGGATCTGTAACAAGTGGCGTTCCACAGGATCAGTCTTGGGCCCATTGTTGTTTTATATTATATATCAATGATCTTGATGAAGGAATTACTAGTGATATGAGCAAATTCGCCGATGGACCACAAAGATTGGTTGGATTATTGATTCAAACGTGATGTTAGGGAACTTCAGGGAGGTTTTAGGACAAACTTATTCTTGTCAGAAAAGTGGCAGAGCAGTTCAATTGTAGATAAATGCAAGGTTTGAACTCGGGGAGTGTCCATAACCCTTGAACTTATAAGTTAAATAATGTAGAAACTTAGCCATACAGATTGCGAAAGGACTTGGGGGTTGATGGTAAGCAGCAACCTTAAACCAGGCACAGCATTGGCCTAAGCGCGTAATTAATAAGGCAAATAGATTACTGTGGATTTATATCAAGAAGTGTAAGCAACAGAAGTCAGAGGTCATACTGCCAGCTTTATTCATCATTAGTAAGGCCCACCTAGATTATGCAGCTCAATTCTGGTCTCCTATTACAGAATGGGGACATAAATTCGTTCAGAAAACATTCTGCGTAGGATGATAAATTAGTACATAGCATTAGAAATCTTCCTTATGAAGAAAAAGATTCGGAAGGACTTTAGTTACTTTTCACTGTTAGACGAAGGAATGAGGGGAGACCTGATCGAAGTGTATAAGTGGAAGATAGGTATTAATAAAGGGGATATTAACAAGGTCTTGAGGATATCTTCTCATGAGAGAACCCACAGTAATGGATTTAAATTGATAAGTTTAGATTTAGAAAGGACATAGGACCAGTATTGGTTTGGGAAATAGGGTAGTTGATGAGTGGAACAGTCTAACTAGTTGGGTTGTTAGGTAAGACAACATATGCAACAGTTAGGTAATCTTTATTGTGAAACGTTTTCGCCTACACAGAAGGCTTTCTTCAGGTCAAGTACAGAAACATTAAAATGGTATAAATTACCGGAAAGGTTGTTAGGTAAGGGACACATATGCAAACAAGTTAGGTGCTTTATTCGAAAAGTTTCGCCTACACAGTAGGCTTATTCAGTCGAGTAAGAAAAGTTGATAGAAGCAGAAGTTTATTGAAAGACGATGTAATCAGTCATCACCCTTAAAAGTTTTGAGGTGTCAGTCCCTCAGTCTGAGAAGAGCATTGTTCCATTGAATGGAAAACAAATATGGAGAAGTGACATGGATGGAGCTTTTTATAGCGCCAAGAGGGGACGATAGGCCACTAGGAGAGGTAAGACTCAGTTGTTGAGAAGTCAGGTCCCTCTCAAATCCAGCCCCTCTCACTAGTGGAAGTTGTCGAAGTTGATTGCATGTCTGTACAAAGATACCCTTGTGTTGCAGGATGTCTGACAGATTGAAATATAAAAATGGTTTAAAATACCGACAGGTTGTTAAGGTAAGACAATATGCAAACAGTTAGTATCTTTATTGTGAAACGTTTCGCCTACACAGTAGGGTTTCTTCAGTCAATACAGAAAAGTTGTGAAGCAGAAGATACTTGAGAAGATGTATTCAGTCATCACCCTAAAGTTTTTGAGGTGGTCAGTCCCTCAGTTGAGGAGAAGAGCATTGTTCATAGAATGAAAACAATATGGAGAAGAAGTGAAAGGATGGAGCTTTTTATAGGACAAGAGGTGAGACGTAAGGCCACTAGGAGAGGTAAGACTCAGGATGTTGAGAAGTTCAGGTCCTCTCAATTCCAGCCCTATCACTAGTGGAAGCTGATGAATTGAGACACTTATGCAAACATGGGATTCTTTATTGAAAGAAACGTTTCGCCACACAGTGGCTTCATCGTCCAATACAAAGTAGAAATTGGGTAAGGAGAGTAGAAGTATGAGGTAATCAGTCCCTCAACCTGGATTCGGTGTGGTTCAGTCCATTCACTCTTGTAGTAAGGTGCAGGCATAGGGCCAGAGAGGTGGCTTATATACTGCGGTGAGATGAGTTGAAGCAGGAGGAGGGGGATCTAGGGACCTGGCCACTAGTGTAGTAGGTCATCGTCAAAAGGTTGGGGCAAGCGTTGAAGTCTTTGTCCCAAGTTTCCATGATGCTGCAGTGTCTTGACTGATGAGAGAATGGTTTTGAAAAACGACAGTTGAAGATTGAGACACTTATGCAAACACATGGGAATCTTTATTGAGAAACGTTTCGCCACACAGTGGCTTCATCAGTCCATACAAAGTAGATGGGTAAGGAGGGTAGAAGTATGAGGTAATTTCAGTCCTCAACCTGGATTCGATGTGTTCAGTCCATCACTTTGTAGTAAGTGCAGCATAGGCCAGAGAGGTGGCTTTTATACTGCGTGAGATGAGTTGAAGCGGGAGGAGGCGGATCTAGTGGACTGCCACTAGTGTATGTAGATCATCGTCCAAAGGTTTGGGGCAAGGCGTTGAAGTCTTTGTACCCAAGATTCCATGATGTTGCAGGGTCTGACAGATGTAGATGAATGAGTTGAAAACCGACATGTTGAAGATTGAGACACTTATGCAACACTTGGGAATCTTTATTGAGAAACGTTTCGCACACAGTGGCTTCATCAGTCCAATTCAAAGTAGAAATGGGTAAGGAGAGTAGGAAGTATGAGGTAATCAGTCCCTCAACAACTGGATGCGATGTGTTCAGTCCATCACTCTTGTAAGTAATGCAGCATAGGGCAGTAGGTGGCTATATACTGCGTGGATGAGTTGAGCTGGAGGTGGCGGGATCCTTAGTGGGACTGCCACTAGTGTAAGTGGTCAGCGTCCAAAGGTTTGGGAAAGCGTTGAGGTCTTTGTACCAAGTTTCCATGATTTGCAGTGTCTGACAGATGTGATGAATGTTTTGAAAGAACCGACAAGTTGAAGTATTGAGACACTTCTTGCCAACACAGGGAATCTTTATTGAGAGAAACGTTTCGCCACACAGTGGCTTCTCAGCTCAATACAAAGTAGAAATCCGGTAAGGTGAGTAGAATGTATGCGGTAATCAGACCTCAACCTGGATTCGATGTGTTCAGCTCCATCATCTTGTAGTAAGTGCAGCATAGGGCCAGAGAGGTGGCTTTATACGCGTGAGATGAGTTGAAGCAGGAGGAGGCGGGATCTTAGTGGGACCTGCCATAGTGTAAGTAGGTCATCGTCAAGGTTTGGGCAAGCGTTGAAGTCTTTGTACCAGATTCCATGATGTTGCAGTGTCTGAACAGATGTGATGAATGGTTTGAAAAACCGACAAGTTGAAGAATTGTGGACACTTATGGCAACACATGGGAATCTTTATTGAAGAAACGTTCGCCACACAGTGTCTTCATCAGTCCAATACAAGTAGAAATGGGTAATCTTTGTACAAAAGACTTCAATCGCTTGCCCGAACTTTGACATGACCTACTTACAACTAGTGGCAGGTCCACTAAGATCCCGCATCCTCCTGCGTCAACTCTTCTCACTGCAGTATATAGCCACCTCATTGGCCCTATGCTGCACTTATACAAGAGTGATGGACTGAACACATCGAATCCAGATGAGGCGTCTGATTACCTATACTTCTACTCTCCTTAACCTTTTTACTTTGTATTGGACTGATGAAGCACTGTGTGGGAAACGTTTCTTCAATAAGATTCCCATTTTTTTTGGGGGTTGTTGCATAAGTGTCTAATTCTTCAATTGTGGTTTTCCAAAACCATTATCAATCTGTCAGACACTGCAACATCATGGATTCTTGGTACAAAGACTCAACGCTTGCCCAATCCTTTGGACGATGACTTAAGTACACTGTGGCAGGTCCCATAAGACTCCCGCCTCCTCCTGCTTAAACTCATTCACCGGCAGTATATAAGGCCATCATCTCTAGCCCCTATGCTGCACTTACTACAAGAGTGATGGGACTGAAACACATCGGAATCCAGTAGAGGGACTGATTACCTCATACTTCTACTCTTCCTTACCCATTTCTACTTTGTATTGGACTGATGAAGCAACTGTGTTGGCGAAACGTTTCTTCAATAAAGATGCCCATGTGTTGCATAAGTGTCTCAATTCTTCTACTTGTCGGTTTCATAACCATTCATCACATCTGTCAGACACTGCAACATCATGGAATCTTGGTACAAAGACATCAACGCTTGCCAAACATTTGGACGATGAACTCTGCTTCAACTCATCTCACCGCAGTATTTTAAGCCACCTCTCTGGCCCTTTGCTGCACTTACTACAAGAGTGATGGTCTGAACACTAGAAATCCAGGTTGAGGGACTGTTTACTCATACTTATACTCTACTTACCATTTCTACTTTGTATTGGATGTTGAAGCCACTGTGTGGCGAAACGTTTCTTCAATAAAGATTCCCATGTGTTGCATAATTGTCTCAATTCTTTCAACTTGGCGGTTTAAACCATTCATCCACTTAGTGGAAGTTGTCGAAGTTGATTGCAGGTCTGTACCAAGATACCCTTGTGTTGCAGTGTCTGACAGATTGCAACATTAAAATGGTATAAAATACCGACAGGTTGTTAGGTAAGACACATATGCAACAGTTAGGTATCTTTATTGTGAAACGTTTCGCCTACACATAGGCTTCTTCAGTCAAGTACAGAAAGTTGATAGAAGCAGAAGATACTTGAAGTCGATGTAATCAGGTCCATCACCCTTAAGTTTTGAGGGTGGTCAGTCCTCAGTCTGGAGAAGAGCATGTTCCATAGAATGAAACAATATGGAGAAGAAGTGACAAGTTGGAGCTTTTTATAGCGCCAAGAGTGAGACGTAGGCCACTAGGAGAGGTAAGAACTCAGATGTTGAGAAGTCCAGGTCCCTCTCAAAATCCAGCCCCTCTCACTTGTGGAAGTTGTCGAAAGTTGATTGCAGGTCTGTACCAAGATACCCTTGTGTTGCAGGTCTGACAGATTGAACATTTAAAAATGGGATAAAAATACCGAACAGGTTGTTGGTAAGACATAATATGCAACAGTTAGGTATCTTTATTGTGAAACGTTTCGCCAACGCAGTAGGCTTCTTTAGACAAGTACAGAAAAGTTGATAGAAGCAGAAGATAATTGAAGGACGATGTAATCAGTCCATCACCTTACAGTTTTGAGGTGGTCAGTCCCTTCAGTCTGAGAAGAGCAATTGTTACATAGAATGAAACAATATGGAAGAAGAAGTGGAAGGATGGAGATTTATAGCGCCAAGAGGTGAGACGTAGGCCACTAGGACTGGTAAGAACTCAGATGTTGAGAAGTCAGGTCCCTTAAAATCCAGCCCCTCTCACTTGTGGGAAGTTGTTCGAAGTTGAGTGCAGGTCTGTACCCAAGAAACCTTGTGTGCAGTGTCTGACAGATTGAACATTAAAATGGCATAAAATACCGACAGGTGTTAGGTAGAGACACATATGCAACGTTAGTATCTTTATTGTGAAACGTTTACGCTACACCAGTAGGCTCTCTTCAGTCTATGTACAGAAAAGTTGATAGAGCAGAGATACTTGAAGACGATGTAACAGTCCATCACATTTTAATGTTTTTCAAGCTGTCAGGACACTGCAACACAAGGGTATTTGGTACAGACCTGCAATCAACTTCGGGAACCAACTTCCACTAGGAGAGGGGCTGGATTTGAGAGGACCTGACTTCCTCAACATCTGGTTTCTTACCTCTCTAGTGGCCTACGTCTCACTCTTGGCGCTATAAAGAGAACTCCATCCTGTCACTTCTTTCCATATTGTTTCATTCTATGGAACAATGCTCTTCTCCCAGGGACTGAGGAGACTGACCACCTCAAAACTTTAAGGGTGATCGATGATTACATCGTCTTCAAGGTTCTTCGCTTCTATCAACTTTCTGTACTTGACTGAAGAACCTACTGTGTAGGCGAAACGTTCACAATAAAGATACATAACTGTTGCTTATGTGTCTTACCTAACTACCTGTCGGTATTTTATACCATTTTAATGTTCAATCTGGTCAGCACTGCAACACAAGGTATTTTGGTACAGACCTGCAAATCAACTCGACAACTTCCTCTAGTGAGAGGGGCTGCTGGATTTGAGAGGGACTCGACTTCTCAACATCTGAGTTCTTACCTCTCCTAGTGGCTACGTTCACCTCTTTGGCGCTATAAAAAGCTCCCATCTGTCACTTCTTCTCCATATTGTTTATTCTTGGAACAATGACTCTTCTTCCAGACTTGAGGGACTGACCACCTCAAAACTTTTTAAGGGTGATGGAACCTGATTACATCGTCTTCAAGTATCTTCTGCTTCTATCAACTTTTCTTGTACTTGACTGAGAAGCCTACTGTGTAGGCGAAACGTTTCACAATAAGATACCTAACTGTTGCATATGTGTCTTACCGAACAACCTGTCGGTATTTTATACCATTTTAATGTTTCAATCTGTCAGACACTGCAAACACAAGGGTATCTTGGTACGACATGCAATCACTTTCGACAACTTTCCACTAGTGAGAGGGGGCTGGATTTGGAGAGGGACCTTGACTTCTCAACATCCTGTAGTTCTTACCTCTCCTAGTGGCCTACGTCTCTCATCTTGGCGCTATAAAAAGGCTCCATCCTGTCACTTCTTCTCATATTGTTTCATTCTATGGAAACAATGCTCTTCTCCAGACTGGGACTGGACCACCTCAAACTTTAAGGGCGATGGACTGATTGACATCGTCTTCATGTATCTTCTGCTTCTATCAACTTTTATGTACTTGACTGAAGAAGCTACTGTGTAGGCGAAAACGTTTCACAAATAAAGATACCTAACTGTTGCATATGTGTCTTATTAACAACCTGTTCGGTTTTTTAACCATTTTAATGTCAATCTGTCAGACACAGCAAAACCAAGGGTATCTTGGTACAGACCTGCAATCACTTCGACCAACTTCCACTAGTGAGAGGGCTGATTTGAGAGGGACCTGACTTCTAAACATCTGAGTTCTTACCTCTCCTAGTGGCTACGTCTCACTCTTGGCCGCTATAAAAAACTCCATCCTGTCACTTCTTCTCTTATTGTTTCATTCTATGGAACAATGCTCTTCTCCAGACTGAGGGACTGCACACCTCAAAACTTTAGGGTGATGGACTGATTACATCGTCTTCAAGTATCTTCTGCTTCTATCAAACTTTTCTGTACTTGATGAAGAAGCCTTACTGTTGTAGGCGAAACGTTTCACAATGAAGATACCTAACCTGTTGCATATGTGTCCTACTAACTACCTCTCGGTATTTTATACCATTTTAATTTTACAATCTGTCAGACAAATGCAAACATGGGTATCTTGGTACAGACCTGCAATCAACTTCGACAACTTCCACTAGTGAGAGGGGCTGGATTTGAGGAGAGACCTGGACTTCTCAACATCTGAGTTCTTACCTCTCCTAGTGGCCTAGTCTCACCTCTTGGCGCTATAAAGCTCCATCCTGCACTTCTTCTCCATATTGTTTCAATTTAGGAACATGCTCTTCTCCAGACTGAGGGACTGACCACCCTCAAAACTTTTAGGGTGATGGACTGGATTACATCGTCTTCCAGTATCTTCTGTTCTATCAAACTTTTTTTTTCTGTACTTGACTGATGAAGGCCTACTGTGTAGGCGCGAAAACGTTTCTACAATAAAGATACCTAACTGTTGCATATGTGTTTAGCTTAACAACCTGTCGGTATTTTATTCATTTTAATGTATCAATACTGTCAGACACTGCAACACAAGGGTATCTTGGTTGCAGGACCTGCCAATCATCTTCGACAACTTCCACTAGTGAGCGGCGGCTGGATATGAGGGGGACCTGACTTCTAAACATCTGAGTTTCTTACCTCTCCTAGTGGGCCTCGTCTCACTCTTGCGCTATTAAAATAGCTCCATCTGTAACTTCTTCTCCATATTGTTTCATTCTATGGCACCAAATGCTATTCTCCAGACTGAGGGACTGACCACCTCAAAAACTTTAAGGGTGATGGACTATTACATCGTCTTCAAGTATCTTCTGCTTCTATCAACTTTTCTGTACTTGATTGAAGAAGCCTACTGTGTAGGCGAAACGTTTCACAAAAAGATAACTAACTGTTGCATATGTGTCTTACCTAACAACCTGTCGGTATTTTATACCATTTTAATGTTCAATCTGGTCAGACACTGCAAACTAGGGTATCTTGGTACAGACCTGACAATCAAACTTCTACACTTCCACTTGTGAGAGGGGCTGGATTTGAGAGGGACCGGACACTTCTCAAAATCTGAGTTCTTTACATTCTCCTTGTGGCTTCGTCTCACCTCTTGGCGCTATTAAAAGCTCCATCCTGTCACTTCTTCTCATATTGTTTCATTCTATGGACACCATTGCTCTTCTCCAGACTGAGGGACTGACCACCTCAAAACTTTAAGGGTGATGGACTGATTTACATCGTCTTAAAGTATCTTCTGCTTCATATCAACTTTCTGTACTTGGAAGAAGAAGCCTACTGTGTAGGCGAAAGTTTCACAATAAAGATACCAACTGTTGCAATGTGTCTTACCTAACAACCTGCGGTATTTTATACCATTTTATGTTCTATCTGTCAGACACTGCAACACAAGGGTATCTTGGTAAAGACCGCAATCAACTTCGAAATTCCCACTAGTGAGAGGGGCTGGATTTGCGAGGGATGACTTCTCAAACATCTGAGTTCTTACCTCTCCTAGTGGCCTACGTCTCACCTCTTGGGCGCTATAAAAAGCTCCATCCTGTCACTTCTTCTCCATATTGTTTCATTCTATGGAACAATGCTCTTCTCCAGACTGAGGGACAGGAACCACCTCAAAACTTTAAGGGTGATGGACTGATTACATCGTCCTTTCAAGTTCTTCTGCTTCTATCATCTTTTCTGTACTTGACTGGAAGAAGCCTACTGTGTAGTGCGAAACGTTTCACAATATAAAGATAACAACTGTTGCATATGTGTCTTAACCTAACAACCTGCGGTATTTCCTATACCATTTTAATGTTCAATCTGTCAGACACTGCAACCACAAGGGTTTCTTGGTACAGACCTGCAATCAACTTCGTCAACTTCCTATAGTGAGAGGGGCTGGATTTGAGAGGACCATGACTTCTCAACATCGAGTTCTTACTCTCCTAGTGGCATACGTTCACCTCTTGACGCGCTATAAAAAAGCTCCATTCATGTCAATTCTTCTCCATATTGTTTAATTTATGGAACAATGCTATTCTCCAGTCTGAGGGGACTGACCATCTCAAAATTTAAGGTGATGGAATGATTACTCCGTCTTCAAGTATCTTCTGCTTCTATCAACTTTTCTGTACTTGACTGAAGAAGGCCCTCTGTGTAGGCGTAACGTTTCACAATAAAGATACCGAAACTGTTGCATATGTGTTCTTACCTAACAAAACCTGTCGTATTTTATACCATTTTAATGTTCAATCTGTTCAGGGACACTGCAACACAAGGGTATCTTGGTTACAGTCCTGCAATTCAACTTCGACAAAACTTCCACTAGTGAGTGGGGTGGATTTGAGAGGGACCTGAACTTCAACATCTGAGTTCTTACCTCTCCTAGTGGGCTACGTCCACCTCTTGGCGCTATAAAAAGCTTCCATCCTGTAACATTCTTCTCCATTAATGTTTCATTCTATGGACAAATGCTCTTCTCCAGACTGAAGGGGACTGACCACCTCAAAACTTAAGGGTGATGACTGATTACACGTCTTCAAGATCTTCTGCTTCTATCAACTTTTTCTGTATTGACTGAAGAAGCCTACTGTGTAGGCGAAACGTATCACAATAAGATACCTAAACTGTTGAATATGTGTCTTACCTAACAACCTGTCGGTATTTTATACCATTTTAATGTTCAATCTGTCAGACACTGCAACACAAGGGTGTATCATTGGTCAGACCTGCAAATCAACTTCGACAACTTGTCCACTAGTGAGAGGGGCTGGATTTTGAGAGGGACTGTTCTAAAATCTGAGTTCTTACCTCTCCTGTGGCCTACGTCTCACCTACTTGGCGCTATAAAAAACTCCATCCTTTCACTTCTTTCTCTATATTGTTTCAATTTAATGGAACAATGCTCTTCTCCAGACTGAGGGACTGAACCAACTCAAAACTTTAAGGGTATGGGACTGATTAAATCGTCTTCAAGTATCCTTCTGCTTCTATCAACTTTTCTGTAACTTGACTGAAGAAGCCTACTGTGTAGGCGAAACGTTTCACAATAAACGATACTAACTGTTCCCATATGTGTCCTACCTAACAACCTCTCGAGTATTTTATACATTTTAATGGGTCAATCTGTCAGACACTGCAACACAAGGGTATCTTGTACAGACCTGCAATCAACTTCGACAACTTCCACTAGTGAGAGGGGCTGGATTTGAGAGGTACCTGACTTTCAAACATATGAGTTCTTACCTCTCCTAGTGGGCCTACGTTCTCCTACTTGGCGCATAAAAAAAGCTCCATCATGTCACTTCTTCTCCATATTGTTTCATTCTATGGAACAATGCTCTTCTCAGACTGAGGGACTGACCACCTCAAAAGGTTTAAGGGTTGATGGACTGATTACATCGTTTCAAGTATCTTCTGTTCTATTCAACTTTTCTGTATTGACTGAAGAAAGCCTACTGTGTAGCGAAACGTTTCACAATAAAGATACCTAACTGTTGCCATATGTGTTCTTACCTAACAACCTGTCGGTATTTTTATACCATTTTAATGTTCAATCTGTCAGGACACTGCAAAACATGGGTAATCTTGGTACAGACCTGCAATCAAATGCGACAAATTCCACTAGTGAGTGGGGCTTGGATTTGAGAAAGGGCACTACTTCTCAACCATCTGAGTTCTTACCTCTCCTAGTGGCCTACGTCTCACCTCTTGGCGCTATAAAAAGCTCCATCCTTCACTTCTTATCCATATTGTTTCATTCTATGCGAACAATGCTCTTCTCCAGACTGAGGGGACTCACCACCTCAAAACTTTGAAGGCGTGATGGATGATTACATAGTCTTCAAGTATCTTTGCTTCTATCAAACTTTTCTGTATTGACTGAAGAAGCCTACTGTGTAGGCGAAAACGTTCACAATAAAGATACCTAACTGGTTGCATATGGGTCTTACCCTAACAAACTGTCGGTATTTTTATACCATTTTTAATGTTCAATCTGTCAGGACACTGACAACACAAGGGTATCCTAGGTACAGACCTGCATTCAAACTTCGACAGATTGTGAAAAGACTTGGGAGTCATGGTAAGCAGAAATCTAAAAGCCAAGACAGCAGTGCCTTAGTGTGGGCAACAAGGCCAAACGATTTCTTGGATTTATTCAAGAAGTATAATGGAAAAAATAACCCTCGAAGCTATAATCTAGGTGAAGTAGAGCCTTGATTATACAGAATGTGAAAAAAGACTTGGGAGTCATGGTAAGCAGAAATCTAAGCCAAGACAGCAGTGCCTTAGTGTGGGCAACAGGCCAACTGATTACTTGGATTTATCTCCAGGAAGTATAAGTTAACAGAAGTCCAAAAGATATTTTACAGCTCTATACAGCACTAGTGAGGCCTCACCTTACCCCCGGCCAGGATTTTGGACCCGCGGTCATAGAGTCTCAATACTCAAGCGTTCGTTAGCACTAGAACCAGCTAGGCCAAAATAAGATTCATCAACTAGGTATATTTCTACACCATAGGAAGGTTAGCAAAGGCACCTCTGTGACCACAAATGCAGAGTTTTTACAGACGAATCTCCAGCTAGCGTGGCCGTGACGAACTCATAGCTCCAAGTCCCTTCACTGCCGTCAACATGATCAAAGAAATCGTAATGATCGATTTGCAAAACAAACCATTACCCCGGCCGGGTTTGAACCCGCAGTCTTAGAGTCTCAAAACTCCAGGCCCGTCGCGTTAGCACACTAGACAGTAGCCACAATAAGATTCATCTAACTATGTATATTTCTAAACATAGAAGGTTAACAAGGCACCTCTGTGACACAAAATGCAAGTTTTTAACAGAGAATCTCCAGCTAGGGGCATTACTAGTGACATATGCATTTGCTGAATGACACGATGATAGGTAGGATATCGATTCAGGACGTTGTGTCTCACAACTCAGAGGATTTAGGACAAACTCAATTCGTGGTCAGAAAAAGTGGCAAGATGTTCTTGTAGATAAATGCAAGGAGGCTTCTGAAGCTCGGAGTGTCATAACCCTAGCCTTATAATTAAATAATGTAGAACTTAGCCATACAAGTTGCGAAATGGACCTGGGGGTTATTGGTGAGCAGCAACCTTAAACCAAGACAGCAGTGCATAAGCATACGTAATAAGGCAATAGATTATTGGGATTTATATTAGAAGTGTGAAGTAACAGTAGCCAAGAGGTTATACTGCTGCTATATGCATCATTAGGTAAGGCTCACCTGATTATGCAGCTCAGTTCTGCGTCTCCATATTACAGAATGGACATAAATTCGTTAGAAATCATTTCGCGTAAGAAATGACTTAAATTAATATATAGCGTGAAATCTTCCATATGAAGAAAAGAACATAAGAACATAAGAAAGGAGGAACACTGCAGGAGGCCTGCTGCCCATACTAGGCAGGTCCTTTACAATTATCCCATAACAAACATTTGCCCAAACCCAATTTTCAATGCCACCCAAGAAATAAGCTCTGATGTGCAAGTCCCACTCAAACCCAACCCTCCCACTCAGGTACTCATTCCTACCAGATTTGAAACTACCCAAAGTCCCAGCCTCAATAACCAACTTGATAGGACTGATTCACTCATCAAACTACCCTATTTCCAAACAATACTTTCCTATGTCTTTCTAAAAATCTAAACTTATCCAATTTAAATTACATTCACTGGTTAGACGAAGAATGAGGGGAGGACATGATCGAAGTGTAGAAGTGGAGATGGGTATAATAAAGGGGATATTAATAAGGTGTGTGGATGAATGGTTTGAAAAACGATTAAGTTGAAAGTTTGAGACACTTATGCAGCAATGGGAATCTTTATTCGAAAAACGTTTCGCCAACACAGTGGACTTTCATCAGTTTCCAATACAAAGTGGAAGGCGTAAGGAGAGGAGGGAGTAGAGGTAGTCAGTCCCTCAGCCTGGAGTCGATGTGTTCAAGTCCATTCAATCTACAGATTGATGGACTGGTGTAATGATGGACTGATGGGGACTGTGGTGACGTGTACTTAGCTCAGTGGTGAGTGTACTTAGCTCAGTGGTGACGTGTACTTAGCTCAGTGGTGACGTGTACTTAGCTCAAGTGGTGACGTGTACTTAGCTATGAGTGGTGACGGTACTTAAGCTCGTGGTGACGTGTACTTAGCTCAGTGGTGACGTGTACTTAGCTTCAGTGGTGAAGTGACTTAGTTCAGTGGTGGACGTGTACTTTGCTCGGTGAAGACCTGTTAGTGTGCTCTCTGTGAATCTGAACCAGGATGCCCTCTCTTTGAGCAACGTTACCCGCAGCTGAGAGAAGAGCTCAGAGTTGCTAAGATGGAGATACGGCGATTAAACGGAGGGCAGGAACAAGGAGGATTCGTAGTAATCCTTCTGTTGCGAGCCCCAGGTTAAGAGGGAGCTTGGTCAGTGGGCTGTCTGGGGCAACAGGAACCAAGCTGAGATCAAGAAAACGGTTGGAGAGGCAGAAACAACGAGAAAACCGATGGACTACCGTGAAACTTCCAACCCATTCTCGGTGCTACCTGACGAATGTGAGTGTTCTTAATGGCAATGCCACAACGGAGCACCAAAGAAGCATTGGCCAGACGTGGAGAAGACCACCCCTAGAACCCAATGAAGACCATCCGGAGTCTTGACGGGAATTCCACAAGTGTGTAATGCTACCTGGCGAATGTGTGTAGACTACTTTTGGAGCATCACGACGGACGACGCCAAGGAAGGTAAAAACATTGTTGTGTTGGGGTAGCCAGATTAGGTACATGGATAGGGCCATTCTGCTTGAAGGATAGGTGTAGGAGGACAGAGAGTGTGTTTTCCTGGGGCTGGGATGAAGGATATTGTTAGCCGTCTGGATGGACATCATGAGAGGTAATGGGAGCAATCTCAGTGCTGGAGGCAACGATGTTCGGCCAGACGAAGGAGTGAGGACTGATTAGCAGTATATGGTCAGATAGAGCTCATTAGGAGGAAGGGTGGGAACTGTTTAATATGTGGCTTTTTGCCAAGGAGAGGATTTGGGAATGAATGGTTGTCAGAGCAATTGGTGCAATGCTGGCTGGACAATTAATGTTAAGGAAAAATGCGGTAACATTTATTGACAACTGGGACTATTCTAATGGCAGAAATGGACATGATGCCAGGGAGGGGTTCACTTATCTAGGTTGCTGGGGTGGGAGCACTGGCCAACACAGTGGAGGGACTGTTAGGTCTTTAAAACTAGGAATAGTTAGTGGTATGGGTTTGGCGGGAAACTGTGAAGTTCACAGGGGTAGTAATATGAGTACTAGGAAAAACTATTAATAGGGCAAAATGAGGTGGATATTGCGAAAGCAGTGGCACTTAATTGACCAAGGACAGTAAATACGGTTTAGTGGAATAAACAGAAAAGGAAGCAGGACGGGTAAAGAGGAGAGGAGGGTCTTTAAATATTTATTACACAAATAGTCGCTGTGCTAGGTTTATGATGGACAAGTTGAGACTAGTTGCTAGTGCAGGTAACATAGATGTATTTGGCAATTACTGAGACGTGGTTTATTCAAAAAGTCGGGGACATGCCTGCAGAATGTCACATTCAGGGTTTTAAATGTTTCCAAGTAGATAGAAGTATTCGGGAAGGGGGGTGGGTGGCAGTGCATGTCCGAGATCGCTTGAACTGTTGCTAAAAACGGGTATTAAGTCTGAAGTAACACCATACAGAAGTTGTTTGGATAGAATTTTCACAGAGGGGCATGAAAAATTAATTTAGGTGGATAACCGTTCCCCCAAATTTTAGATAGGGACCAGGGGACTACTATGCGGAGGAAATTGTTTGGGCACAAGGCACGATAATGTAGTAATTTTAGGAGACTTAACTTTAGTCAATTGATTGGAACTTCTGACTGGGAAATTTAGAATAATCGATTTTCTTAGAAGTAGTTCGGATTGTTTTTTGAAGCAGTTTGTGACGAACCTTCAAGGGAATATCCTGCTTGGACTTAGAACTGGCAAGCAATGAAATCCTCACTTGTTATTAAATTTGAAGTTTCAGAGGAACTGGGTGTGCGACACAAATCATTTACATTTAAGAATTGAATGCGAGTTTGATAGTAGGTTGACTCAGTAACAGTCCCAGATTTTCGCTTGCAGATTTACGATGGGGCTTAGAGCAAACACCTTCAATCTGTTGACTGGGGTAACGAAGAGAGCTTCAATATGACAGTTTTCTGGAACCAAATACATGCTGCTCAAAGAACGTTTATCCCTTATAAGGAAATTAAGATCAAATAGAAAGACCCAAAATGGATGAATAATAGGCTGAAATTCTACTAGGGCAATAAGAAAGGAATTTATAGGCGTATCAAAAGAGGCGAGGGTCATTCTATGCTCAGTATATTGACGTTTAAGAGGTGACATTAAAAAGGGGGATAAGAAAAGCTAAAAGGGAATATGAAAGTAAAAGTTGCTAGGGATTCTAAACTATCCAAAAGTTTTTTCCAGGTCTATAGAACAAACGTCAGAGATAAGATAGGTCCCTTAAAATAACTATGGGCATCTTACTGACAAAGAGAATGGAAATGTGACTCGATTTTAAATAAAATTATTTTCTCTCGGTTTTTTACACAGGAAGACACTAATAATATCCGGTAATTAATTTTTATAGTGGATCAGAAGAAGATAAATTATGTTAACATCACAGTCACTAGTGTAAATGGTTGTGCATGCAGATAGACCGACTGAAGCAAAATAAGTCACGGGTCCTGATGAGTTTTTTCAAGGGGTTATAAAAGGAATGCAAAATGGAAGTACTGTGAACCATTAAACTATTTTTAAAACAGGGGACAAGTCGTTACCGTCAAATTACCGCCCCATAGCCAGTACCTCAATTGTAGGCAAATTACTAGAGTCAATTATAGCTAAGATTATAGAAGCCATCTCGATAAGCATAGCTTGATTAATGATACTCAGCATGGATTTCAAAGAGGCCGGTCTTGTCTAAAATTTCTTTAACTTTCTTCAGTAAAGCTTTTGAGGCTGTTGACCACGATAAAGAATTTGATATATTTACTTAGATTTTAGTAAGGGCACCGAAGATCTGTTGAAGAAAGTAGCAGCTAATGGCATTGGGGGAAGGGAGGTGCTCTCGTGGATCAGAAATCATGGATCAAAGACAGGAAGCAGAGAGTGTCCATAAATGGGGTTAACATCGAGTGGGGATCTGTAACAAGTGGCGTTCCACAGGATCAGTCTTGGGCCCATTGTTGTTTTATATTATATATCAATGATCTTGATGAAGGAATTACTAGTGATATGAGCAAATTCGCCGATGGACCACAAAGATTGGTTGGATTATTGATTCAAACGTGATGTTAGGGAACTTCAGGGAGGTTTTAGGACAAACTTATTCTTGTCAGAAAAGTGGCAGAGCAGTTCAATTGTAGATAAATGCAAGGTTTGAACTCGGGGAGTGTCCATAACCCTTGAACTTATAAGTTAAATAATGTAGAAACTTAGCCATACAGATTGCGAAAGGACTTGGGGGTTGATGGTAAGCAGCAACCTTAAACCAGGCACAGCATTGGCCTAAGCGCGTAATTAATAAGGCAAATAGATTACTGTGGATTTATATCAAGAAGTGTAAGCAACAGAAGTCAGAGGTCATACTGCCAGCTTTATTCATCATTAGTAAGGCCCACCTAGATTATGCAGCTCAATTCTGGTCTCCTATTACAGAATGGGGACATAAATTCGTTCAGAAAACATTCTGCGTAGGATGATAAATTAGTACATAGCATTAGAAATCTTCCTTATGAAGAAAAAGATTCGGAAGGACTTTAGTTACTTTTCACTGTTAGACGAAGGAATGAGGGGAGACCTGATCGAAGTGTATAAGTGGAAGATAGGTATTAATAAAGGGGATATTAACAAGGTCTTGAGGATATCTTCTCATGAGAGAACCCACAGTAATGGATTTAAATTGATAAGTTTAGATTTAGAAAGGACATAGGACCAGTATTGGTTTGGGAAATAGGGTAGTTGATGAGTGGAACAGTCTAACTAGTTGGGTTGTTAGGTAAGACAACATATGCAACAGTTAGGTAATCTTTATTGTGAAACGTTTTCGCCTACACAGAAGGCTTTCTTCAGGTCAAGTACAGAAACATTAAAATGGTATAAATTACCGGAAAGGTTGTTAGGTAAGGGACACATATGCAAACAAGTTAGGTGCTTTATTCGAAAAGTTTCGCCTACACAGTAGGCTTATTCAGTCGAGTAAGAAAAGTTGATAGAAGCAGAAGTTTATTGAAAGACGATGTAATCAGTCATCACCCTTAAAAGTTTTGAGGTGTCAGTCCCTCAGTCTGAGAAGAGCATTGTTCCATTGAATGGAAAACAAATATGGAGAAGTGACATGGATGGAGCTTTTTATAGCGCCAAGAGGGGACGATAGGCCACTAGGAGAGGTAAGACTCAGTTGTTGAGAAGTCAGGTCCCTCTCAAATCCAGCCCCTCTCACTAGTGGAAGTTGTCGAAGTTGATTGCATGTCTGTACAAAGATACCCTTGTGTTGCAGGATGTCTGACAGATTGAAATATAAAAATGGTTTAAAATACCGACAGGTTGTTAAGGTAAGACAATATGCAAACAGTTAGTATCTTTATTGTGAAACGTTTCGCCTACACAGTAGGGTTTCTTCAGTCAATACAGAAAAGTTGTGAAGCAGAAGATACTTGAGAAGATGTATTCAGTCATCACCCTAAAGTTTTTGAGGTGGTCAGTCCCTCAGTTGAGGAGAAGAGCATTGTTCATAGAATGAAAACAATATGGAGAAGAAGTGAAAGGATGGAGCTTTTTATAGGACAAGAGGTGAGACGTAAGGCCACTAGGAGAGGTAAGACTCAGGATGTTGAGAAGTTCAGGTCCTCTCAATTCCAGCCCTATCACTAGTGGAAGCTGATGAATTGAGACACTTATGCAAACATGGGATTCTTTATTGAAAGAAACGTTTCGCCACACAGTGGCTTCATCGTCCAATACAAAGTAGAAATTGGGTAAGGAGAGTAGAAGTATGAGGTAATCAGTCCCTCAACCTGGATTCGGTGTGGTTCAGTCCATTCACTCTTGTAGTAAGGTGCAGGCATAGGGCCAGAGAGGTGGCTTATATACTGCGGTGAGATGAGTTGAAGCAGGAGGAGGGGGATCTAGGGACCTGGCCACTAGTGTAGTAGGTCATCGTCAAAAGGTTGGGGCAAGCGTTGAAGTCTTTGTCCCAAGTTTCCATGATGCTGCAGTGTCTTGACTGATGAGAGAATGGTTTTGAAAAACGACAGTTGAAGATTGAGACACTTATGCAAACACATGGGAATCTTTATTGAGAAACGTTTCGCCACACAGTGGCTTCATCAGTCCATACAAAGTAGATGGGTAAGGAGGGTAGAAGTATGAGGTAATTTCAGTCCTCAACCTGGATTCGATGTGTTCAGTCCATCACTTTGTAGTAAGTGCAGCATAGGCCAGAGAGGTGGCTTTTATACTGCGTGAGATGAGTTGAAGCGGGAGGAGGCGGATCTAGTGGACTGCCACTAGTGTATGTAGATCATCGTCCAAAGGTTTGGGGCAAGGCGTTGAAGTCTTTGTACCCAAGATTCCATGATGTTGCAGGGTCTGACAGATGTAGATGAATGAGTTGAAAACCGACATGTTGAAGATTGAGACACTTATGCAACACTTGGGAATCTTTATTGAGAAACGTTTCGCACACAGTGGCTTCATCAGTCCAATTCAAAGTAGAAATGGGTAAGGAGAGTAGGAAGTATGAGGTAATCAGTCCCTCAACAACTGGATGCGATGTGTTCAGTCCATCACTCTTGTAAGTAATGCAGCATAGGGCAGTAGGTGGCTATATACTGCGTGGATGAGTTGAGCTGGAGGTGGCGGGATCCTTAGTGGGACTGCCACTAGTGTAAGTGGTCAGCGTCCAAAGGTTTGGGAAAGCGTTGAGGTCTTTGTACCAAGTTTCCATGATTTGCAGTGTCTGACAGATGTGATGAATGTTTTGAAAGAACCGACAAGTTGAAGTATTGAGACACTTCTTGCCAACACAGGGAATCTTTATTGAGAGAAACGTTTCGCCACACAGTGGCTTCTCAGCTCAATACAAAGTAGAAATCCGGTAAGGTGAGTAGAATGTATGCGGTAATCAGACCTCAACCTGGATTCGATGTGTTCAGCTCCATCATCTTGTAGTAAGTGCAGCATAGGGCCAGAGAGGTGGCTTTATACGCGTGAGATGAGTTGAAGCAGGAGGAGGCGGGATCTTAGTGGGACCTGCCATAGTGTAAGTAGGTCATCGTCAAGGTTTGGGCAAGCGTTGAAGTCTTTGTACCAGATTCCATGATGTTGCAGTGTCTGAACAGATGTGATGAATGGTTTGAAAAACCGACAAGTTGAAGAATTGTGGACACTTATGGCAACACATGGGAATCTTTATTGAAGAAACGTTCGCCACACAGTGTCTTCATCAGTCCAATACAAGTAGAAATGGGTAATCTTTGTACAAAAGACTTCAATCGCTTGCCCGAACTTTGACATGACCTACTTACAACTAGTGGCAGGTCCACTAAGATCCCGCATCCTCCTGCGTCAACTCTTCTCACTGCAGTATATAGCCACCTCATTGGCCCTATGCTGCACTTATACAAGAGTGATGGACTGAACACATCGAATCCAGATGAGGCGTCTGATTACCTATACTTCTACTCTCCTTAACCTTTTTACTTTGTATTGGACTGATGAAGCACTGTGTGGGAAACGTTTCTTCAATAAGATTCCCATTTTTTTTGGGGGTTGTTGCATAAGTGTCTAATTCTTCAATTGTGGTTTTCCAAAACCATTATCAATCTGTCAGACACTGCAACATCATGGATTCTTGGTACAAAGACTCAACGCTTGCCCAATCCTTTGGACGATGACTTAAGTACACTGTGGCAGGTCCCATAAGACTCCCGCCTCCTCCTGCTTAAACTCATTCACCGGCAGTATATAAGGCCATCATCTCTAGCCCCTATGCTGCACTTACTACAAGAGTGATGGGACTGAAACACATCGGAATCCAGTAGAGGGACTGATTACCTCATACTTCTACTCTTCCTTACCCATTTCTACTTTGTATTGGACTGATGAAGCAACTGTGTTGGCGAAACGTTTCTTCAATAAAGATGCCCATGTGTTGCATAAGTGTCTCAATTCTTCTACTTGTCGGTTTCATAACCATTCATCACATCTGTCAGACACTGCAACATCATGGAATCTTGGTACAAAGACATCAACGCTTGCCAAACATTTGGACGATGAACTCTGCTTCAACTCATCTCACCGCAGTATTTTAAGCCACCTCTCTGGCCCTTTGCTGCACTTACTACAAGAGTGATGGTCTGAACACTAGAAATCCAGGTTGAGGGACTGTTTACTCATACTTATACTCTACTTACCATTTCTACTTTGTATTGGATGTTGAAGCCACTGTGTGGCGAAACGTTTCTTCAATAAAGATTCCCATGTGTTGCATAATTGTCTCAATTCTTTCAACTTGGCGGTTTAAACCATTCATCCACTTAGTGGAAGTTGTCGAAGTTGATTGCAGGTCTGTACCAAGATACCCTTGTGTTGCAGTGTCTGACAGATTGCAACATTAAAATGGTATAAAATACCGACAGGTTGTTAGGTAAGACACATATGCAACAGTTAGGTATCTTTATTGTGAAACGTTTCGCCTACACATAGGCTTCTTCAGTCAAGTACAGAAAGTTGATAGAAGCAGAAGATACTTGAAGTCGATGTAATCAGGTCCATCACCCTTAAGTTTTGAGGGTGGTCAGTCCTCAGTCTGGAGAAGAGCATGTTCCATAGAATGAAACAATATGGAGAAGAAGTGACAAGTTGGAGCTTTTTATAGCGCCAAGAGTGAGACGTAGGCCACTAGGAGAGGTAAGAACTCAGATGTTGAGAAGTCCAGGTCCCTCTCAAAATCCAGCCCCTCTCACTTGTGGAAGTTGTCGAAAGTTGATTGCAGGTCTGTACCAAGATACCCTTGTGTTGCAGGTCTGACAGATTGAACATTTAAAAATGGGATAAAAATACCGAACAGGTTGTTGGTAAGACATAATATGCAACAGTTAGGTATCTTTATTGTGAAACGTTTCGCCAACGCAGTAGGCTTCTTTAGACAAGTACAGAAAAGTTGATAGAAGCAGAAGATAATTGAAGGACGATGTAATCAGTCCATCACCGCACTAAAAAACCTCTCCTCTTGAGTGGTTGTGGCTACCAGGTTTTTCCATGGTCTGGATGTTTTGCATCTTTTTGTCCCCTTTAGATGGTGTGCCTGGCAATTTAAGTTATAGCACAGTCTTTCCTGTACTGAAGAGGGACACATTTCAGGGTGAAAAAGCTTACAGGAAGGGAGTTTGCATTTTCCTGTTGTCATATGGGCACGGCATTTTCTAGGTGGTCATAGTTGCAGGCCCCATCTGTTTTTCCAGATTTCCCATGCCTACAGATACCAGTGCTTAGTATGTGCACAGGCTTGGTTTCCATTTGCCTTGGGTTTCTGTGACTGTATTCCCTGTTGGTGCATGTTTACCTGTCTTTTTCATATCCTCACTAGCACCAACAATGGGGTTTCTCACCAGTTGTTTTTGGTAATATATCCTCACTATTGTTAGTGGAGTCCTCTTGTTTGTTATTTCCTGTGGTATTACTAGTTTGTAATATTGGTTTTATTTTGTCCTTGACTACGCTTGTTTCCCCACTACAGCTCCTGTCTCCCTCGAGGTCATTTATATGCATTCCCTCCTGCGTATATTTACTGACTACCTGGACAAAATCTCCCCTCACCATTACTGTCTCCCAGGACAGAACCTCCAGCTTCACCATTACTGTCTACCAGGACAGCACTATCAACCCCACATTTACTGATTACCGGGGCACCTCCAGCCTAACAGTTTCTGACTACATGGCCAGCACCAAGGGCGATACCATCCAGCCCAGACTTTTTATTTTCCCATCTGTTATAGAATGCTTCCAGGTTTTCTATGAAGGCTGCTTTGATGTTATCCTCTTTTAATACCAATGTGATTTTAGTCCACAGATTTATCTCATTCGGGCATACCCAAAAACACTTGCCTGATTTAATACTGCTTGTAGATAGTTCTTGGATATCTGCACAAGGGGCGTGACACCAATTTTCACAAAATAGACAATTTATCCATGTGGAAGCCCGTTTGTTTGATTTACTGCCAGACTAACAGAGCTTCATAATGTGATTTGAATGGTTGATTTACTGTAATTCTACTAGTAACCTCTTGAACATTCTACTAATAACCTCCTTAACGTGAAGGTCTAGCTATTTGTATTTCTAATTCTAACTGTACTTGTATATTAATACAGCTTACCCGGGGTACGTTTGCTTTATATTTGTTTGTGTTTGATAAGGGCGCCTAAAACCCGTCTGTTTACAGTCTGCTTTATTGTCCAACGAATTCGTTTGAAACCGGTCAGGGTTAGGGGCCAGTCAAAGGTTCGGAACCAGTCGGATCTGATCGGTGGGTCACTTATTTAAAACATACTGGTCGATGATTTGGGCTAACGCATATTCTGTATTTCCGGAAAATATATACAGTATGTTCCACAGTAATTGTGAAAATTTGTCTGGACTGCCTCCAAGTGGAGTCGCCTACCCTGGCAAGCTCTGTTGACACCGAGCTCTGAGGTCGGTTTCCTCAGCCTCACAAGTGGCTTATAGGACAGATTTTCATAAATGATGATGTTGCAAGAAACCTCGCCTGCATGCACATTTAAAGGACTAACTTGGTGTTGCAGCATATATCCTGATCTTCAACCTCCCTAAGCTTAGCCCCTTTGGACTTCCCCTCAGAAACCATGTGCAACTGGGAGCCTTAATTCCTGCAATATTCAATTTTTATTAGTGACCTGCCTGCACCTCAGAAATTCCTATATCAAGAGGGTGTGTACCCCCTAGTATAAATTTATGCAGACATGGACACTAGCTTCTAGTCTGACAGAGATGCTGGTACGTACTGGGCATGCACTGCCAGCTGCACAAAGGCCTAGAGTTCAACTCACTCACAGCTTTCCCCAGAAAACTGGCCAGAATCCTATGAAAGAGTGGAGGTCTTGTCTTACTGTATGGGCCCGAGGAGGAGGTCATCTACGGTACACCGAGGTGCCTCTACCAGATTTCCCCAGGTCTCATATGTGAAGACACGTGGGGGGCGCCGCCTGCTGATCACGGCACGTGTTGTCCAGATGATGTCTGGTATTTACTTCTAGATACTTAATAAGGTTCATTGTGACAGTGTCTGGTACATTTCTTAACATTCTAATACCGAGTACAGTGTTAATCTCAACAATCCTATCACTGATGCTAGAAATACCTAGCTCCTTTCTCGTATTAAGAACCTTTGTAGATTTGGGACAACCAAGAATAATTCTGAGAGCTTCATTTTTCATTAACTCCAAGCGTCGGAGAGAACTTTCTCTAGCTAATATTAACATGGGAGCAGCATAATCAATTAAGGACCTAACATAGGCTATGTACATCATTCTCACGATTCTCACATTAGCACCATAGTTGGGGTTGTAGCCAGCAACAGCTTTGAGAGCATCTAGCCTATCTATGCATTTCTTATTTAGTTGTGGTATAGTGGATTTGTTTTAAAAGGGGACATCTATACCAAGATATCTGTAAGTTTTAACGTAGCTAATGTTTTCACCCTGCAAACAGATGGGTGGGGGATGTCGTTTGCTTGTTAATATATTTGTTTTAGAGGAAGATATTATGAGGCCTAATCGATTACAAATTGCTTGAACTTCATTAAATTAAGAATGGTACTCATCTTCTTATACCCTGTGTATGTATCATGATATCATCAGCATAGCTTATAGCTATATGTTTAGATGAGGCAAGTAGAGCATTTAGGAGAGCATTAATGAGAATATTAAATAGCATGGTACCGAGAACTCCTCCCTGCGGAGTACCTAGGGACATTTCTTTAGACTCATTTCTAAAGCCTTACCTGGAGTTTACATGGAGAGGGTTCCGGGGGTCAACGCCCCCGCGGCCCGGTCTGTGGCCAGGCCTCATAGTGGATCAGAGCCTGATCAACCAGGCTGTTACTGCTGGCTGCACGCAGTCCAGCGTACGAGCCACAGCCGGTGTATGTGGTAACCTGGAGACACCTATTGCAAGAGGAGTACTGTAAGAGGTATTGTAAGAAGGGTATCATTAGAGGGGAATTGTTAGAGGAGTAATGTAAGTAGGGAAGTAAGAGAAGTATGGTAAGAGGGTATTGTATGGAGTATTGTAATTAAGAGAGAGGGTAATAAGGGTATTATACGGAATATTGCAAGGGGAGTATTGTAAGGAATATTGTAAAAGGGGTATTCTAGTAGTGTGTACTCTCAGATCGTCTCTGGTGCAGATTGCACGAGTACATTCATTTCATTAGTGCATCAGACTGGCGTTCTTCCATCCCTTGATGTAGCCAGCAGGTGTGTATGGCTGTACATATTTATTTATTTATTTATTTATTTATTTATTATAAATTTGAGCACACATACAGAGGTACAAAAAAATACAGATAAGAGCAGTATGCCAAAGCCACTTATACTATGCATAGCATTACGGGCTGGCTTAAAATTAACTTAAGATTAACTAAGCAATGATGAAGTCAGTGATAAAAACATTAATGTAAACAGATTACTATAAAGCACAAGTGAGTATTACAAAGACAGGTCATATGGTTGCATTCAGTCATATGAAGGATTCTGTTAGGTAGTGTATTTAAAAAATAATAAAGTTAGATTCGGTTTTAGGTTTAACATTTATGTGATATAATTGTGAGAAACATTTAAGATATACAATTTATAAGGTTCAGTTATTCAGTATTTATTGGTTTTCGGTGAGTAAGTGATCTTTGAGTAGAGACTTGAATTTATAAACAGGTAGTGTTTCTTTTATTATTTACAGGTAATGAATTCCAGATTTTAGGGCCTTTTATGTGCATGAGTTTTTGCATAGTGTGAGATGAACACGAGGAACATCAAAGAGTGATCTGTGCCTTGTGTTTGGTCATGTGTTCTGTTGAGGTTGGCAAGGAGATGTTTGAGGAGAGGGTTATATCAGAGTTAAGTGTTCTATGTATGTAATAGGTGCAGTATAAGTATGGATGTTTTGTATGGTGAGTAGGTTGAGTGTTTTGAATATTGGTGGAGTGTGCTGCCTGTAGTGAGAATTTGTTATCATTCTAACTGCAGCCTTTTGTTGGGTAATAGTGGTCTGAGATGGTTAATTGTTGTTGAGCCCCATGCACAAATTCCGTAGGTGAGATAGGGGTAAATAAGAGAGTGATATAGGGCCAGGAGGGCTGACTGTGGAACATAGTACCGTATCTTCGATTAGTATGCCTACAGTCTTGGAAATTTTCTTAGAAATTTGTTGTATATGTGTATGAATTTCTGAGTCTATTATAAGGGGGATTCCTAAGAATTTTCCCTCCGTTAGCTTTGTATAGGTGATCGTTTATCTTTATGTTAAGGGGACATCTGTAGCCTCGGTTACCAAAACTCCCGAATGATTGTAGGTTTTGTCAATGTTTAGTGTAAGTTTGTTAGTCCTAATCCAGTAGATATTTTTGTAATTCGGTATTTACAGTATTGGCTAGTGTGACTGGGCTCGGGTGAGAGAAGACGTATGTGTGTCATCTGCCAATAGTGTGGTTTGAGTAATTGCGAAGCTTTTGGAAGGTCATTTATGTATAGGAGAAAGAGAAGAGGGCAAGGACACTTCCTGTGGAGACAACACAACTGTAATTGTTGCGACAGAAGAGTTTTGCCCCATTTGCGTACACTTATTGGCTTCTGTTGTGAGGTATGAACTTGACGGTGTTGAGGGAGTGCCCTCTTATACACCATAGATGTGACATTTTACGTTGGAGCAAGTCATGGTTCTTATTTATCAAAAGCTTAGTAAGTCAATGAAGATCCCAAGGTGGTACTTCTTTTTCTCTATTGCAGTGTATTATATGTTCTAGCATGTGTATAATAGCATCATTGTATTTTTATTAGGCCTTGAATCCAAAATTGGCAGGGATTGAGTATGTATTGGGAGATAAGGTAGAGTAGATTCGTTTATGAATTAATTTTTCGAAGATGTTTGAGAGAGGGTTGTTTGTGTAAGTTGGATATTTGGCCTATAGTTATTCACTCTGTTTTGTTCTCCCACTTTGTGGTTCGGGGTGACCCTTGCTATTTTGCGTACTGTAGGAAGGTGGAGGATTCGATTGGATTTGTTTAAAGATTGTTTGCAATGATTGGAGAAGCACTTGTTGACAATTTTTTGTATATAAAGGGTGTAAGGTACTTAAATCTCCTGCCTTGTTTTTTTAGTGACATTGATAATAGCGAGACTTGTATGGGTTAGTCGGAGCTAGGAACAGTAGTGTTCGGGTAGATGCGGTGAGGTAGTCATTTGGTACTGGGGTATCCTGAGCTTGTGGATTTTATTGGCAAGGTTTTGTCTATAGTGGAAGAAGGAATCATTGAGTCTGTTTGTAACTGTTCTTGTTGGTGGGAGTTGGGGTTCATCTGATTTGCTAAATTTTATTTCGCGATGTCGTGATATCTTTTTTGTTCCCAGATTTCTGATTAGGAGTTTCAGGTCTTTTTTATATCACCTCGTAAAGTTGTTAATCTGTTCTCTAATACAATTTTTTGCCCTTCTTAATCAGGCTGGTTAGGATTGGACGAGTAGTTAACGTTTTGTTTGGTCT
>NC_069408.1:68046214-68108320 GCF_026875155.1 Cherax quadricarinatus
CGTCTCCCATCAAGGCGGGTTGCCCGAGAAAAGAAAAAACTTTTTCATATTCCCTTATCCTATCTTGCGAGGTTTACTCACAAACAATTTATAAAACTGAAACATTAACACCCTCCATCAGAGTGTGACACTGTACTTCCTTCCCCCGGACTCAACCCGGTCTGCCATTTTCCCTGAATCCCTTATAAATTTACCTTCTTTGCTCCAACAGTATGTCAAATCCTAAAACCTTTGTCTCCTTTCATTCAACATGCCATGCATCTTCGCTGTTCAAGCCCTGGCACACAAAGCCTCCTTTACCCCCCCCCTCCACCCTTTTCCCTAGGCCGCCCCACCCGCTTTCCCTACCTACGATTTTATAATACCCAAATCATTTTATTTCTTTCCCGCCTTTGTATGTCCGAACCACCTCTTTAACCCCTCCTCAGCCCTTGGAAAATATTTTTAGTAAATTGCCCCTTCCAAATTTCCGACTACGGTTTCTCTGCATTATACTCAAACCGTCATTTCCTCGAAAAACATTTCACTGCCTCACCTTCCCCTTTTTTGTAAAAATCCCACCCTTGCTTCACACCATGTAAGGAGTTGTTATTACTAACCGCATACAGTTCCCTCTTTGTTCCCAGGGAAAATTTTTTTTCTCTCCAAAAAACTCATTATGAACCATCGCCTTTCTCCCCTCCCTTTTTAAATAATTCACCGCTCTTCTTGCCAAAATTTGCGGGAAAGCCACCCCTTTTAAATTTTCGTACAGTACTTCTTCTGTACCCCCTTAAATCTGATATCCGTCTTTCTTTGCCAAATTTGTTATTTTCTATCCCTTACTTTTTCCTATGTTTACTTTTAAATTTCCTTCTTTTACATAACCCCACTAAAATCTCCCTCAACTTTGCAACTTCACTTCAGATACTCAAAAGACGTGTCACCAGTAAAAAGCACCTGTGACAACTCCCACTTTCTATTAGTTTTTGTTTTTTTACCCTTTGAAGGTCAACCATAAATTTAGTCAGAGCTCTCCCCATCAGAAAGCTGTGACGGTAAATTTTTTCCGTATATGAAGAAGCTTTTTTATGGGAAGTGGAAATATAAATCAAATCCTGGAGCACGCAGTGTAAATGAAAAAAAATGGGGGCGTGTTTTTGGGCTAAAACATCCCAAATTTTTCGGTGTTTTTCGTATTTTTTTACGGGGGGTATTGCAGTTTCGTGCCCATTTTATAAATAGACGATATTTAAGAAAATAAGAATGATTTTGATTTGGCTTTATTAGTGAAAAATAGCTCAAGTAGCAGAAATGTTCGATTTTTTCCGATGTTCAGGAGTAAACAATAAGAAAGCGTCCCCCTACCGTCAACTGATGCGTTTAAAATTTCTTCCCAAATTTGTTGATATTTTTCAATTATTACAAAATTCATAACGTAAATCTTTTATTTTTTGGTGCAAAAAAAAATTTTTTTGTAAATATAAAAATCAAAATAAAACCATCTTAAGTCTGGGAAAAGTAAATAATAAACGAGGAAATGTTCTTTTTCCCCGGGAATGTCGTTTGTTTTTTTCACCGTTTAAAATTAGGAATATTTTAACTTTGTTAAAATTTTCCAAAATTTCAATTTCAAAATCTTTTTTTTTGGGTGGAAAAAATCTTTTTTATTAATCAAAAAAAACTACAGCGAAATAGTAAAATTTTAAACCGGAATATTTTTGCCAAAAATTGTCGTGGGAAACGGATCTTTTAAAAAATTTGATCGTAAAATTGCAATTATTAATTTTTTTTTTTATTAATTTCTATTTTTGTTTATTTCTTTCAAAAATGACCTCCCTTTATATGAAAAAATTTTTTTTTTTTAAATACTTGGCCTAAAAGGCAATCCCAACCCTTTACCAATAACGAAGATTCGCTTTCTTAAACCCCTTTTTTATTTTTAAAAATATTTAATAATTTTTTTTTTTAAATTATATAAATATTATACATTAAATAATAACTTATATAAAAACATATATATATATATTATATTTAATTTATATATATATATATATATTTTATTATATATATATATAATATATATATATTTATTATACTGGAAAACGTTGGGACATCGCCATCCCTTTTTAAAGGCCTTCTTTTATGGGGAAAAATCCCCTTCTATCCCTTTTTTCCAAATCCATAAATGCAAAAAACCCTTTACCCTTTCTAATACTTTTCCCCTTATGTTTCACTGTAAACCTTTGGGTCTAAACCCCCCCTCCCCGCCTTTCCTAAAGCCTCCTTGTTCTTTTGCTACCCCTACTTCCTCTTACTATTAATCCTTTCAATAATAACTCTACCATCATTTTACCAGGTACAGTAAATAAGCTTTTTCCCTAAAATTTTTACACTCTCTTTTGCCCCCAAAGGGGAACTGACATATCTCTGCCAGTCCCTAGGTATACCCCCTTCCAAGATTTATTAAAAATAACAACAGTCACCCCAAAAACTTATCGTACACCGGGGAAAGTCGGAACCATACTCTTTGGAATAAAAAATAAACTGAAAAGTGTTTAATGTTCAGTGTAAGGGGGAGCACATCCATCGCTTTCGGGGGAATACGGGGGAATCCCTTTTGGGACCCGGAATGTCACAAATTGATGGAAAGGGTTTTGTAGTACAAAAAAAAGAAAGCCGATTAAATTTCCTTACAGCGGCTCGCAGGCCCTTATCTTTTTTTCTTATACATTCCCCATATAGTTATCTTCGTCTTTTGGTACTCTCCCTTTAAAAAAAAAAAATTGAGATAAAATATCCAAAACATAGGTGAGATTCATCCTGGAATGGGTCCAAGAAAGCTTTAAATCCAAAAATGAATTCAACTGGTTGGAAAAAATTACAACTGCATTAAATCACTTTAAATTTAAAAAACGTTCACATGCAGTTTCGAATATTTCTGCCAATTTGTCAAGGTGGGAACCAAAGGGAAAAATTTGTACTAGGGAAGTGAAACAATTCGTAACCCCCAAATAGGTGGACGGCTTCAAACCCTTTATTTTACTGCAGTAAAGAGTGGGCCAATCCCGCCGTGTCAAGCCTGCATGGCAAAATAGCATGAGCTAGTTCAGGAAAACAGCTAAAAGGAATAAAAGAATGTAGAGACTAAAAGGGGGAGGTGATTTCTTGTTGGTAAATACATGAAACCCATTATGTGATTTATTCCTTTTAATGTAAAAAAATCAGTTTATCTAATTACTAAAAACTCCTTTATTGTAAGCTTTTTCACATAGCTGAATTCTTCGCTTACACGCTGAGGGTCTGAGGTCCCTTCTCGGCGGGTGGAAACCATTGGACTTGTTTTCCCTTTTCACCCGTTGTCCTGTTCACCCCCAATAAAAATGGATACCTAGTGTTTGTCGATTGTTGTGGGTCGCAACCGGGGCAAAACTAGAAGGTGGAGAAAAAAGGAGAGAGTGCAAAAAAGGGGAGCGATGATAGAGGGGGAGGCTTTTTCAAAAATTTTTCCCGAAAAAAAGGAAAAAATTTTTGAGGGGGGAAAATTTTAAAAAAGCCAGGGGAAAAAATGGATTTGTCAGTTTTAAAAAAGAGTTATATATGAGTGGGAGGGAGGTGGAGGTATTGGGGAGATGGCAAGAAATTTAATGGTAAGATAGCTGTAGTAATGATAGGGGCTGGTATAAAGGGATGGAAAAAGATAGGTGCTTGTAATGATGGTATGTAATAATGGTAGCTGGTGCTGAGGATCTGTAATAAATTTTACCCGGTAATGATTGCATCTGGTAAGAGGTGGGGTGGTAAAAGGGGTGTGTTTTAAGACAGGGGCGAAGGGTAGTGCTAGTAAAAGATAGGTTTGGGGAATGGTATCGGTTAAAAATAGTAGCTGGGAAGATGGGAGCTGGTAATGTGGTAGCTGGGGAAAAGATGGTAGCTGGTAATGATTGGAGCTGGAAAAAGTAGATGGTAATGACGGGAGTGGTAAAGTGATAGTGGCAACGACAGGTGTGAAAAATGTAGGTGATGGTTAAAGATAGGGCTTGTAATGAGGGTCTGGCAAAGATGGTACTAAAAATGTAGATGGGGGGTGAAATGATAGGTGCTGGTAAATGTGGAGCTGGTAATGGGGTAATGGTATGTGGAATTGGTAAAGATGGGTTTGATTCCCCCGGCAGCCGCAGTTTTTTATTGATTAAATATCATTTGTTCATGGTTACAACAATAATATATAATATATATATATATATAATATATATATAATTATATATAATATATATATATATATTATATATATATATATTTATATATATATATAATATATATATATATATATATATATATATATATATATATATATATATATATATAGATATATACATATATATAAATATATATATGCGAGGGTCTTGACAAGAGGCGTGGAGTTAAAAGATAAAGAATCACACATAAAGTGGGAGTTGTCACAGTTCCTCTTTGCTGATGACACTGTGCTCTTGGGAGATTCTGAAGAGAAGTTGCAGAGATTGGTGGATGAATTTGGTAGGGTGTGCAAAAGAAGAAAATTAAAAGTGAATACAGGAATGAGTAAGGTTATGAGGATAACAAAAATATTAGGTGATGAAAGATTGGATATCAGATTGGAGGGAGAGAGTATGGAGGAGGTGAATGTATTCAGATATTTGGGAGTGGACGTGTCAGCGGATGGGTCTATGAAGGATGAGGTGAATCATAGAATTGATGAGGGGAAAAGGGTGAGTGGTGCACTTAGGAGTCTGTGGAGACAAAGAACTTTGTCCTTGGAGGCAAAGAGGGGAATGTATGAGAGTATAGTTTTACCAACACTCTTATATGGGTGTGAAGCATGGGTGATGAATGTTGCAGCAAGGAGAAGGCTGGAGGCAGTGGAGATGTCATGTCTGACGGCAATGTGTGGTGTGAATATAATGCAGAGAATTCGTAGTTTGGAAGTTAGGAGGAGGTGCGGGATTACCAAAACTGTTGTCCAGAGGGCTCAGGAAGGGTTGTTGAGGTGGATCGGACATGTAGAGAGAATGGAGCGAAACAGAATGACTTCAAGAGTGTATCAGTCTGTAGTGGAAGGAAGGCGGGGTAGGGGTCGGCCTAGGAAAGGTTGGAGGGAGGGGGTAAAGGAGGTTTTGTGTGCGAGGGGCTTGGCCTTCCAGCAGGCGTGCGTGAGCGTGTTTGATGGGAGTGAATGGAGACGAATGGTTTTTAATACTTGACGTGCTGTTGGAGTGTGAGCAAAGTAACATTTATAAAGGGGTTCAGGGAAACCGGCAGACCGGACTTGAGTCCTGGAGATTGGAAGTACAGTGCCTGCACTCTGAAGGAGTGGTGTTAATGTTGCAGTTTAAAAACTGTAGTGTAAAGCACCCTTCTGGCAAGACAGTGATGGAGTGAATGATGGTGAAAGTTTTTCTTTTTCGGGCCACCCTGCCTTGGTGGGAATCGGCCAGTGTGATAATAAAAAAAATATATATATATAGCTTTCCCTGAGGTACGTTTATTGTCTTCTCTGAGATGAGGGTCCCCATTCCAGCCATAGAGGTGGTACTTCCCTATATATATATATATATATATATATATATATATATATATATATATAATATATATATATATATATATATATATATATATATATATGCAATAAGATCACAGTAAACAGGTGATTTCAGAATATGCAAAACAACCACTCTGAAAGAATAGAGAAATTCCAAGCGCTTTCGTGACTACTCACATTATCAAGGAACTATAGTTCCTTGATAATGTAGTAGTCACAAGCCTTGAAATTCTCTATCTTCAGAGTGGTTGTTTTGCATATATATATATATATATTTAATATATATTAAAATATATATATATATATATATAAATATATATATTTATAATTATATAATATAATACATATATATTATTATTTATTATTATTATTATTAACACACTGCGATTCCCACAAGGAAGGGTGGCCCGAAAAAAAATACTCTGGTGCCTGGTGTTAACGCTCTCGCTTCACACGGTGAGGCCTGGGTTCGATTCCACCAGAGTAAAACATTGGAGTGTTTCTTTCCACTTTGTCTATAGTTTCCCATCATAAAATGGTACCTGGTGTTAGTCGACTGGTGGGTCGCATCCTGGGACACGACCTAAGGAAAGGCCTGGCCCACAGACCGGGCCGCGGGGCGTTGACCCCCGGAACTCTCCAATCTCCAATCATTCACTCCATTACTGTCTTGCCAGAAGGGTGCTTTACACTATAGTTTTTAAACTGCAACATTAACACCCCTCCTTCAGAGTGCAGACACTGCTTCCCATCTCCAGGACTCAAGTCCGGCTGCCGGTTTCCCAGAACCCCTTCATAAATGTTTCTTTGCTCACACTCCAACAGCACGTCAAGTACTAAAAACCATTTGTCTCCCTTCACTCCTATCAAACACCGCTCACACATGCGCGCTGGAAGTCCAAGCCCTCGCACACAAAACCTCCTTTACCCCCCTCCCTCAAACCTTACCTAGGCCGACCCCTACACCACCTTCCTTCCACTACAGACTGATACACTCTTGAAGTCATTCTGTTTCGCTCCATTCTCTCTATATGTCCGAACCACCTCAACAACCCTTCCTCAGCCCACTGAACAACAGCTTTGGCAATCCCGCACCTCCTCCTAACTTCCAAACTTCGAATTCTCTGCGTTATATTCACACCACACATTGCCCTCAGACATGACATCTCCACTGCCTCCAGCCTTCTCCTCGCTGCAACATTCATCACCCATGCTTCACACCCATACAGGAGCGTTGGTAAAACTACACTCTCATGCATTCCCCTCTTTGCCTCCAAGGACAAAGTTCTTTGTCTCCACAGACTCCTAAGTGCACCGCTCACCCTTTTCCCCTTATCATTTTCTATGATTCCACCTTCAATCTTTCATATACCCATCCCGAAGACAATCCACTCTCAAATATCTGAAATACATCCCCTCCTCCATACCCCTCCCACCAATCTGATATCAATCTTTCATCACCAAATCTTTTTGTTATCCTCATAACTCTTACGCTTTCCAGTATTTTCACTTCCAATTTCTCTTTTAAACTTCCCTACCAAAATTCATCCACCAACCTCTGCAACTTCTCTCATAATCACCCAAGAGCACAGTGTCCAGCAAAGAGCAACTGTGACAACTCCCCACTTTATGTGTGATTCTTTATCTTTTAACTCCACACCGCTTGCCAAGACCCTCGCTTTACTTCTCTTACAACCCCAACTTTAAATATGTTAAACAACCACGGAGTGAGACATCACACATCCTTGTCTAAGGCCTGCTTTTACTGGAAATAATCTCCCTCTTTCCTACATACTCTAACTTTAGCCCTCACTATCCTAGTAAAAACTCTCACTGCTTCATAACCCTACCTCCTATAGCATACATCGCAACATCTGTCACATGCCCCCCCGTATCCACACCTGTCATCAATACAACCTTTTCCAAATACCTTTAAACGCCTACAAAGACCTCCTTAGCCTTATCTTAAAATACTGTTCACTTATATGTTTCACTGTAAACACCTGTCTAATACAACACCCCCTACCTTTCCTAAAGCGTCCTGTTTCATCTGCTATCCCTTCTCCGTCTCACTCTTAAAATCTTCAATAATAACTCTACCATAACACTTTACCAGGTATACTCAACAAGTATACACCCTTTGCCTTATACAAAGAACATGCATGCTCTCTGCCATCCCTAGTACCTTAACACCCTCTTCCATACCATTTATTAAATAAATAGCACCAACCACTCCAAACTATATCCCCCCCTGCTTTTAATCATTCTGTCTTTATCCCATCAATCCCAGCTCGCCTTAAGCCCCCCCTTTCAATTTTACCTACTGCCTCACGAACTTCCCCCACACTCACAAACTGGCTCTTCCTCCTACTCCTACAAGATGTTATCCTCTTGCCTATACACGAAACTCACTCTGCCACCCATCATTCCAACCTGTTGAACAAACACACTCTGGCCACCCATCATCAACCTGTGAACAAACTCACTCTGGCCACCCCCTCATCCAACCTGTTTGAACAAACTCACTCTTGCCAACATCATCCACCTGTTAGAACAAACTCACTCTGGCCACCCATCATCCAACCTGTTGAACAAACTACTCTGCCACCCCTCACCAACCTGTTAACAAACTCAACTCACTCTTGCCATCCATCATCCCAACCTGTTGTACAAACTCACTCTGGCCCACCCATCCTCCACGCTGTTGAACAAACTCACATCTGGCCACCCCTCATCCAACCTGTTGAACAAACTCAACCTCTGCGACCCATCATCCCACCTGTTTGAACAAACTCACTCTGCGACCCATCATCCCAACCTGTGAACAAACTCACTTCCGGCCCACCCATCATCAAACCTGTTGAACAAACTCACTCTTGCCACACCAACATCCAACCTGTTGAACAAACTCACTCTGGCCACCCCTCATCCAACCTGTTGAACAAAACTCACTCTGGCCACCATCATTCCAACCTGTTAAACAAAACTCACTTCTGGCCACCTATCATCCAGCCTGTTGAACAAACCACTCTGCCACTCATCATCCAACCCAGTTTGGACAAACTCACTCTGGGCCCAACCCCATCATTCCATCCCTGTTAAGCAAACTCCACTCTGGTCACCCATCATCAACCTGTTGAACAAACTCACTCAGGCCGACCCATTCATCCAACCTGTTGAACAACACAATCTGGCCACCCATCATCCAACCTGTTGAACAAACTCACTCTGGCCACCTATCATCCAGCCTGTGAACAAAACTCACTCTGGCCACTCATCATCCACCCTGTTAACAAACTCACTCGCCACCATCATCCAACGTTGACAAACTCAACTCTGGTCACCCATCATCTACCAACCTGTTTGAACAAACTCACTCTAGCCACCCACATCCAACCTGTGAACATACTCACTCTGGCCACCCCATCATCCACCTGTTGAACAAAACTCACTCTGGCCCCCATCATCCAACCTGTTGAACAACTCACCTCTGGCCACCCATCATCCAAACTGTTGAACAAAATCACTCTGGCCACTCCATCATCAATCTGTTTGAACAAACTCACTCTGCCACCCATCATCCAACCTGTTTGAACAAACTCACTCTGGCCACCGACCATCATCCAACAAGTTGAACAAACTCACTCTGGCCACCCTCCAACATCCAACCTGTTTGAACAAACCCCCCCCCCCCCCCCACTCTGTCCACCCATCATCCAACCTGTTGAACAAACTCACTCTGGCCACCCATCATCCAACCTGTTAACAAACACACTCACTCTGTGCCCACCCATCATCCAACCGTTAAAACAAACTCACTCTGGCCACCCATCATCCAACTTGTTGAACAAACTCACTCTGGCACCCATCACCACCTGTTTGAACAAACACTTTCTGGCCACCCATCATTCCAACCTGTTGAACAAACTCACTCTGCCAACACCCACATCCAACCTGTTGAACAAACTCACTCTGGGCGACCCATCATCCAACCTGTTGAACAAACTCACTCTTGGCCACCCATCATCCAACCCTATTGAACAAACTCACTCCCTGGCGGACCCATCATCCAACCTGTTGAACAACTCACTCTGGCGACCCATCATCCAACCTGTTGAACAAACTCCATCTGGCCACACCATCATCCCAACCTGTTTGAACAAAACTCACTCTGGCCCACCCCATCATCCAGCCGTTGAACAAACTCACTCTGGCGACCCATCATCCCAAACCCTGTTGAAACAAACCACACTCTGGCCGACCATCATCCAACCTGTTGAACAACCCACTCTGGCCCGCCATCATCAACCTGTTTGAACAAACTCACTCTGGCGACCCATCATCCTACCGTTGAACAAACTCACTCTGGCCACCCATCATCCAACCTGTTTGAACAAACTCACTCTGGCGACCCATCAACCAACCTGTTGAACAAACACACTCTGGCCACCCATCATCCAACCTGTTTGAACAAACTCACGTCCTGGCCACACCATCATCCAACCTGTTAACAAACTCACTCTGCGACCCATCATCCAACCTGGTGAACAAACTCACTCCTGCCACCCAATCATCACAACTGTTGAACAAACTCACTCTGGGCCTATCCCATCATCCAACCTGTTTGAACAAACACACTCTGGCCAGGCCCCACCCATCATCCAACCTGTTGAACAAACTCCACCTCTGGCGACCCATCATCTAACCTGTTTTGAACAAACTCACTCTGGCCACCCATCATCCAACCTGTTTGAACAAACATCCTCTGGCCACCCATCATCCAACCCTGTTGAACAAACTCACTCTGGCCCATACCATCCATCCAACCCTGTTTAACAAACTCACTCTGGCCACCCATCATGGCCGCCACTCGCTTTTATGTGAAAATGTATAGTATAAACTATATTTATTTACTTGTTAGAAAGTAAACATATTGTTTATTATTTAGAGGAGTAATTTTAATACCACTTCTTTGCAGTATTTACGAAAGATTTTTTTAGATGTTGGGATCAAAATTTTGTCATTTCTAGGATCGGAATAATTGTATAAATTTGTTTTATCATTAACTTTATTCGAATCTCTGACTGTTGACAATCTCTCACATGTAACTAGATTGAATTTTTTTTTTTTTTTTTTTTTTTTTTTTTTTTTTTTTATTTAAGAAACATAACGAGAAGACTTTTATGAACCATAACTTAATAATTAAAAATGATGAAGATCATTATGTGTAACATGGTGTTGTAGTTCGCTTGCTCAGGAGTTGCACACAATAAATGTTGAACACCTAATAATAATAGCTGTTAATTAATGGACAAAACATCATTTTTCAGTAATATATAATTCTCTCGTTCTGAGTATGATAATTACTCAAAAATTTCCCTTTTGGGCTATATTAAATTATTTAATTATAAAATATTTCTAAAAGATAGGTGATGCGGGTTTGCTTTTTAAAAAATAAAGGGGAAGACATTCTTTGCAAAAAGAGCTTTTTAAGGGAAAACACCCTTTCGACCCTATGTTAAATTTTTGCCCAATGATTTTGTCAATCTCTGCACTTTTTGGGTTTAATTTGCTAATGTGTTCTGTACTCCCCCCACACTCAACACTTTTTTTGCAGTGTGTAATAAGGTGCTAAACCTCACACACATATTCAAAAAAATTTACCATTAAATCTAAAAGGTAAAACCCCAAAACGGGTTATAGTACACTTAAAGGGGGACGTTGGAAACCTGTCAACCTCAAACCTTTTCCCTCAAAGGGGAACAAAACTCTTAAAAATGTGACACCCCCCTCATGGGGGCATTCCCCATTTACGATATTTGAAAAAATTTTTTTAATACCCTTTAAATTTACAGACAGTTGTAATTACAGAGGGGGACACCCCAGATTATTTTTTTAAACTACTTAATGTATTATATTTTTTAAAATTTTTAATTTCATTTTATGGGGGTTTAAATTTAAAATTTAAAAGGGGGGAATTCAAAACCCTTTTAAAGGGACTCTTTTCGGGGACCTGTTTCCCCGGCTGTGACCTGTTTTCCCTCTTTTTATCACAGCAGCGCCTCTTTTACCTGTTGGCTCTGCTGTCACACCAGTGTGCTGTAAAACGTCACCTGACAGTTATCACCGAAAAATTCCTTCTTTTCTAATTTGGGTTTTGGGGTAAAACGGGAAGCTAAAATATTGCCCCAAACAAAGACATCCGGCACAAAAATTTTGGACATTTTTTAATGAAAAATAATCTTTACAAAATTTTATAGAACAATACAGTAAAAAAAGAATAAAAAGGTACAGTAAACAAAAAGAAAAAAACAGGAAAAAAAGTAAGGTAGGGGGGCCCGGGTTATGCAATACAGAGTTTCTTTTTGGGGATCGGGGCCAGCGATCATGCCATTGGGACAAAAAGAATAAACAAACAATTTATTAACTCTCTACACCAATATTAACCCAATCATCAGCTTAATTTCAACAAATCATAAAACCAAACCCTCACTAAACTCACCTACAAAAAAGCAACACCCAAAAAAATTTTATCATATTTTCACCCATCATTTTTTTAAAAATTATCAAAGTTGAAAACCCTATTTCCATGACTTCACTGCCCAAACAACTCAAATTAAAAAAACAAAAAATTTCATTTCAATTTTACCATCAACCATCATCACAACAACTTTTAAACCCAAATCCCTTACCAAAAAATTTCCCTTCATTTAACACCATTACAAGTAATTTTTTAAACCAAATTTTTTCTTTTTCAACCAAAAATTTAAATGCGTTATCCTCCAGCAGGGGCCTCCCCCTTAACTTTTAAACCCAAATCGTAAACCGGGGTTTTCCCGTAGCTTTCACAGTCTTTTTAATGCAAGTGTGACCCAAAAATCATTTTGGATTTGGGAGAAAAGTTTTTCAAATCAAAGTACATGTTAAAAAAAAAAAATTTATATGGGTCAATTCAAGGATTTTTTTCCCAGTCAGCTTAAATGTTGTTTTGAGAGTTTATCATTGCCCCAATGGGGGTTTTTTCGGGCTCCGTTAAACAGTTCAAAACCCTCAAAAAATTTTCCCAGGGTTTTAATAAAAAAAAAATATTTTTGTCTTTGTTTTTTTGTGTTAACTGTTTTCCCGGGGCCCCGATTTTTTAATGTTTATTGTTGGGGAAGGGTTTTTTTGAAATAAAATAAAAAGGGAAAAATCAGAATCGAAAGGGGAAAAAGGATAAAGACCTTTTCACCGGGCGAGACCCCCTTCCCAAAGTTGGGGTAGCTAGATTGTGGGGGGACAAAACTCTGGTTTTCACTCTCATCGGGAAACGGGGGTTTCACTTCTTTTCATTCCTTTTCGCTTTTTTTTTTTTATTAAACTCGGGAAAAGGTAGCAAAAATTTAAAGTTTTGTCACTGAAATTAACCCTAAACAAAAAGGGAAATAAAAGCCCCAAACATCTCAGCTGTACGGATTCCATATATAATAATCTTTTCATATGTAAAAAAAAAATATTTTTAAAATTTTTTAGATGGAAAGTATAAGGATTTTTTTTAAAAAAGGGAAAAAACCCGGGTCGAGCCCAAAACACCCTCCTTCTTAAAGCTCCCAAAACACTAAATCCCATGTCAGTTTTAAAGAAATCTAATTAGTCATTATTATTTGCGACCACGTCACCTCAGATTTAAATCTCGATTAACCGGGACCTTGCCCGTGGAGGCCGGGTTTTTTTAAAGGGCCCACTTACTGTTTTTTTTATGCTTTCCTTGGGTTTCATGTGTCCAGGACCCCATCTGTGTCCCCCCCGTTTTTTTCTCCCTTCCCCATTTTCCCCAAAAGGTCTCCCTTTTGAAACCAGTATCCCCTTTTCCCGGTCCATGTGCCCAAGGGGGCCTTCGTTCGCCTCAGATTTTTTCCCTTTTCCCCATTTCCCCCAAAGGTATTCCGTTTTTTTCCCAGGTCCGTTGTCCAGGGCCCAATCTGTGTCCCCCCCCCAGTTTTTTTCCCCCTTTCCCCCATTTTCCCAAGGTCTCCCTTTTGAAAACCAGTATCCCCATCTTTCCCGGGGTAAATTGTCCAGGAGCCCACCCTATCCGCCTCAATACCCCCCTTTCCCCATTTCCCCCAAGGGTTTTTTCTCGCTTTTCCCGGGTTTCCGTTTTTCCAGGGTCCATCTGTGTCCCCTCAGATGTTCCCCCTTCCCCATTTTCCCCCCAAAGGTCTCCTTAGCAACCAGTACCCCCCCATTTTACCAGGCCATGTGCCCAGGAGTCCACTGTGCCCCTCAAATTTTTCCCCCTTTCCCCCCACTTTCCCAAGGTTGCCTTAGAAACCAGTACCCCCCCTTTTTCCCAGGTCCATGTGTCCAGGAGCCCCAACCTGTCCGCCCGGTTTATTCCCCTTTCCCCATTTCCCCCAAGGTATTCTCGTTTTTTTCCCGGGTCCATGTGCCCGGGGAGTCCATTTTCCCCGCCTCAGATATTCCCCCTTTTTCCCCAAAGGATTCTCGTTTTCCCCCAGGTCCGGGGTGTCAGGACCCATCTGTTTTCCCTCAACTTTTCCCCCTTCCCCATTTTCCCCAAGGTATTCTTTTTTCCCAGGCCCCGGGGCCCCAGGAGTCCATCGGGTGCCCCCTTCAGATTTTTTCCCTTCCCACTTTCCCAAGGTCGCCTTAGCAATCGGTATCCCCATTTTTCCCAGGTACATGTCCAGGATTTCCATCGGCCCCGCCTAGTTCCCCCCTTTTCCCCCATTTCCCCCCAAGGGTTTATTCTCGCTTTTCCCAGGTCCATTTTGTCCGGGGGTTCCTCTGTCCGCCCAGTTTTTCCCCCCCTTCCCCATTTCCCCCAAGGGCTATTTTTGGGTTTTTCCCCAGGTCCTTTGTTTTCCAGGACCCCTTTCGGTGCCCCCTCAATGTTCCCCCTTTTTTTCCCCCCTTTTCCCCCCAAGGGCCCTGCCTTACAAAAATTTTCCCCCCATCTTCCCGGGGTCCATGTTCCGGATTTCCATTTTGTCCCCCTCAGATACCCCCCCTTTCCCCCACTTTCCCAAAGGTTTTTTCTCGTTTTTCCCGGGCCCGGTGTCGGGAGTCCATCTGTGTCCCCCCCGATGTTCCCCCTTTCCCCCCCCCCATTTTCCCAAAGTTTTCCCTGGGTTTTTCCCCGGGTCCGTGGGGCCAGGAGTCCCATCTTGTCCCCAATGTTTCCCCTTCCCCCTTTCCCAAGGTCTGCCTAAAAACCAGTATCCCCATCTTTCCCGGGTTTCCAAAGTGTCCAGGAGTCCATTTTCCGCCTCAGATTTTCCCCCTTCCCCATTTCCCCCAAAGGGTATTCTCGCTTTTTCCCAAAGGTCCTTGTTTTCCCCGGGGGTCCATCTTTTGCCCCCTTTAAAAATTTTCCCCCTTTTCCCTATTTTCCCGGGGGCTCCCTTTAGAAACCCAAAGAAAATCCCCATCTTTACCAGGTCCTTGGTCCAGGAGTCCATTTTGTGTCCCCCAGATGTTCCCCCCTTCCCCATTTTCCCCAAAAGGTCGGGCCTTAAAAACCAGTATCTCCATCTTTCCGGGTCCATGGGGTCCAGGGGGTCCACCTGCCCCCGCCTCAGATATTCCCCCTTCCCCCCCCCCCCAAAGGGGTTTTTCTCGTTTTTTCCCAGTCCAGTGTCAGGAGCCCTTTGTGCCTAGATATTCTCCCTTTCCCAAGGTATTCTCGTTTTTTTCCCAGGTCCCGTGGTCCGGGGAGCCCTCGGGTGCCCCCTAGACTTCTCCCCTTCCCCCACTTTCCCAAGGTATTCTCGTTTTTTTCCGGTCCGTGTGTCCAGGAGCCCCATCTTGCCCCCCAGATGTTCTCCTTTCCCCTTTTTCCCCCCAAGGGTCTGCCTTAGCTACCAGTATCCCCAATTTCCCGGGTTCCAGTGCCGGATTTCCATCTGCCCCGCCTCAGATTTTCCCCCCTTTCCCCCATTTTCCCCAAGGTATTCTCGTTTTTCCCCCGGTCCGTGTGTCCGGAAAGTCCATCTTTTCCCCTCAATTTTTCCCCCTTCCCCCAAATTTTCCCCAAAGGTATTCCCCGTTTTTTTTTTTTCCCCCAGGCCCCGTTTCCAGGGGGTCCATCGTGCCCCCTCGATGTTCCCCCCTTCCCCACCCCCCCAAACCGGGATCCCCATCTTTCCCGGGTCCATGTGCCCAAGGAGTCCTTTTTCCCCGCCCAGATATTCCCCCTTTCCCCCATTTCCCCCAAAGGGGTATTCCCGTTTTTCCCCCCAGGCCCATGTGCCCCGGGCCCCCATCTGCCCGCCTCAGTATTCCCCCTTCCCCATTTCCCCCCCAAGGTTTTTCTCGTTTTTTTCCCCAGGTCCATGGGGTCCAGGGTCCATCTGTCCGCCTCAGATATTCCCCTTCCCCCCCTTTTCCCAAAGGTTTTTCCCCCCGTTTTTCCCCGGCCCGTGTGTCCCTCGTTTGTTTCCCTTTCCCCCAATTTTCCCCCAAGGTATTCCGTTTTTCCCCCCGGGTCCGTGTGTCCGGGAGTCCATCTTTTTTGTCCCCTCAGATTTTTTTCCTTCCCCCACTTTCCCCAAGGTCTGCCTTAGAAAACCAAATCCCCATCTTTCCCAGGCCCCGTGTCCAGGATCCATCTGTCTCCCTCAGATTTTCCCCCTTCCCACTTCCCCCAAGGTTTCTCGTTTTTTCCCAGGTCCATGTGTCCGGGGGTTTCCATCTGTCCGCCTCAATACCCCCCTTTCCCCATTTCCCCCCAAGGTATTTCCGTTTTTTCCAGGCCCAGGGCCATTCCCCGCCTCGGGAACCCCCCTTCCCCCCCCCCCAAGGTATTCAAAGCCTTTCCCCAGGTCCATGTGTCCAGGAATCCACCCGGGGGCCCCCCCGGAGGTCCCCCCCTTTTCCTCATTTTCCCCTTGGGATTATTTTCCGTCCACCCTTTCCCCCCAGGTTAGGGTACCCCGAAGCAATCACCCAACCCCCGTGATCTAGCCAGAGAGAACGGGGGTTTTTGGGCCCTTTTGGGGTCTAGGGTTTAAAAGATTTTCCCCAGGTGAGGGGGAAAATTAAGGAGGGGACAAAACAGAAATCTGCGTCCTTTTAAAAAACCCCACCAAAGGGGCCCAGCCCTAGCCCGGGAAAGTCCCCAGACGACCCAAAGGGCTACCGCCCCATTCGCCCCACCAAGGCCTGGCCACTCATAAATTTTGGGGAGTTCAAATTTTTTATAAAATTTTTTTCTGATTAAATAAAAAGATTTTTTACTTGATTACCAGTTCAGGGTGTTTGTAAATTTTTTTGGGTGTGTTTTTGGGGCTGTTTTTTGGGTGGTTTGTCCACCCCCAAACGAGAAAGGGAATAATTTTTAAAACATTTTTTTTCTTTTGGGTTTTTTATCCTATATACCGAAGACGCGCGGGTGATTTTCAAACGCAGCGCTTGTTTGGAAATTTATTTTTTGTCTGTTTTTTTGGGGGTTACCCTGGGTAATTTACGCAAAATGTTATGGGGAAACAAAACATTTGTGTAACTTTTTTGTATTTTTGTACCTAAAAAAAACTTAAAACACACTCTTTTTTTTCCGGGCTCATTTGCCCCTTTTTTGCGACGGCAGCCCGCGGGGGTCACCTTTTATTCATCACGCACTAAACAACGCAACTGCACGCACACACAAACATGTAAAAAAACCTCATCACCTCTTTTCACCCAATATGGAAAGCAATCACAATTTCACAACCCACCATACAAACACAAAACCACACACCCACACACACACACATACACACACACACACTTCACACACAAACACCCACACACACACAACACACACATACAAAACACAAAACCCCAACACTCCACACCACAAAACCCCACACACACAAAACCACATACACCACAACCACACCCCCCACCCCACACACACACCACACCACCCCCACACACACATACCCCACCCACACAACCACAACAAAACCACACACCACACCCCACATACACACCAAAAACACACACACACACCCCACCCCACACAACACATCCCCCCAAAAACATACAAAGCATACACCATACACACACATATAAAACATACACCAACCCACACACACACACACATACAACATACACACCCACACTTTCCCCACATACACACACACAAAACCCCACACACCACACACACACTTTCACACACACCACACCAAAACACACATATACAACATTTCACACACACACACAACACACACCACACACCCACACAAAACCACCCACAAACACCAAAACCCCATTTCACACATACACACAAAACACCCCACACACAACCAAAACACACACACCACACACAAAACACACACCCCACAAACCCCACACACACACCCCACCCCCACACACATACAAGGGATACCACATACACACACATACACACATAACACACACACAACAACACCAACATACAAAACATACCCCACACCACCCTACAAAACCTACCACAACACACCCCACACACACAAAACACACACCCTACCACACACACACACACATACCCCACATACACCAAAACACACAACACCACACACACACACAAACCACACACTTAAAACCACACAAAAATTGTACCCTTTCCCTATATGCGCTCACCCCCATGGTTTTTTTTAAAATTATATTTGTTTTTTTTAAAATAAAATCGAAAAGGGTTGGGGGCAGGGAAAAAATTTTGGTTCCTCAATTTCGAGAATTCATAACTTTAAATTTAATATTCTTAGAGAGAATATTGAGTTTTGGCATTTTGAAGCATTCATTTTGAAAGGGGTGAAAAGTGACTTTTTTTTTAGGGCACTTTTTTGGGGAAAGAAAAAAAGGGCACTCATTAAATTTTCTTTGGGAAGATAAAGGGTTTAAAATACAGATGTTAAAAAAAAAATGGGAAAAACTTTTTCGTTTTAACCCTTTTTACTTTTCTAACTTTTTCATGGGTTTTTTTTGTTTAAAATGAATAGTGTGCTTCTGCACATTGTTTGTAAGACTCTCCGGAACACGGGGCGTACGGCTCTCCGCACCTAGGGGCAGAACGACTTTCCCCCCACACGGTCCCGTACAAATTCCTGCAAAACTGGTCATACGGTCCCTGCACATAGTCAGAACGACTATCCTCCACCGGCAAATACACTCTCCTGCAAAATGGGCCCGGGACCCGGCCCCCCCTGCAAAACTAGTCGAACGGGGTTTCCCCCACACTGGGCATACGACTCTCCTGCACCCCTGGGCAGTACGGGGTTTTCCTGCACACTAGTTTAGAAAGAAATAACCCCCACATGGTAGTACGACTCCCCTTGCACACTTGTCAAACGACTACCCCCACAAGGGCAGTACGACCCTTTCACACAAATCCCCGAACGACTATCCTCCACACGGTCTTTCGACTCTCCGCCACTGGTCATACGGGTCTCCTGCACCCCTAGTCCCGAACGACTTCCTCCACACTGGCAGTAAAGACTCTCTTGCACAATTGCAAAACCCAAATTTCCGGGGAAACTATTGCAAAATGGCAGTGCGACTTTTCCCCGCCCACTGGTCGTACGCTCCCCCGGGACACTGGTCCCGCACGACTCTCCGCCCCATGGTTTAGCACGAAACTTTCCCGAAAACCCCGGGGCAGCACACTTTTCCTTTCAACCCCGGTCAATTCGACTTTTGTCCCCTTTCTGAGTCTTTAAGTTTTGCTCATGGTCTGTCGGTTTTCGTCTTTTTTATAAATTTTTTGTTGCTTTTGTAATTTACTGCGTTTTCATTGTTAACCCTTTTTTTACCTTGAAGATTGGCACACAAGGTTTTTTCTTTTTCTTAATATTTAAAACCCTAACGAATTTCTAATGTTAATGTTTTGGTGAGGTTTTGTGGGGAAGTGGGAAAATCCCTGCACTCATTGCAATTAAAAATTGTAAACTTCTATTTTGGTAAATGCTAAAATTAAAATATTTTTAGTTTTGGGGAAAAATTTCTTAAAAGGAAAGCAGTGAAATAATATTAATCAAAAAAAGGATGGAAATAATGATAAAAAGGATTTATTTTTGTAAAAGGATTTAAAGGGGGATCTGGGTTAGAGAAAAAGATGATCCCGGTAAGGGATATAAGGGGGGATCTGGTATGGGGATATAAGGGGGGTTGGTTTGGGGAAGGGGGGATTTTAGGGGTGATTTGGGTTATTTGGGATATTGGGGTTGATTTTGGGGGGAATTGGGGATATAAGGTTTGAATTTGGTAGGGTAAAGTGAAAGGGAGGGGAAAAGGGACAGGGCACATTTAAATTGAACAAAAAAGGAAAATTTAGAACAAAAAGGGCATTTTCACCCGACGGTCAAAACCCAACTCACGAAACTACTTTTTCGCAAAATTTTTTTCCCCCTTTTGATTTTTCTTTGGGGCCCCAAAAAAAACCCCAACAATTCTTTTAAAAAACCAAAATTTTTGGGAAAAATTTTAAAACAAATTTTTAACTTTTCCCCCAAAAAAAAAATAAAAAAATTTCCCAAACTCATCTTTTTCAAACGAATCTTTACAAAAAAAACCATCATTTTAATTTTCTTACCACAAACCCTCCCCCTAAAACCAAAAAAATTATATTTTCCCCAAATTTTTAAAAAACCTTTCCAACCCCCAAATTTCCCCCTCAACTATCCATTTCCCCAACCCCATAGCCCTCCATCGCCACGGCTTTCCCAAACAACCCATCATCACCACTACTCACTCTAAAAACCCCTTTTATCAAAAATCAAACCTTATCCAGTATTCCCAAAAAAGGGCCCCCCCAAACCATCCCATCCCCAAAACTCACTATCAAAAACCCCCTAACCCCAACTCGCTATCCCCTCCCCCTCCATTTTGCAAAAACCCTAACTTACCCCTCAAATTTGGGCAAAAAACCCAAATTATCCATCAAACCAAAAACTCACTTTCATTTGATCCCCCCCAACCAAATTTCCCCCCAACAACTTTACCCCAAAAAACCTATTCCCAAATTTTTTCCCCAAAGACTCACATAAAAGTCTAAAAATAGAAGTTTAGAAAAAATTTAGTGTTTTATTGTGGGGGTGTTCAATTTAAAGGGTTTTATTCAAGAAACAAAATGGTTTTAAATTTTTTTTCAACTTTTTCCAAAAAAAATTTCTTTAGCCAAATTCAACGTCCATAAGTTTGTTTTTGGGGCATCATTTATGGAAATAATGTAAAGGGGGGGAAAATTTTCCAACCAAACTTGGGGAAAATTTTCCTAACAAAGTGGTTTCTAATAAAATCCCCAAAAACCTACTTTTGAGGGTGCCCCCTTAAAAGCTAACATGCAGGCATGACCGATGCAGGCAATTTCATAAGTGAGAGTTTCTTTTCCTCAACCCCGGACTGAAGAAAAGGATTTAAATGAAGTTTTTCCCGGGTTTTTAAAAATAATTATTAACCTTTCCCAAATAGTAAAAATTAAAAAATTTGGTTTAAAATTTAAAAAAAAAACTAAAAAGGGGAACAACAGGTTTTGAAAAAAAATTAAATCCGGGTTTTAAACTCTGCTTCCCCAAAATTTTTAAAGGGTTTTTTTTTTTTTTAAAAGAAAACGAAATTTGGGCCAATGTCAGCCCCAAGTTTTACTTGATTTTCCAGACCTTGCCACGTGGAGGCCCCGGTTCGGCTTTAAGGTCCCCCCCCCCAAAAAACTGTGTTCTTGATGCTTTTCCCCCCGGTTCAGTGTCCGGAGTCCCCTCTGCCGCCCAGATATTCTCCCTTCCCCCACTTTCCCCAAGGTCTGTCTTTAAAAAACCAGTCTCCCTCGTCTTTCCCCGGGCCATGTTTTCCAGGGGTTTCCTCTGGGCCCCCCTCAGATTTCCCCCCTTAACCCCCTTCCCCCGGGGATTCTTTGCATTTCCCAGGTTCATGGTGTCCAGGAATCCATCCCTTTGGGGCCCCCCGGGTTCTCCCCTTTCCCCTTTTCCCCTTTGGGTTTTTTTCCACCTCAGCCCTTTCCCAGGGTTTTGTATCCCCAAGTCAGCTCAGCCACCCTCCGTTTATCTAGCCGAGGGAAAAAGGCCTTTTTAGCTGGGCTACGGTAGAAGTCCAGGGGGGTGGAATTAAGGGGGGGAACCCCACAGTAAACCCGCCCTCCTGTAAATTTCACCCCAAGACAGCCTGGGAAAGTAATCAGCAAGACGCACCAAGCTACCGTCCAGTTCGGCCCCCAAGGCCTGGCCACTCAATGAAATTTTGGGAGTTCTATTTATTTTATACAATTCAACTACATTATTGTACTTAATCAGCAGTTTAAGTGTGTTTATGAATGTTTTAGTCTACGTGGATGAATGTTCGTGTATTAATCTGTATGTCCACCTCCACCAGAACTATAATAAGTGTTGAACTGTATGTTTTTATTTCGTTATTAGTCTTATGTATTTGTAATAGGAGCAGTTACAAGAGTCCGGCACAGTGGAAATAAGTAACTTTGTCTGACTTTTTTGTTGTTATCCTGGGTAATTTACGCATATTTTAATATGTATAATAATTTGTGAAACTGTATTTATGTGTACCTGTACCTAAATAATCTTACGTATGCACACACACTTATTTTCACACTCATTTGTGCATTTCCACAACCACGGCTGCGGATTCACCATCATTCATACGTATAAAGCAACGCACACGCTCTCACAAACACACATACATATGTATAACACACACTGATCGCTTCGTACACTAATATGCTTGTAATCACTAATACACGCGCACACACACACACACACACACACACACACACACACACACACACACATGTCCATCTATACCACACGCACATATGTACTCAAATTTGTATCCATTTATATATGCAGTCTCCCTCACGATTGTTAAAATTATGTTTGTGTTTTCAAAATAAAGTCGAGAAGTTGTGGGTTGAAAAAAAATCAGACTTCCTCAAGTTAGGGAATTCAGGAACTTTATATATTTCAATATTCTGATGCAGAATGTTGGTTCTCGCCATGTTGAAGACATCCATTGTGGGTCAGGTACAGAAGACTCTACCTTGAATTATCTTTTGGAAGACAAAGTTCTATAAATTATTTTTAAACAGTTTAACTAATTTCTTTCTATTCTCACATTTTCACTTACGTAACATTTTTCCCTAGAACCATCATAAAACTTTTACCCCCTCCCCCAAAGGGAAATAAAAACCCATTATGGGAAAAAAAAAAAAATTTAGCAGGGGGTGTCCCCAATATTTAAATTTTGTTACTTCGAGTATATATTACAAAAAAAGTTTTGGGTTTTAAAAATTTTTTCACATTTGGGTGCCCCACATAATTTAATTTCCATAGTGTATGGGGACAGTTTTAAATTATCTAGGTAGTATTTTTAAAAATCGGGTTATTTTTCCGTAGGGTTTTTTTTCCTGTGTAATGTAAGCCGTAAGGGGGCATGATTACTGTTTGGCACCTTTGGGGGGGTTTAGGTTTTGGGGGTGGGTTGGGGGTGGGTTTGTTTAAAGGGGAACTTGTATTTGCAAAAAAATGGGGAATACCCCCGGGGGGGGGGGGTTTGATGGTTTATGGGAAAACTGTGTTTATAATCTGGGGGGGTTTTATTGCCCAAGGGAAAAAATTTTAAACCTCAAGTTTTGAATCCTGTTTGCTTTGGGTTAATTATACCCTTTTTGGGGAGCATTGATTTTTGGTATGTTCTTTTGTCTTTTTGTTCTATGTATTGAAAAATTATGAATTTACATAGATATGAAAACAGGTCTGGATATCCGCTTAAATAGTGTTATTATGGGGGGGGAAATTTAGAGGTTTTTGGTTATTATGCAGGGTCTTTAGAATCTTTTGTTAGTGGTGGGGAAAAACCTTTTGGGCCACAGAGCTCTTATCCCATTTTTTTGGAGGTTGTACGGCCTGGTCGTTTGGGACGTGTTTTTTCAAAGTCAAAAATGTTAATTATGGAATATGTGTACGGTGTTTTATGTTTTATTTTGGGAAATCCCGGTTTGTTGGGGCCGATGTTTTTCTTTTTTTTTAATTTTTTATATTTTGAAATTTATGACGGTTTAAAAAATATCCCAAAGTAGGGTTTGATGGGGCCCAAAACTTTTAAAAAAGTTTGTAATAATTGAAGGAATTTTGTGAAAAAAAAGAATATAGACAACATTGTTTTTTGGAGGGGAAATGTTTTAATTTGGGGGTGAAGGGGGGGTTTTGGGGAAGGAAACCCCTTTTGGATCAAAACAGAACAATTTCCTTTGTCCTTTGTGGGTATTTGTGACTAAGGTTTTTAGGGTAATGCAATTTTTGAAAGTGTAATAGACGATGTTAAAGGGCATTTGCAGTTAGTATAAAGTTTACTAAATGGTTAGGACAAACTGTCTTATCAAAACCCAGGGATACTGCATAAATTTGTTTATTAGTAGTGTTTTCAATTAAAGTATCTGTATATTGGGGAAGAGTGTTTTAGTAAAAAATTTAAGTTAAGGGGGGGAGGGTTGGGGCCCACAGTTGTGTGGCGGCGAGGGGTTTTCTAATCTGCCTTTGCGGGGTTTTGAGTAGTGTCAACAAGTGTATGGGTTTGTTTTCGGGGGGTTTTTTTTTTTGGTGTGGTATAAATTATGTTGATTTAAAATTTTTTGAAATTTTTTAACTTTGGGGTTTCCATTTTTTTGGGGAAACCCTTTTTTTAAGCTTGTGTGCATTTTTGTATAGTGAAAGGGTTTAAAAAAAAAAAAACCCGGTTTTTCCCTCTAGGAAAGGAAAGTTTTTTAAAGGGGCCCCTTTAAAAAATCTAAGTGAGTTAAAGTTTCAGTAGTTTTTCCTTTTGGGAAAAAAAAACAAAGGATGTATAAGTTTTCCCTTGGGACTGTGCTCTGGTAAGGGACGTTAACTGTGTCCTTTTTGGGAAAAGGGATTCAGTTACTAGGGGAAACTTGGTTGGGTTTCTGTCCCTTCTGGTGGGGGATGACTGATCTTCCCAATAGAAAAAAACAGAAGAAGGTTTTATAGGTTTTACTCCCTGGAAATTAACGCCATTTTTTGTTTCATTTTTTTCTAGTACTAACATCATCATTACTACTTATCTTTAAATTTTACCATTATCATTACTACTACTATCTTTAAATTTTACTACCGTCATTTAAATTTTAAATATCATTAATTTTACTACCATTTCATTACAAATGTTTTTTTAATAAATACTATCATTATTTCACTACTATAATCTTAAACTAATACTATTAACTTTACTATTTTACTGTTATCATTACTATACTACTATTACCCTTTACAAAACTACTATTTATTATAATTAATATTACTACTATTACTTTTCTACTACTCTTTTTTTAAATTACTACCCACAAATTTTATCATTACTACTATTTACTTTTTTTAAATTACTCTATTTCTAATTTTATCAGCAGTCGGGTAATATCCACCAGGAATCCATTTTTTTCCCAAAACAATTTCTATAAAAATTCTCCCCAAATTTTTTGCCTCACATTCTTTCATGTTTTGTTAATTGTTTTTGAAGGGGAAAACTGTTTCAAAATTGGAACCCCTTTAACTGCCGGGTTATAGGGGGCCTTAAAACATAACTGGAAAACCCCTTCCTGGACCGTAAAAAATAAGGTTGTTACAAAACGGGGTAACCCCTTACTGACAGTCATTTCGGGTGTTACAAAAACTGGTAACCCCCTTACTAACAGTTACTGAGGTTTTTTACTTTTAACGGGTTTAAAACACCTTACTGACAGTTACTGAGGTTTTACTAACGGGTAACACCTTACTGCCAGTCCCTAAAGGGTTTTACTTTAAATTTTGGTAAACCCTTACTGCCCAGTTAGGGAGGTTTTACAAAACCTGTAACACCTTACTGAAAATTTTACGGGGGGTTTTATTAAAAATTAACTGGTAAAAAACTTTTTGGTGGGGGACAGTTCACGGGTTTTTGTTACAAAAAAACGGGTTTAAAAACCCCCCTTTACTGCCCAATCAACTCGGTTGTTTACATAAATTAGTAACACCTTACTGACAACACTCGGGTTTTTGGTTACAAAAAACCGGGGTTTTAAAAACCTTTTTTTACTGACAATCACTCATTTTGTTTTTTTACCCATAATAGTAACCCCTTTACTGGACAATCATCAGATGTTCCCCATAATTGAAACCCCCTTTACTGCAATCACTCAGGTTTTTGGGTTTACAAAAATGTAACCCTTTCTGCCAAATTCACTCGGGGTTTTTTATTACAAAAAGGGGAAACCACCTTACTAAATCACTGGGTTTGTTACATAACTAGTAACACCTTTATGCAATCACTCGGGTTTTTGGGGTTTTACATAATTGGTAAACACCTTTATTTGCAATTATGAAAATAACGGGGAAAATAACTTATAACAATCACTCGGGTGTTAAAAAACTAGTAACACCTTACTGACAATCACTCAGGGTTACATAACTGGTAAACCTTATGAAAAATCATCGATGTTAAAATAACAAAAAAAAACCCATTTACTAACAACACTCGGGGTGTTACATAACTAGTAACCCTTACTGCCCAAATCACTCAGGTCCCTACAAAAAACTGGTTGACACCTTACTGACAATCACTCAGGTGTTACAAAAATTAGAAACCCCTTACTGACAACCCACTCAGGTGTTACATAAAAAGGAAAACCACCTTACTGACAATCACCCAGGTGTTACAAAAACTAGAAAACCCCTTTTCTGAAAATCACCCCAGGTGTTACATAACTGGAAAAACACTTTATGACAACCCTTAGATTTTTACATAATTTGGTAAACCTTACTGACGGGTCACTCGGGGTGTTACGTAACGGGGAAACACCTTACTGCAATAACTCGGGGTTTTTTGCTTTAATTTGGTAAACCTTACTGACAATGCTCAGGTGTTACTTTAACTGGGTAACACCTTACGGACAATCACTGAGGTGTTACAAAATTGGAAAAACACCTTCCCGGAGTCCTCGGGGTTTTTACGAAAATGGTAACCCCTTTTACGGGACATCACTCATTTGTTTACATAACTGGTAACCCCTTACTGACAATCACTCGGGGTTTTAAATAATAGTAAAAAACATTATGACAATCACTCAGATTTTAATAATAGTAACACCTTACTGACAATCACTCGGTGTTACATAACGGTTTAAAACCCCTTTCCCTGCCCAATCACTCGGTGTTCATAACTGGAAAACCCTTACTGACAGTCATTTCAGGTGTTGCAAAACTGGAAAACCCCCTTTACTGCACCCAAACTCAGGTGTTCCCTAACTAGTAACACCTTATGACAATAAACTGAGGTTTTAAACATAACTGGTAACACCTTCGGCAGTCACTCAGCTTTTAAAGAAAACCTTGAAACATTTACTGAAAATCATTTAAAGGTTTTGCAAAAATGGTAACCCCTTACGGGACGTCACTCGGGTGTTGCTTTAACGGGAAACCCCTTACTGACTTTTCACTAAAGGTGTTGCATAACGGGTAACACCTTACTGACATTTAAATCAGGTTTTTGCAAACTTGGTAACACCTTACTGACAGTCATCAGGTGTTCCCTTTTTTACAATAAAGTTTTTTGAGATTTTGGGGAAGTTATTAAATAAAGGGAAATTTTTCCAAATTTTTTTTACTATGGGCAAAAATTTTGTTCATTTACGACTTGAACATCCCCAAAAATTAACTTTTAAATTTTTCCCTTATATTATAAACTTGGGACGGAAGAAAAAAACATTGTGTCCCAAAACCCCATTCAAGGTATAATATATTTTTTAAAAATTTAAAATTCAATACATTACATCACGGGAAATTAGTTTTAAAATTTTAAACAAATTTCCCTAAAAACCCCAAAACATTAGAGCATAACATAGTTTTAGACAGAGTCGTACTGTCCAGTGGGGCACCAGCCACCATTTTAAAATTTATTTTTTTTCGGGGGGATCAATATCTCCAGTGATAGTTTTTATTTTTCTCCCAAAAACGTTAACAGTTTTTGTGTGTGTGAGTGAGTGTGGTGTATGTGTGTGTGTGAATGTGTGTGTGTTTGTGTGTGTGTGTGTGTGTTGTGTGTGTGTGTGTGTGTGTGTGTGGGTGAGTGTGGGGGTTTTTGTGTCTGTGTATGTATGTGATTACATGCATATTAGTGTAAGAGGCGATGAGTGTTTTTTAAACGCGAAAATCCCTTGATGTGTGGCGCCCCGGGCACGTGAAATAGTTCTGTTTTTGTATATTGGTTGGGGGAATCAAGAAGCTTTTGGTTTGGGGAAAATGCGCAAATGAGCGAAAAAGTAAGTGGGGTTTTGTGTAAGTAAGTTTGTTTAGGTACAGGTACACTTTTAAAAAACGTTACAAAAATTATTATACATAATAAATATGTAAAAAATTTACCCAGGAAAACCCAAAAAAATTTAAAAATAAAGTATTATTTCTATTGGGGTCTCGTCTTGAAAATACAAAAGACAAAAAAAACCAATAAACTAAAAAAAACCCTGAACATTATTACGTTCGGGGTGGGGGGAAAACCCAAAACACTTTTAAAAACCACAAACACCCCATTCAACCCCCAAAAAAAAAACCCATTCACAAACACACTTAAACTGATGATTAAGTACAGAAACTTATTTTTAATGATATAAATAGAACCCCCAAATTTTCATGAGTGACCAGACCTTGGGTTTGGCCGAACTGGGGGTTTAGTTTGGGCTGCGTTAGTAAACTTACGGTCAATGCTGTCTTGGTGGGTATAATTACAGGAGCAGTTTTACTGTGTGCCCCTTCCCTGAAATTTCCCACCCACCGGGACAGTCTTTACCGTAGACCAGCAAAGGAAAAGACCTGTTTTATCTTTGGGATCACTGGGGGTGGCTAAAGCGACTTCGGGATACATAACCTGGGGAAGGCTGAAAAGGGGGGAAAGATACCCAAAAGGGGAAGTGAGGAAGGGGAGACACCCGGGGGGCCCACAGTGGATTCCTGGACACATAAAACCCGGGGGAAAAGCGAGGATACCTTGGGGAAGGGGGAAAAGGGAGAAAATTTATCTGTAGGGGGGACAGATGGACCCCTATTACATGGCCCGGGGGAAAGGGCCCGAGGATACTGGTTGTTGGGGAAAAAACCTTGGGGAAGGGGGAAAAGGAAAAATTTTCCTGAGGGGCCCACAGAGGGGACTCCGGGAAACCCTGGGCTGGGGGGTAACGAGGTTTTCGGGTTCTTGAGGCAAACCTTTTTTGGAAGTGGGAAAGGGGGGGAAACATCTAAAGGGCCCGGGAACGTTTTGGGACCCCTGGGACACAGGGGCCCTGGGGAAAGACGAGGATACGGTTGTTGAGGCAGACCTTGGGGAAGTGAGGAAAGGGAAAATCTGGGGGGGACACAGTGGACTCTGGCCCCATAAACCTGGGAAAGGCGAGGAATTTTGGGGAAGTGGGAAAGGGGGGGAATATTGAAGGGGGACGGGATGGACCCCTAAAAACCATGGATCGGGGAAAGGGACGAGGTTTATTTGGTTTTTTGAGGTAGACCTTGGGGAAGTGGGGAAAAGGAAAAATATCTGGGGGGGACCCAGAGGGGACTCCGGGGAAAACATAAAACCGGGGAAAAAGGCGGGGAAATCCCTTTGGGGGAATTTGGGAAAGGGAGAATTCTGAAGGCGGACAGGGGAAAACTCCTGGACACTTGGACCTGGGGAAAGACGGGGAAATACTGGTTGTTGAGGTGGGCCCTTTGGGGGGGAAGTGAGGATAGGAGAATATTGAGGGGCCCAAGATGGACTCCTTGACACAGGGGACCGGGGAAAAAGAGGGGAAATTTTGGTTTTGGAAAAATTGGGGCCGGGAGAATTTCTGTAGGGACACAGATGAACCCCTGGACACTGGCCCGGGGGAAAAAGTTCGGAAACCAGTAAGTGGGTGGGGGGACCTTAAAGACGAACACTGGCCTCCCGTGGCAAGGTCGGTAATCAGAAATAACTCTGAGGCGGGGACGTGGTCGCAAAAAAAAATTAATGAAAATTTCAATTTCTTAAAAAACTGAATGTGTTTTATTTTACATTTTGGGGGGCTTTAAAATTTACCTGAAACAAGGAAGCAGTTTTTTACAATTTTCGGGATAACGGAGGGAATGCTTTTCTCATAAAAGAACCCCAGGTTTGGGGGCTCAAACCTGGTTTGTCAGTATATTAAAACCCCAAAATTTAAAGGGAAACCCGTACAAGGTCAGATTTTGGTAGCGTCCTTAAAGTAAAAAAAGGATTTTGATTTTCTTTTTCAATCATTTACATCTTCTCACTTTTCTTTTCACATCTCTGTTTTTTAAATTATAGTTAATTTTTTTTAAAGGGGGGTTTTTTTTCCCACTTGTCAACAACAAAGGTGACCCTGCTTGACTAAGATAACATTATGAATGGATCCAAGATGAAAATTTAATGAACGACCCACTCAGGGTTTAAAAAAAATGTGTTATGAAGATATGAGAGACCTAGAGTAACCATGTAGAAATAATGGGGAAGGGGACTTTTGGGGTTTAAAAATTTCCCAAGTCTGTTTTAAAACCCATCAATTACTTGATCTAAGACAAGATTTTGTAAGCCGGGAAAATTTAATTTTGGGGATGGGGTTTTCTTTAAAAATTTTAAAGATGGCGGGAAAAATTTTTCTTGTTTTTTATTTTTACTTTTAAAAGTCAAATTTGGTAAAGAACACGTATTTAAAACGACGGGATATGGGTTAAAACCTTTTTAAATTGAATATTTGATCGGTAAAGGGTGAACGAGGGAGAGAGGGGAGAGAGGAGAAAATTGGGAGGAAAATGAAAGAGGCGAGAGAGAGAGAGGGGGAGAGAGAAGAGAAAATTTATAAAAAACACTTATCCAACTTTTCACATAAAAACGCTAAATATTTTTTCACCCCCATTTAAAGACACTTTTGGGGGGTCCTGCTTCAATAATGTGGATGGATGGTAATGGATTTTTGGGTGGGTTGGATTTTTGGTGTGGATTTTTTGGGTTGTGGTGTTTGGTTTTTTGTGGTAAGAGAAGGGGGGGTTTTAAGGGTTGTGATGCGCATTTTTTTGTCTTTACCATCACTTAAATGATCATAATTCTGAACACACTTTATTTTTCCCTTCACTGTAATAATTCTGACACACATTTCCCCATCTCTTCATGATCTTAATTCTGACACAAATTTTTCCACACTTCACTGATCATAATTCGGGACACACACTTTACCATCACTTCACTGATCATAATTCGGGACACCCCACTTTACCTTCACTTAAATAAATAAATTTTCTAAACCCCACCCACTTTACCTCACTTCATGATATAATTCGGACACCACTTTCCCATCACTTCATGTTTGAATTTTTGACACACACTTTACCATCATTTTCACTGATCAAATTCTGACACCACTTTCCCAAACACTTCACTAACCCCTAATTTTGACCCCACATTTTACCCCCCACTTCATGATCTTAATTCTGACCCCAATTTTTACCATCACTTCATTTGATCAAAATTCTGACCACACTTTCCCATCACTTTCATTCTCATAATTCGGGAACACACATTTTACCACCCATTTCACTAATCAAAATTTTGGGCCCAAAAAATTTTAAACCATCACTTTCATCCATAATTCTGACACCACTTTACCCATCACTTCATCATCATAATTGGAAAACCCACTTTACCATCACTTCACCCCACCCCTTTCTGACACAACTTTACCTTTCACTTCAATGTATAATTCTGACCCCACACTTTACCATCATTTCATGTTTCAAAATTTCGGGACACACACTTTACCATCATTTCCCAATGATCATAATTCTGAAAAACACTTTCCCATCATTTTCATCATCTTTAATTCTGACAATCACTTTAAAATCACTTCCTCATCAAAATTCTGCCCAAAAACCACTTTACCATCACTTCACTTATATAATTTGACACACACTTTACCATCACTTAACGGGATCATTATTTGAAAAAAACCTTCCCATCACTTCACTGTTAAAAATTTCGACACACATTTACCATCACTTCACTGATCATAATTCTGACACAACTTTACCACCCACTTAACTGACCATTATTCGGCCCACACACTTTCCCCAATCACTTCACTGTTCAAAATTCTGACACACACTTTCCCCATCATTTTCTTTAAACATAATTTGACACACACTTTACCATCACTTCATTATCTTTTAATTCTGACACACCCCTTTTCCATGACTTCACTGACCAAAAATTCTGAAACTCCCCCTTTCCCCATCACTTAAATCATCATAATTCTGACACACACTTTACTATCACTGATTCACGATAAAATTCGGGACCCCAACCCCTTTACTATCACTTCACTGATCATAATTCGGGACACACACTTTACCCATCCCCTTAAATGATATAATTCTGGACCCACACTTTACCATCACTTCACTGTCTTTAATTTTTGACAAAACTTTACCATCACTTCAATGTTTATAATTTTTGACACCCCTTTTACCATAAACTTCACTGTTTCATAATTCTGACACAAATTTTTACCATCTCTTCACTGATCAAAATTTCCTGACACACACTTTCCCCATACTTCACGATCATAATTCGACACCCCCCTTTCCCCATCACTTCACTGATCAAAATTCGGGACACCCCTTTTTTACTATCACTTCACTGTCATATTCTGCCCACACTTTACCATCATTTCCCCTGATTTTAATTTTCTGACACACACTTTCCATCATTAAATGATCATAATTTGCCACACACTTTCCCTTCACTTCATGATCAAAATTTTCTGACACCCCCCTTTACCATCACTTCAATGTTTTCATAATTCGGGCCCAACACTTTACCATCACTTCACTGATCATAATTCTGACACAAAACTTTACCATCTCTTCTGATCTTTAATTCTGACACACACTTTCCCATCACTTCACTGATCATAATTCGGGCACACACTTTTCCATCACTTAAATGATCTAATTTTTGACACACACTTTCCATCACTTCAATGATCATAATTCTGACACACATTTTTACCATTCACTTCATGTTAAATAATTCTGACAAACATTTTAAACCAAATTCACTTCAATGATCTAATTCTAAACACACACTTTCCCTTTCACTTCATGTTTCAAAATTCGGGACCCCACACTTTACATCAATTTTCAAGGGATCTTTAATTCGGGGACAAAACCACTTTACCATCACTTTAAATTGATCATAATTTGAAAAACCCCTTTAAAACCTGGTCTGGTCAACAGTTTTAAATTCCATTTTAATTATTCCCATTTTTTTAAAGTTTTTCCTCTTTTCTTCTTTTATAAAATTATGAAAAAATTATGAACTTTTCCCCAATACTTTATTACAACTTTTTGTCACACACGTCAATCTTAAAAACATTCTAAATTTTCTTTAACGGGCGGGCGGGACACTGCTGACAGCGGGAGTCAGCCAGGTTGAAGTGTTTATACAGTTTTACTAAAGTGCTGGGAATAATTCATTTATTTTTTTTATAAGGTTTTTTTAAAAAAAGAAAAAAAAGGAAAAAAAAAAACCTTGGGAAAAAAGTAATAAATTTTTAAATAGAAAAAGAGTGTTGAGCAGACCAGGTAAAATGTTGGGGGGGGTTTTGAAAAAGGTTTTTAAAGTGATGGTTTAAGACAAAATTGGCCCAACCAAAAAAAACTGTGAATTTTAGAAAGTGAAAGGGAAAAAAAAGTGGATTTTGTGTAAAAATGAAATAGTAAGTGAGGAAACATTAAGGAAAAAGGGAAAAACCCGCAATTAAGTTGAAAAATTTACATGACACTATTCCCTCACAACAAAAATCTAAAAATTTCATAAAACCCTAAACAATAATTTCATATACAGGGCCCCTCATTTCCCTACACCCAAAAAACATGTACACGGGGAACTCATACACAATTTCAAAAATTGTTTTATTCATCATGGGCATGTAAACATACAACAAACAACACATAAAATGTAAAAAAATGGGCCTTGGGACACAAAAAAACACAAAAAAATTTTCCCTTTTTTTTTATATACTAAAATTTCATAAAAACATGTCTTTATATTCTGAAAATTGAAGCACATAAATATTTCTGTTTTTTTCCCTTTAAAATGCCCTTTTGTATTTTTTAATTTGGAAAACCCCTATGTGGGCGAGTACAGGAATGTCTAAAGAGAATGTTTTCACAAAGTATGTGGGGCATGAGTGTTCATGACAGGGGTTTCAGGTGAGATGTATGTGTGTGTTATGTGTGTATGTGTGACCTCTATATGTTAAAATGGGGAGGAGAGAATTGTTTCCCTTTTTGTTTACTGTGTGCGTTTTTTGTTTAATTTCCGGGATTGTTTTGTGTGTGTGTTATGCATCAAGGGGTATGTAAAAATGGTGTTTTGCGTAAGGTGCGTGTTTTGAAACCCTATAAAATACGCGAAAATACTTTTATACGTGTTTTTTTGTGGCCCCTTTTTAGCCTTTGAGTTTTAAAATGCAAAAAAATGAAAAAATAAAAAAAAAATGAAAAAAGTGTAATGCTGAAAAAAGTTTTGGGTTTGGGGGTAGACAAAGGGTTTTAAAACTTGGCAAATTAAAATTTTTAAAAAATAAAACTGTCAAAAATATTTGAAAAATGCAAAAAAAGTAAAATAAATTTGTACTTAATTAAATTTTTTTAGGGGTAATAAAAAGGGGTTTCCCCAAAATTTGGGGATTAATTAGCCTCCTTTCTCGGTTTTGGGCCGGGTGCCCTTGTGCGAGCTTCCCTTTTCTTTCCCGCTGACCCGGTTCCGGCTTTTTTCTTGGTTTGGGGTAAAATTTCTTGGGGCGAAATTTTCTGTGTGTCCCCCCCCAGTAATTCCCACCCCCTCTGGAAGTCTCTACCGTAGACCAGATAGACAAGACCAATTTCCCCCCCAGCAAAATTTACTGGGGGGGGCAAACCCCTGATCTGGGAAAGTGGGGAAAGGGGGTCCATAAAAATTGGGCACAAGTGGATTCCCGGAGACACTGATCCCGGGGGAAAGGGACCCCCCCCCGGGCCCCAGGGAAGTGGGGGGGAAAGGGGGAAAAAATTCCCGGGGGCGAACGGATTGGATTCCTGGGATACTTGGAGGTTGGGGGAAAGGGTTTTAGTTTAGGCTGACCTTAGATAAGTGGGGAAAAGGGGGGGAATCACCGGGGGCGAAAGGATGGATTCCTGGAAACATAAACCCCCGGGGAAAGGGAATGAATAAAAAGCGTGAGGCTGACCTTGGGTTTAAATTGGGGAAAAAGGAAGGGCATCTGGCGGTAGACGGAAGGAAATTCCTGGATTTCTTTAACTGGGGATGGCAAAATTGGGGGTTGGGGTTTAAAGGGGGACCCTTTGGGGGAAATTTGGAAGGGAAAAACCCTCGGGGGGGGACGGTTGGAAACCCGGATACTGAACCTGGGGGGAAAGGGTGAGGCTGGAAAACAAAGGGGGAGAGGGGCAGGGCCGATGCTGACCTTAGGGAAATGAGGAAGGGAAAAAATTGGGGCCCCCGGATGGGAAATTTCCGGGCACATGAAAAACCCGGGAAAAAGGGAAGGAGGGGGGTGGAACTTAAAGGGCGAAACCCCTGGCCTCCACGTGGCAAGTTTTGGGAAAATCAGAGATAACTCTGAGGTGACAGTTTGGGCGCAAATAATAAATTTTTTTTTTATTTTTTTTTTAAACATTGTTTTGGGAATTTTTGTTATTCCACCTTCAGCTCCCTTTACAGTAGTCACGATGGGTTATTTCCCCCTCCACCTCCTTACAAATAGTCACCGTGGTGTTATTCTACTTCAGCCTCTGTGACGTAATCATGGTGGTGTTAATTTCCCACTCCAGCCTCCCCGCGTAGTCACGGTGTGGGTTTTTCCCCCCTTTTCCCGCCCCCTGAAAGTAAATCACGGGTGGTATTATTCCCACTCCAGCCTCCCTGACATTTGTACGGGTTTGGGGTGATTCCCAATCCAGCCTCCCTGACGGAGTTCATTCACCAGCAGTGTTGTTATTTGTTTTATTTTTGGGTCACCCGAATTTTGATTAAAATTCCCCTTTATCAAAATTTAGTCGCTCCCGTAATCTGGTTTAAGTACTGTCTTTTTGTGTTTCTGTTTTTGCGCTACTTTACTGTACTGTTCTTTTGTGTTTTCGTTCTGGTCTTATGTGTTTCTATAAGTTAGGGTTTTGTTTTTGTTCTGGTCTTTTGTGTTAAATTTTGTAGTACTGGTCATCCCGTGTTATTGTATTGTAATGGTCTTCTTTCGTCTTGTACTGTACGGCTTCTGGTTATTTAACTGTTTCTGGTCTTTTTGTGTTATTGTACCTACCCGGGCTTCTGTGTTATTGTACTGTTTCTGGTTTCTGTGTTATTGTACTGTACTGGGGTTTTTGTGTTATTGTATGTAGAGGTTTTCTGTGTTATTGTTTCCCGGGGACTGGTCTTCTGTTTATTGTACTGTAGAGGTTTTTGTGTTTTTGTATGTACTGGTCTTCTGTGTTAAATTTTACTGTAGAGGTTTTTTGTGTTATTTTCTGTTTTGGTCTTCTGTGTTAATTTTTACTGTATAGTTTCTGTGTTATTGTACGTTTCTGGTCTTCTGTGTTAATTTTGTGTACTGGTCTTGTGTGTTATTGTACTGTACTGGTCTTGTTGGGGTTATTGTACTTTATGGTTTTTCTGTGTTATTTTACTGTATGGTCTTCTGTTTTTATTGTAATGTATGGTTTTTCTGTGTTATTGTTTCTGTTTCTGGTCTTCTGTGTTATTTTTTCCCGTTTCTGGTTTCTTGTTATTGTACTGTACTGGTCTTCTGTGTTTTTTTGTAATGACTGGCTTTGTGTTATTGTTTCTTTACTGGTTTTTGTGTGTTATTGTACTTTTTACTGGTTTCTGTGTTAATTTTACTGTACTGGTCTTCGTGTTATTTTTTCTGTACTGGTCTTCTGTTTTATTGTACTGTATGGTTTCTTGTTTTTGTTACTGTAAATGGTTTCCGGTGTTATTTTACTGTAAATGGGGCTTCTGTGTTTTTTTTTCTGTTCTGGTCTTCTGTGTTTTTTGTTTCTGTATTCTTCTGTGTTATTGTACTTTTACTGGTCTTCTGTGTTATTGTATGTACTGGTTTCTGTGTTATTTTACCCTTTCTGGTCTTCTGTGTTTTTTTTTATGTACTGGTCTTCTTTGTTATTGTTTCCCGTCCCGGTTTTTCTGTGTTTTGTACTGCACTGGTCTTCTGTGTTTTTGTACTGCACTGGTCTTCTGTGTTATTTTACTGTAAGGTCTTCTGGTTAATTTTTCTGTTTCTGGCTTTTGTGTTATTGTACTGCACTGGGCCCTTTTGTGTTTTGTACTGCCTGGTTTTTCTGTGTTTTTGCACGTTTTTTTGGGCTTCTGTGTTTTTTGTTTTCTGTACTGGTATTCTGTGTTATTGTACTTTACTGGTTTCTGTGTTATTTTACTGTATGGTCTTCTGTGTTTTTGTTTCGTACTGGTTTCTGTGTTATTTTTACTGTACTGGGTTTTTCTGTTTTTATTGTACGGGATGGTTTCTGTGTTATTGTACTGCACGGTTTTTCTGTGTTTAAATTTCACTGTTTCTGGGTTTTGTGTTTTTGTTTCGTACTGGTCTTCTGTGTTTTTTGTACTGACAGGTTTTTTGTGTTATTGTAATGTTTTGGGCTTGGTGTTTTTTACTGTACTGGTCTTTTTGTGTTATTGTCTGTATGGTCTTCTGTGTTATTGTCTGTACTGGTCTTCTGTGGTTTCTGTAGGTCTTCTGTTTTACTGTATGGTCTTCTCTGTTTTCTGTATGGTCTTCTTGTTAATTTTATGTAAAGGGCTTTTCTGTTTTTGTTAAATGGGCTGGTCTTCTGTGTTATTGTTTCTGTACTGGTCTTTTTCTGTTATTGTACTTACTGGTCTTCTGTGTTATTGTACTGTACTGGCTTCTTGTTATTTGTACTGTATTGGGGGTTCTGTGTTATTGTACTGTAATGGTCTTCTTTGTTTTTGTACTGTAATGGGCTTCTGTGTTATTGTTTCTGTACTGGGTTTTTCTGTGGGTTTTTTCTGTAGAGGGTTTTTGTGTTATTTACTTTTATGGGCTTCTGTGTTATTGTACTGTAGAGGTTTTTTGTTTTTATTGTCTGTACTGGGCTTTTTGTGTTATTTTACTGTACTAGGGCTTCTGTGTTTATTTTACTGTACTGGTCTTCTGTGTTATTGTGTGTATGGTCTTGTGTGTTATTGGTACTGTACTGGTCTTGTGTGTTATTGTACTGTACTGGTTTCTGTGTTATTTTACTTTTTTGGTCCCTTTTGTGTTATTGTACTGTTTCTGGGGCTTCTGTGTTATTGTACTTTACTGGTCTTCTGTGTTATTTTATTTTACTGGTCTTTTTGTGTTATTTTTACTGGACCGGTTTTTTGTGTTATTGTAAAGTACTGGTCTTGTGGTTATTGACTTTTTTTGTCTTCTGTGTTATTGTACAATGGTCTTCTGGTTTTTTTTTCTGTACGGTCTTCTGTGGTTTTTTGTACGGTACTGGTCTTCTGTGTTTTTTGTACGTATTGGGGCTTTCCCCGGGTTATTGTTAATTTTACGGTCTTCTGTGTTATTTTTTCTGTAATTTTGGGCTTCTGTGTTATTGTACGTACTGGTCCCCTCTGTGTTATTGTCTGTACTGGTCTTTTTGTGTTATTGTACTGTTTCTGGTCTTTTTGTGTTATTTTTCTGTACTGGTCTTCTGTGTTAAATTTTTCCTGTACTGGTCCCTTTTTTTTGTTATTGTACCCCGTCTGGTCTTCTGTGTTATTGTACTGGGAGGTCTTCGTGTTATTTTTTTTCTGCACTGGGCTTTTGTGTTATTGCACTGTATTTGGTCTTCTGTGTTATTTTCTGTACTGGTCTTTGTGTTCTTGTAATGCACTGGTCTTCTGTGTTATTGTACTGCACTGGTCTTCTGTGTTAATTTTCACGTACTGGTCTTCTTTGTTATTTTTTACTGTAAATGGAATTTTGTGTTATTGTTTTGATGGTCTTCTGTTTTTATTTTACGTACTGGTCTTCTGTGTTTTTTTTATTCGGCTTTTGGGTTTCTTTTATTGTTTCTGTACTGGGGCTTCTTTTGTTATTGTATGCACTTTGGGCTTCTGTGTTATTGTACTGCACTGGTCTTTTTTTTGTTATTGCATGTTTCTGGTTTCTGTTTTATTTACTGTACTGGTCTTCCCGTGTTTTTTGTACTGCACAGGTCTTCCCGTGTTTTTGTATGTTTTGGTTTTTGTGTGTTATTGTTTTGTACTGGTTTCTGTGTTATTGTACGTACTGGTCTTCTGTGTTATTGTACTGTACTGGTTTTTTTGTTTACTGTACTGGTCTTCTGTTTTACTGTATGGTCTTCTCTGTTACTGTATGGTTTCTTGTTATTGTACCCGGGCTGGTCTTTCTTTATTGTAAATGTTTTTTCTGGTTTTTGTGTTATTGTACCTTTTACTGGTTTTTCTCTGTTATTGTACTGTACTGGGGCTTTTTGTGTTATTGTATGTTTTGGTTTTCTTGTTATTGTATGTAATGGTCTTCTGTGTTATTTTTACTGTACTGGTCTTCTCTGTTATTTTACTGTACTGGGGCTTCTGTTTTTAAATTTACTGTACGGTTTTCGTGTTTTTTTGTATGTATGGTTTTTCTGTGTTATTGTACCCGGGATGGTCTTTTGTGTTATTGTAATGTATTTGGGTTTTTGTTTTTATTTTTACTGTATGGTCTTCTGTGTTTTTGGGACTGTACTGGTCTTCTGTGTTTTTTTACTGTATGGGGCTTGTGTTTTTATTTTATGTATGGTCTTTGTGTTTTTGTATGTACTGGTTCTTCTGTGTTTTTGTTTCTGTTTCTGGTTTGTTTTGTTGCCCCTTGTTATTTTTTTTTATTTTTACTGTAATTCTGTGCTGTCGTAATGTTTTATGGGTTTTTATGGTTTTATGTGTTATTATGCTGTTTTATATCTCAATGGGCGTTTTATGTGTTAAAATTGTTTTCGCTGACTTGGGGTTTTTCTAAATATGTTTAAAATTTTTTTCATTTTCTAATATTTCATTTCGATTATCTTTGTTATTAGCTACAACGACGAAAATCAGCTTTATAAAATTACATTTTTCATTTTCATTTTTTTCATTTTTCATTTTATGAATTTTATAGTATTTTGCTCTGATGCATCATTTACCAGTGATAACCCCAAACATTTATGACCCACCTCTGGTTACTACTCGCTGACTCAAGTTTACGTCAGAGGTGAGTGTTAATTTTTCGCCGGGGGGTGGGGTTTTCGTCAGGGTTTAGTGTTACTACTCGCCTGACGTTTTGGGTTTTTGTCAGAGGTGAGTGTTAAATATCGCCCGACGCAAGGTTTTGTCAGGGTGAGTGTTTTTTACTCGCCCGGGTGGTTTACTTTAGGGGGTGGGGTTTTTCTACTGCCTGACGTGGGGTTTACGTCAGAGGTGAGTGGAGGAGGGAGGCAAAATACAACACCCTTTTTCAGTCTCGAGGTTTTTCCTTTCCCGTTCATTTCTTTAAGAGATATTTAGAATAACATTTTTCATTTTATGTCCCAAAAATGCGGGCTACTTGTGACACTTCCACTAGAAGGCTCTCTGTGTTGTAAGTGTTTTAAACTCAGGGTCGTTCAGGAAATTGACGTATCTTTTTCCCCAAATTTTTCCTTCAGCCCCAAAATGAAGGCATTGTAAAAAATATATGATTTTAAGGGCTGTTTAAAAAAGTTTACATTAATTGTAAGTAAAAAGGGACCCTTTTAAAAAAACCTTTTAGGACCATAAAATTTAAAATACGTTATATTAAAAAAAGATATTTTTTGATTTTTTTTTTTCTCCTAAAACTAAAATTGTTTCCCCACAATAATTGAATTATATCGTATATAAAAAATTTCTTTTACGGAAATTTCCCATGTGTATATTTCATACTTTAAAATCCCCGAGACTTCGTGTCATAAAAAACTAAAGGAAAATCGTAATAATTGTGGTGGCCCCGGGGGCCTGGTGGGTAAAGCTCCCCTTACACACGGAGGGCCCGGGTTTTGAAATTTCCCCGGGGGGTTTGGAAAAATTTTTGAAAACGTTTCCCTTTCCCCCTGTTGTCCCCCGTTTACCTAAACGCAAATAGGTACCCGGGTGTTAGTGACTGGTTTTGGGTTTGGGTCCTGGGGGACAAAATTAAGGACCCCAATGGAAATAAGTTAGACAGTCCTCCCAGACGCATGGATTTCTTGGGTTATCCTGGGTGGTAACCCTCCGGGGGGTTTAAAAAACCCAACGGGAAAATTTTTCTTATCTTATCTTAATGTTTTATGTGTCACTTTTCCTGTTTATCTCTCAAATTTTCCGTTTTTATGTCATTTTTTTGGTTTATTTGTAAACCTTCTTTTTTATGGGATATTTTATGTTTTTTGTGTTTTCTATATGTTTTATATGTTACTACCTATTTCATTTTTTTTCCCTTTCTGGTTTTTTAAAGCGTTTACTGTACTGTGTGGACAGTGTTCAGTGGTTTTGTCGTTTTTCCCTGAAAAGGGACAGACCCCGAGCTGTTTGGGGATTTGCGTGGACCCCCCCCCACCCCCCGCATGGCTTGCTTCCCGCCGTGTTTTTTTTAAAACTGGAAAGGGTTTGGGGAGTTGAAGGGGGGGGTCTTGTTCTCCCGGAGGAGATTAGGAGGTGAAAGGGCCACCTCAATGGGGGCCTGGAAGAGGTTTTGAGGTTTGGGTTGGGAGTGTGGGGAATTTAGGCTTCTAGCAGTGAGGTGCAGCTGTCTCCCCACTGTGAGGAGGCTTTTAGGTGGGGGGTGCAAAAGGCTTCCCGCGTGAAAGGGGCAGTCCGCCCCTGCTACAAGTGGCGAAATTGTTCACAGTTTAAAGGGAGGGGCAAACCCGAGTAAGGAAAGTTAAAAGTGAAGATCTGAAGGTAGGAAATCGCTTTTTCTGTTTTCCCGGGTGAATGTATTCAGTGGCCAGTGAAAGGGGAAGGGTTTCTTAAATGCCCCTGCTAAAGAAGGGGGAAGCGCATTTTTTGTTTGGTTTTGGTTTACTCTCAGGGGAAGATATGTTGACCCTGCTTTTTGTAATAGGAATAAGAAGATGAGAGATAGGGGTGTGGGTTCCCGGAAACTGGTTTTTTTGGGGACATTGTCAACAGGTGGATAATATCATGTCAGGGGAATGGGGAAAAAGCCCATTATCTGTCTTTAGTGCTTTGGGGGGAAAAAGATATTGGGGAAAGGGGAGGAGAAAAGAGTGCTAGGGTAAGTACAGGGTTGGGGGGGAGATTTCATTAAGTCTAAGGGGGGGGATTTCCCCAAACATATGTAGCATCTTGGGCCCAAAAAGGGGAAATAGGGAAAAAAGATTTTTGTCTAGGGGGAATTGGTTTTAAATTGCTGGCCCAGACAGATATGCAAGGAAAATTTTCCCAAACCCCCTTCATTGACAACTGGAAAAAACTTTTATGGCCAAAAAATGTATGTATGCAAAAGGGTGGGGTCATCCCCTCTGGGGCAGGGGGGGGGAGCACTTGCAGACTCGATTTTAGGGGCCCTTGGTGAAAAGCCTATGATTTTAAAATGATGGAAAATAGAGGTTTTGGAGTGTGTGTGGGAAAAAAAGAGGTTGCAACACTAGGGTTGGAAACAGTTAAAATTTTATAAAAGGGATTCCGCATGAAAATTTAAAAAAATAAAGACAAAAAGAACAGGTCAGCAAAAAAGGGGGACAGCAAAATGGCAGCAAGGGGCTAGCTCCCTTTAAAGGGTTTTCTTTTACTAATAGCCGGAGTGTTAGAAAAAGATAGATGAGCTAAGCATTAAAGGGAAATGGGAGGAAACATTGATTTATTGCTATAACGAGACCCGGCCCCCCCCCCCCCCCCCAACTGGAAAAAAATAGGGAATGCCCCCTGAATGTCACATACAAGGCTAAAAATTAATTTCCCCCACGACAGGGTCAACAGGGGAAAAGGGGGTGGAAATGCGATGTATGTCAGAGACAAATTTTTAAAATTTTTGTGTTAACAAGATATTAAATTAAAAAGCCCTCAGCCACCCGAATCTTTTTGGTTAAAAGCTTCTCGAGGGCCGAGAAAAACTTTAAATTTTTGGGGTGTTTATTTACAGGGGCCCCCAAATCTTGTTTGGGGTGAGTAAACTTCTATGGGACGGAAAATTCCCTTTAAAGGGATCACCCCCCCCCCCCAAAATTGTGCTTAAAAGGGAGATTTCAACTATTGACAGATTGACGGGCAATTTGACAGGAAAATTTTGAGTTTGGGGGGGACTTTCTTTATACGATCCAAAGGGTTGTTTTTTTAAAAAAGTTTTTTGCAGAGCCAATAGGGGAAAAAATTTCCCTTTATTTGGGTTTTTGCCAGTAGGGAAACAAATAATTAATAATCTTGAGTTTAATGTGAGCGCTGGGAGAGTGATCACAAATCACTCAGTTTTTACATATCATCGGAATTTCCCCCTAATAATGGCAATCAAGTCTCCCGCCCTGACTTTCGCTTGGCTGATTTCATAGGACTGGAAAAATTACTAGGTGGGCTAACTGGAATGACCTAACTAAGGGTCAGGTAGGTGTGATGTTTTGCCGATAATGAAGATGCTTTCCAGGGCATAGTTCCTAGCTGCTCAGACAAATTATGTTTCCAAATAGGGAAATCAGATCAAACAAAAATGATCCTAAATGGGATGAACAATTAGATTAAAATATCTGATTGACATCACCTCACTAAGAGAGGCAATATTATAGGCCAATCAAAAGAGGAGAGGGGGCAATTAAAAATCGATATATCAGTTAAAGAGACGAAATAAAGGGAATTAGAAAAGCAAAAGCAGATTATGAGTTTAAAGTTGCAAGAGAATCGCAGACTAATCCCAAAAGTATTCTATCCGGTATAAAGAAGTAAGATCAGGGACAAAAAAGGCCCACTCAAAAAGTTCCCCTCGGGTCAGGCACACTGACAGTGATAAGTAAAGTGAGAATTTTTAACACATACTTCCTCTCAAGTTTTTACAACAGAGGATACCACGATATTCCGTAATATGAATAATTATGTAGAACAGGACGATAATAAACTGTGCACTATTAGGTCACAAGTTGACATGGTCCCTTAGGCAAATAGATAAATTAAAACCTAACAAATCCCCAGGCCCTGATGAACTGTATGCAAGGGTTCTAAAGGAATGTAAAGGGAGCTTAGCACAAGACACCTTTGGCTAATCTTTTCACACAACACTACAAACTGGCATGGTGCCAGATAAGTGGAAATGGCAAATTGATACCTATTTTCAAAACAGGTGACAGGTCCTTAGCTTCGAACTATAGACCAATAAGCCTAAACCTCCATAGTGGGAAAATTAATGGAATCAATATATTGCCGAGGCAGTTCGTAGCCACCTGAAAAGCATAATTAATCAAGCGAATCTCGAGCATGGTATTTACAAAGGAGGCGTTTCCTGCCTTACGAATTTATTAACTTTTTTCACTAAGGTATTTGAGGAGGTAGATCATAAATGAAATAGATATTGTGTAATAATGGACATCGTAAGGGCTTTTGACAGGGGTCCCACATCAAGACTATTGAGGAAAAATAAACACATGGAATAGGAGGAGAAATTTTTTCCGGATAGGAGGCATGGTTGACAAATAGGCAGCATGAGAGTTTGCATAAATGGGGAGAAATCAGAGTGGGGAAGCGTTCACGAGCGGTGTCCACAGGGTCCATTGTATGGGCCCCCCCCTGCGTTCACAATCTACATAAACGACATAGATGAGGGGCATAAAGAGCGGACATCGGCCAGTTTGCCGATGACCCAAAATATGCCGTCGAATTCATTCTGAAGAGGACATTCGCGCACTCCAGTTAAGATTTGAATAGACTGATGCAGTGGTTCGGAGAAGTGGCAGATGCAGTTTTAATATAGACAAATGCAAAGTTCGAAATGTTGGACAGGACAATAACCATGCCCACATATAAACTAAATAAGTAGATCTTAATATTACGGGATTGCGAAAAAGATTTAGGAGTTCTGGCTAGCATAATCTGAAACCAATACAACAGTGCATAAGTGTTCGCAATAAAGCTAATAGAATCCTGGCTTCATATTCAAGAAGTCATAAATAATAGGAGTCCTCAGTTGTTCTTCAATCTCTAACATCCTTGGTTAGGCCTCATTTAGATTATGTTGCACATTTTGGTCACCGTTTTTACAGAATGGATATAAATTCTCTGGAAAATGTACAAAGGAGGATGACACAGATGATCCCATGTATCAGAAACCTTCCCTATGGATGATAGACTAAGGCCCTGAAACTGCACTCGTCTTAGAAAGACGTTAGAATTAGGGGGATATGATTGAGGTTGTAATAAGTGGAAGACAGGAATAAAATAAAGGGATGTAAATAGTGTGGCTGAAAATATCTAGCCTAGACAGGACTCGCAGCAGATTGGTTTTATTAAGTTGGAAAAATTCAGAATCAGGAAGGAAATAGAAAGTACTGGTTTGGTAATATTAGTTGTGGATGAGTGGAACAAACTCCCAATTACCTTTATAGAGGCAGAATCGTTGTGTAGCTTTAAAAATAGGTTGGATAAATACAGGATAGATGTGGGATGGTGTGAGTTAGAACCTGATTAGCTTTGTGCTAACCAGGTCGGATGCCGTGTTCCTCCTAAAGTCAATGTGACCTGAACTGACTAGGTAAGGGTCATTGGCTTAAGCCGGTAGGAGACTTTGAACCTGCCTCGAATGGAGCCAGTAGGCCTTCAGCAGTGTGCCTGTCGATCTATGTTCTTATGTTCTTATGTTATTGTAGCTGTATTATGTTACTGTGGGCTTGTTCTACAAGTTACTGTACTTTGCCTTTTGTGTTAGTGTAACGTATTGTAATACACAAAAAACCTGCTCGTAGAAGAAGAGCTTACGAGACGTTTCCGGTCTGACTTGGACCATTTAACAAAATTCACACTAACAGAAAAGAGAGGAGAGAAGTATATATAGGCAGCAGGACAATGACGGAAGCAATAAAGTGTAGAAGTGGAGGTGGTAGTATAGTAGTAGTAGTAGTAGTATAGTAGTAGTAGTGTAAGTCAAATACTAAGAAAAAGGAGCCGTGTAAGTCCGTGTAGTTTTTCTGGTTGTAAATGGTCTGGTGATGGTGACAAATGTGTAAAGTCACTTTTATCATTGAACTGTACTCAAGATGTTTCTTTTCAGTGTATTGTTATTGCAGTTTGTGCTGTACCGATTTTTGTGTATGTCCTTTACCGTTCTTGTATGTTGATAATGCTGTGCTGCATCCTTAAGGGTAAGCTAAAGGTTTCTACTCCTGTTATATACATCATACACTTCAAACTTTTTCCACTGCGTCTTACACAACAGGTGTCTCCCACACTAAACATTCCATGTCTCTTGCATCACTCAACATTACCCACACATACACTTAACACTTTTCCAAGAATCCTTTCTCTTATCTGTACTTCTCTCAAATTCCAAGATATTTATCCAAATAAATCCTATCCACATTACACATCCAATAATCAGATAACTCTCAGTAATAAGGTCCGACCATCATGATAGACTCGTTCTCCAACAAACCAAACCAGTCGGTGGCCATTCCTGCAACCTGGCTAGTTCCTCTCATGTTTACTTTACTGCCCTCCATACTGATTTTTTTTTATTCAATGATTTCTTTCTCTAATACACATTTGAAACCCTCGTACTAGAAAGTCTTGTTCTTTGCGAAAACGCATTTCCTTTAATTTTTTAAATTGTTCAGTGTTTTTCATAAAATATTTACAATTCATGTCCTAACACAGTGAAGTTTACGCTTTGAACTGTTTTCACATAGCACAGGCAGGACCAAATTTACACTTAATTATTTTTAGACTAATCTTGTCTTATACAAGCAAAAAAAAACAGTGTAATGCGTACAACCTATTATGTAGACGTAACTTCAGTACAAAGCTTCAGTAGCTGCAACAGACTTCACTTTCCTGTAAACAAGGTGAAGTCACTATGGTTCAGTAGACCAAGGCAGTTTTATAGGTTTCCTTCCAGCCGGACTCAAGTCACTATAGTTCAGTAGTTACGGCAGTTTCAGAGATATTCTTCCCAACAGAGAAAGTCCATATATGTTATACATTCATAAATGCTTCAGTATTAAGAATTACTTCCCCCAACTGTGTTTTAGAGGTCCATTTATGGTTAACTAAACTTTTAACAGATTCAAAGCAAAATTATGACCTTTTCCCAATAATACATGTTACAGTATTTAAAGAACTTCATAATGAGATAAATCTTTAGTGACACAAAAATCATTGACCATTACAAACATCAAACAAAAACTCTTCACACGTCTCCTGACCGACACGTCTCCTGGCCCCGGGACACGTCCCTCCTGGCCGACTAACGTCTCCTGGCCGACAACGTCTCCTGGCCGACACGTCTCCTTGCAGACACGTCTCCTGGCCGACACGTCTCATGGCCAACACGTCTCCTGCCGACACGTCTGCCTGGCCGACACGTCTCATGCCAACACTCCCTCCTGGCCGACACGTCTCCCTGGCTCGACACGTCTCATGGCCAACACGTTCCTCCCTTGGGCGACACGTCTTCCTGGCTGACACGTCTCCTGCCAAACACGTTCTCCTGGCCGACAGGTCTCCTGGCAGACACGCTACTGCCGACACGTCTCCTGGCCAACACGTCTCCAGGCCAACACATCCATGGCCGACACGTCTCCTGGCCGACGACTCTCCATGCCGACACTTCTTCCTGCCGATACGTCTTCTGTACGAACACGTCTTCTGGCCGACACGTCTCCTGGCCTGCACGTCTCCCTCGCCACACTCTCCTGTCCGACACGTCTCCCTGGCCGACACGTCTCCTGGCTGATACGTCCTCTGGCCGACCTGCCGTCTTCTTGACCGAACACGTCCCTGGCGGCACTCTTCTGGCCGAAACGTCTCCTGGCCAAGCACGTTTATCCCTGGCCAACACGTCTCCTGGCCGACACGTCTCCTGGCCGACACGTATCCTGGTCGACACGTCTCCTGGTCGACACGTCTCCTGGCCAACACGTCTCCTGGTCGACACGTCTCCTGGCCGACACGTCTCCTGGCCGATACGTCTACTGGCCGGAACGTCTCCTGGCCGGAACGTCTCCTGGTCAACACGTCTCCTGGCCGACACGTCTCCTGGCCGACACATCTGGCTGATACGACTTCTGGCCGACCCGTCTTCTGGCCGACACGTCTCCTGGCCAGCACGTCTTCTGGCCGAAACGTCTCCTAGCCAGCACGTTTCCTGGCCAACACGTCTCCTGGCCGGAACGTCTCCTGGCCAACACGTCTCCTGGCCAACACGTCTCCTGGTCAAGACGTCTCCTGGCCAAGACGTCTCCTGGCCAAGACGTCTCCTGGCCAAGACGTCTCCTGGCTGACACGTCTCCTGGCCAACACGTCTCCTGGCCAACACGTCTCCTGGCTGACACGTCTCCTGGCCAACACGTCTCCTGGCCAGCTCGTCTCCTGGCCAACACGTCTCTTGGCCGACACGTCTCCTGGCCAACACGTCTCCTGGCCGACACGTCTTCTGGCCGACACGTCCCTCCTGGCCAGCAAGTCTCCTGGCCCGACACGTCCCTGGGTCGACACGTCTCCTGGCCGACACGTTCTCCTGGCAAACACGTCTCCTGATGACCACACGTCTCCTTTGGCGACACGATCTTCTGGCCGACGACGTCTCCTGACCCGACAAACGTCTCCGGCCAACACGTCTCCTGGCCGACACTCTGCCTGGCCAACACGTCTCCGGGCCAACACGTCTCCTGCCTAACACATCTCCTGCCAACACGTCTCCTGGCCCAACACGTCCCTGGCTGACACGTCTCCTGGCCGAGACGTCTCCTGGGTCCGACACTCCCTCTTGGCCGACACGTCTCCTGCCGACCAAGACTCCAGGCCGACACGTCCTCCTGGCCGATAAGTCTCTGGCCGACACATCGCCTGGCCAACACTCTCCTGCCTGACACGCCGCCGGCGATACCCCCTCATGGCCGACCACGTCTCCTGGCCAAACACTTCTCCTGGCCACTCGTCCTCCTGGCCAACACGTCCTCTTGCCGACATCGTCTCCTGGCCCGACACGTCACCTGGCCGACACGTCCTCCTGGCCAACACTCTACCTGCCGACACAAATCTCCGCCCATCACGTCCTTTCCTGGCTGATACGTCTCCTGCCGACACGTCTCTGCCTGGCCGACACGTCTCCGGGCCAACACGGTCCACCGTCTGACACGTCCTCCTGGCCGACAATCACCTGCAAAGCACGTCCCAGCCGACACGTCCTCCTGGCCAAGCACGTCTCCTGGCCGACACGTCTCCTGGTCGACACTTCCTCCTGTCCGACACGTCTCCTCCCTCCTGCCGACACTCTCCTGTCCAACACGTCTCCGTGCCAACACGTCTCCTGGCCAACACATCTCCTGGCCAACCACGTCTCCTGGCCAACACACGTCTCTGGCCGAGCATCATCTCCTGGCCAACACGTCTCTTGGCCGGACACGTCTCCCTGGCCGACATAACTTCTGTCCGGCATGTGTCCTGGCCAACATGTCTCCTGGCCGACACGTCTCCTGGCCCACACGTCTCCTGGCTGATACGCGTCCTGGCCGACACGTCTCCTGGCCGACACTTCCTCCAGCCAACACGTCTCTTGGCTGACAAGTCCTCCTTGCCTATATTGCGTCTCCAGGCCGACACGTCTTCTGGCCGACACGTCTCATGGCCGACACGTGTCCTGGCCGACAAGTCTCCTGGCCAACACGTCTCCTAGCCGACACGTCTCCTGGCCAACACGTCTCCTGGCCGACACGTCTCCTGGCCGACACGTCTCCTGACCGACACGTCTCCTGTCCAACACGTCTCCTGGCCGACACGTCTCCTGGCCAGCACGTCTCCGGCCCAACACGCCTCCTGGCCACCACATCTCCTCTTGCCAACAACGTTCCTGGCCAACACGTCGCCTGGCGACACGTCTCCTGGCCGACACGTCTCCTGGCCGACACGTCTCCTGGCCGACACGTCTCCTGGCTGACACGTCTCCTGGCCAACACGTCTCTTGGCCGACACGACTCCTGGGCCAACACGTCCTCCTGGCTGACCACTCTCCTGGCCAACAACGTCTCCCTGTCTGACACGTCCTCCTGGCCCGATACGTCTCCTGGCCAACACGTCTCCTGGTCGACACGTTCTCCTGCCAACCGTCTCCAGCCGACACGTCTCACTGGCCGACAACGTCCCCACTTCCCCACACGACTCCTGGCCTAACACGTCTCCTGGCCGACACGTCCTCCCTGGCCGACACGTCTCCTGGTCGACACTCTCCTGGCCGACACAATCTTCCTGGCCGACACGTCTCCATGGCCGACACGTACCCTCCTGGCCGACAACGCTCTCCTGGCCGACACGCTCCTGGCGCCGTCTCCTGCAAACACGTTTCCTGTTAACACGTCACTGGCCGACATTCTCCTGGCCGACGCGTCTCCTGGCCGACACTCACCTGGCCAGACACTCACCCTGGTCGAACACGTCTTTTGGTCGACATCGTCTCCTGGCTGACACGTCTCCTGTCCAAACACTTCATCTATCCAACACGTCTCCTGGCCGACACGTCTCCTGGCCGACACGTCTCCCTGGCCACACGTCTCCTGGCCGACACGTCTCCCTGGCGAACACGTCCCGGCTGACACGTTTCCTGGCCAACCACGTCTTCCTGGCCAACACGTCTCCTTGCCGACAGTCCCTCCTGGCCGACACGTCACCTGGCCGAACACGTCTCCTGGCCAACACTCTCCCTGGCTTACACGTCTACCTGGCCAACACGTCTTCTGGCCAACACGTCTCCTGGCCGACACGTCTCCTGGTCGACATGTCTCCTGGCCGACACGTCTCCTGGCCGACACGTCGCTGGCCGACACTCTCCTGGCGGACACGGCTTGTTAATAACTCAAGATAAACTTCCATTAATGAAATATCATCTAATGTACAAAGTAGTTTTTAGTTGGAAAATTTTGTTCCTTTAATATTGATATATAATGCAACATCGATCAGTTTCTGGTAGGAGAAATAGGAATATATATGCTTAAATTCAAGATAATGTGGATTAAAATAAATGTCGGAAATGGAAAAGTGGTCATAATAAGTGTGTATGCACCTGGGAAGAGAGAGTGTAGAGGAAGAGAGATTATTGGAAGATGTTTAGCGAGTGTGAGGAACTTTTTTGAACCAAGTGAGAGATGTAATTGAGGTAGGGGACCTAAATGCTACAGTTGGAGAAACATTTATAGGTGTGATAGGTAATTTGGGGTGCCAAATGATAACTCTGTATTGGAGGAAGGCGGGGTAGGAGTCGGTCTGGAAGGGTTGAAGGGAGGGTAATGGACGTTTTGGCAGCAAAGGACTTGTAACTTCCACCACAAGCGTGAGTGTGTTTTCCATAGAAGCGAATGGAGACAAGTGGTTTAACGACTTGACATCTGTTGGAGTGTGAGCAAAGTAACATTTATGAAGGGATTTCAGGGAAACTGGCAGACCGGACTTGACTCCTGGAGGTGGAGGATTATCAGTGCGTACACTCTGAAGGAAGGGTGTTAATGTTGCCAGTTTTATAACTGTATGCAAGCGCTCCCTCTGGCAAGACAGTGATGGAGTGGAATGATGAAAGTTTTTCATTTTCGGGCCACCCTGCCTTGGTGGTAGACACCGGAAGTGTTAATAAAAAAATATTATGAAAATATTCATGCGATTCAAATTAATATGAATATAAGTGATATAATCTGTTTTCTCAGTTTGATATTATTGCTCAAGTTAATTACAAAAAAATAAAATGAAAACGCGAAAATCAAAACACTTACAACGTGATATAAGTCAGACCTGCTGGTCTCTGCTTACTAAGTTGTGCTGTAACCTGAAAGTAACAGACCAAAAAAAAAATCACTTCTGTTTTATTAGTTTTATGATTTGTTAAAAAACAGAAGAGTTATGGAAGAAAACATACACCGGAAAAAGGTAACCCAGAAAGCACAGCAAAATAGCACAAGGCAAACTGCTTGAGGAAGAGCAACGAATATCAGTCGGATAGTCCAAGAAGCTCCTAGCAAGAAATAAGACCCAGCTCACAGTTTATAGACAGCCATCAAGCACTTCAATTTGGTGACAATTATTTCAGCAATCACTCTAAATAAGTTAAGAAAACAACAGTTGTCTAGTCTACTCCCTAAGATATTCCAGGGATTTGGCTGCCAGCTGTGGTAAAAACAAGAAGTTTCCAGATAAACCAACAGGCCAGAGAATCTGAGCATCCTGACTACTACTCCAAGATAGTTTTGTACTAAGTCAAGCAAAAAAACTATTATAAACATCTCCAGCGACTCCTAAAGAAAACAATATTTTCCATAATATCATGCAGAGAACAGTGAATTTTTAAGCTATCATAATCTCCGGTCCTTATAAAATTAGACAATTATTTCTCCAAACAAGACATAGAAGGAATGGAAAAGCCTCCGTTAGACTGTGACTTTTCTTTACACAGGGACGACCTGGCGTCAGTTTCCAGGTTTCCAGTAGATTATTGAACGCAGGAGACCTGTGAAATACAGACAGGCGAGTCTGCCTTTCTTTTCAGTCCTCTGAAAAACAAGAAAAATATAGAAAAGTAGAAACAAAGTAATTCTCTTACTTTTTTGGTAGTTTAAATTTTTTATCTTTCCTTAAAAACTAATATATCATATAATCTTTAGCATATGTTAAGAACGATATTTCTTTATAACTGATCTTCTATGATTTTGTACATGTTTTGATGAAAAAGTTAACTCTGATACTAGACGTAATAACTGAATGTTTTAATGAATAAAAAAATAAAAAATAATGTATATAATTTACTAATTTTATCATCATTTTATTAAAATACTTTAAATACTGTACAGTCCATCACACTCTCGGCTATAACATGTTTCAGTAAACGAAGAAAGGAAGTTCTGAGGTGGAGGACGTTGAGAGTTCGAACCCCAAAACACAATATATCCTCCAAAGAGGAATTTAACTTTCAAGAGCGCAGCCAATCCCACGAAGCACTGTCTGTATATGATTTTATATCAGTATATACAAAAGATATAATTATAGGGGAGGACACACAAAAATTAGTGCCCCTATTAATTACAGACTTCCAAGACTTCAACTGGTAACAATAGAGCAGCAGACAAGAAGTATTCGTCTAGCCAGACTACCATGGAGACGACACTCATCGTAAATTTGTTCTACTACTAATGTTTCCATATTAATTATTCTTGCTTGTGGGATTTTCCTGCATAATATCTAATATATATATGTATGTTATGTATACCTTTTTCTACGTCTTTGTAGCATTGTTGGTTTGTGTGTTTTGTCTGAGGTTACTGTTATAGTTAGTTTATATCTTTCTGGTGATACACAACGTTAACAATACAACTGGCCAACAAAACTGTCTCCCTCTACACCCTGTCATATATGACTTTTACATCTATAAATACAAAGACTACTGGCTAACGCGACGTGGCTTGATTTTGAGACTCTATACCGCGGGTTCAAATCCCGTCCGGGGGTATGGTTTTAATAGCAAGAGACTGATACTTTTCTTTATACAGTTTCACTACGAACTTCTGCTTTGAAGAAGGAAACTTCTTCGAACGTTTCGGTTTGTTTGAATCTTTGTAAAGCAAGATAATACACAAAAGTTCTCTCTACTTGTTTGATATTAATTGTGAATTTATTGCCAGCCAAGTATTACGAACTTTTGGTTGACCACTTTGTTTAATGTAAACACTATATCCCACGATCACATTCCTTTCCAGTTTCACTTTTTCCTCCTTAGTTTATAATCCGTACTTACTTCGGGGCATAAGAATTATAAATTCTTTGCAAAGCAAGGACACAAACGCAAGAAGGAAACTTGACATTGACAATCTCTCACTGTGCAAGATCACCAGGCCTGAGCAATTATAGGGGGTGAGAACCGTAAGTGAGGTGGGTGACCGATACTTGTGAATAACCGTAAAGGTTAACTCGTGGAGTGCACCAAACATGTGGTTAAATCCAGGAAGTTGTTTCCAGCTCTTGGCCCTCCATCCATTGCACTGATTTGATAAAAAAACCATTAAAGAACGAAACGTTATCACAATAAATTCTTTTTCTGCTCCTGCGATCATAATTCAACGTTAAAAATGGACAGTGGGAATTTTGGTGTACCACTCGAGCACACCGCTGAGATCACGTTCACAAACACAGAAATTTTGTTTAATTCTTTGCATTTGGTAACACTGAGACCTGAGATCAAGGAACTGTAACTCGCTTTTTTAGACCAAAATTCTAGGACCTGGGATTTGGATCTTGAGTCCTGACACCTTGGACCCGAGCATGTAAGTGAATTTGTAATGCAAGAGAATATGGAAAAGAGAGAGAGAGAGAGAGAGAGGAGAGAGACATGGTGAAGACATGGTGTGAGTGAGGGGACAGCGGCAGGCCTTAGTAGTGACGTCACTATTGCCTTCAGAGTGAGCATCTAATATTATCTAATATTATGTGTTTTGTGCTATGTACTAGCATCTGGTGCTTTATAACAACGTGACTGGTACAATGCAACATAGTGATTTGTGTAACATCTTCCTTTAGTGCAAAAGTGTGATAGCATAAAACAGTGTTTATTAAGTGATAGTGAGAAGGCAACACTGAATCCTCGCGGCCCACTGCCGCCCTCACCTACCCCACCCGGCTATAAACACCCCCACCCACGATACACCAACCCACCCACGATTTCCACCACCCACCCTCTCTCTCCTGTGAACTTCATTGCAAACCTACAAGCCTCCTCTGGATGACTTCACAACCGCAAAATAGCAGAAAATCTACGACTATCTGGTTATTGTCCCAGTAGTTTACTGCAGAGTTTGGTTGGTATAACCACCAGGGACAAATTCTTAATAGATGAAAGAACCTACTTGTCCAACACTGCCACACAGATTGCAATCCAGAAGAAAAGATTTTGTTGCAGCCAGGTTTGAAAATTTCAGAAAAATTGAAGGATATCCAAATCCTTGGTAGATTGTGGATACAAGCCTGGAGCAACAGGAGGAAGGTTCAAAAGTCTACTAACCTCAGGGACTCCTGTCCAAAGAACAAACTGCCCTCCTTGGGCTGTGTTGTAAAGTTTCAGCTAAGATTAATCCATCACAGGGATGCACTTCATAGCTCCTCAAATCATTAGATAACCTAACAGCTATTGTAGAAGGCCAGGCAAGCCTGCATCAAGTGACGAAAGCAGCTCAGGCAGATGGTGACACAATTGACAAAGAACTGAAGTTCCCACACTGAGCTTAACTCAGGGGTAAACAACTGGTGGAATTCTCCCAGTCGAGAGTCATCGCTAAGGTCCCACGACTGTGACCATAGTTTCAAAACCTTAACCTTTGGGAATCTAACACAATTCCTCTGACCACCACAGAGGGAACAAATCCTCTTTCCCAGCAATGAGGGAAGCCTTGGATCTGTTAATTCCCTACACCTGACATCTCTGCATTCAAGCCACTGCCAGTCCCCTTGCATGCACATCCAACTCTGATCCTACACCTGTCAGCACACCTCCGACACTATTCCAGAATCTGGAAGCATGCTTCATCAGCAATTTCGAGCCAGGATTTTCTCCGACCAGAGATTGTGCAGTTAATGATCAGGGACCTATCAACTGCACCTGATCACTACTGCGCAGAAAAAAACCAAAGTTCGAACAGCAGGACACATCTGCAGAACTGGTAGAGGACGGGGCAGAGTACGTGGAAGAGAACGTGGAGGAGGAAAACATATCTACAGCCGTCTCACCCCCACAAACACAGTTCCAGCGGCGAGAACTGAGGACAAATCTTGCAAAACACAAAGGTTCAACAAATCCTAGTCCACACCCCCAGGCACCTAGGCTGTGCTCTTTCGCTGTCACCGAAGGTGCATAACTGCCAACAACCTGCCTGCGAAGAACCAGGTGTAATACTGCTACAAGAAAGACATCAGAGGACCAGGTGTCGGCAAGAAAAAGGACTTGACAGACAGGGCCAGAACCTGTTTTAGAGACCTTTTCTCAGAACAAAAACCATCAGGATCTCTGAATTGTGAACACTCTCACAACGTCACCCACTTTAGCAACATCAATCCCAGCCCACAGGTGGTATTGTGCCCTTATACAAGACCACAGACCTACGTCCCTGGCAGCTGCCCTCAGTTACGCCTACTTCTTCTCAAGGGCAGGCACCTTACATTCCCTACACATCCACCACCTCAAGCTGACCACTTCATCATGATGACCAGTCCATCAGCAGTCCTGTCGGCCAACATTCAGAGGTTTTCATTACTAAATGTTGGGAGCTCACAACAATAGTATTTTGAACCTCGACGTCCCCGACATGATACTGTTGTTGAACATTTGGATGACAGGACTCCAGAAATTTTGCAAAATTGCTGGCTACACCTCATGGAGAGAAGAGACAGGCAAGGGCAAGGAGGAGGAGTCGCTGTGTGCATCTCTAAAAGTGTTCATGCCCAGCACATTGATGTTGCCACCCCTACCCATCTTTGAAATGATGTTACTCAGCTCTGATATAAACACTAGTACCTCTGAACTAGCATGTGCAATGTACAGATCCCTCAGTGGCAACATGCAGAACCCATCAACTTCCCTAATGGAAAATATTGACTCCCTTCTGCTACAGACACAACTGTCAACAATTATAATTGTTGGTGACCTCAACCAGCACCTTAACAGAGGTACTATGATGACCTTCTTGCAGTGTTGACAAGAGAAACTTTGTTTATTTCCCCTACTCATATCTCTGCACCTCCCTTGACCCAGTAGTGATTGATCTGGTCAGAAGCATAGTCACTTATCGTCAACCCCTCGGCTACGTTGGATCGTCGACCACAAACGGCTTTTTTTTAAACGACACTTAAGATCCCAACAGAACGAGTGAGGAGTCACACGTACAACCCTGGCTATGAGGAAAGAGTAATTGGCCATCCCTTTGCTCTGAGCTCGCACCACCGAATTGGAATGCTCTTCACCAAGGGATGTGACAACCAATTGAAAGCCTTCACTGGAAACATCCTAAATCTACAACAAGAACACATTCCTCACCGCAATTAGTGACGAAGCCTATCAGATCACCTGGTTTGGCTTGTCGTGTAGAGAGCTGCTACTGCTAAGTACAAAGCATGGCGTAGGTATAGAGAGCATCCTACCACCTATAACAGAACTTGCACATCAAGCCTGTGGGCATATGTGGTGACGTTCAAAAGTGGGCCCAGTGCTAAATGGGAGGTGGACACTAAAAGAAAGACTAGCATCAGGTAGGGTAGGCTCCAAAACCTTGTGGTCTCTGGTCAAGGACAGAACAAGGTGTTATCTGCCTAATCAACTCATTCCACCTCTAAATCGACAGGATGGGACCACCTCTACTAGTAGTCAAGAGAAGGTAGGACCTCTTTCAGACACTTTGCTACCAAAATGCAAGTTTCCTGATCCAGCAAGAGAACCCTCCTTGGCTAGCTGCAAGCACTGTGTCAAAACTGTCAGTGGGTGACAATAAGGCAGAGGATGTGCATTTCCTTCTTAAATCGCTGACAAGAAAAGGCTTGTGGCCCAGGCAAGTTGAGCCCAGAGTGTTGAGAATATATGCAGACCAGCTAGCAGCACCTCTAACTGGCATCTTTCAGCACTTCCTAGTACAGTGTAAATGGCCCTCTCTATGGAAAGAGGCAAATGTAGTCCCTGTCAGCAAAAAGAAGAGCAGAAGCAAAATCAGCAACCTACAGACCATGGTCATCTCTCCTGTCAATCTCTGTACGATCCTTGAGACAATAATCTTAAGACAAATGACAGAGTTTTTTGACTACCACTCACTACCTTTGTGATCGTCATTAGGGCTTCAGAATTTACCAGCAGCTGATCTGTTGTTTAAACCTCTCCACTAAGTGGCACCAGTCACTGGAATGAATCCAAAGTCAGCTGGTGGTTAGCACTGGACATTGCTGCGCTTTCGACCGGTGTGGCATCCCAGGGCACCAGAAGGCAAGTACCATTTGCACCAGAGAAAACGCAAATGATGATCGTCTCTAGGCACCATGATGGTAATTCTATGCAGTAGTAAGGATGAATGGAGGGTTGTTGGCACCTTGAGAAGTAGTTGATATCCTTGGTGAAATTTGACTCCAAACTAACCATGAAGAACCATGTTGTAAATAGTCTGCCAGACAAGCAGCCAGGAATGCTTATAGCACTTCGCCGTATCTCGCCTCTGCTTGACAGTAGGGGTTGCAAGAATCCTGTTCGAGCACAAGTACGCTCACACCTTGAGTAAGTGCTCCACTATTCTCGGTTTGCCTCCCCCCCCCTCTTTTCCCCCCTGTCATCTGCACTGCTTGACATAGTAGAGAACAGAGCAAGACGTCTCATCTCTCGCCTGGACCCATCCCTTGATAGATCTGTCATTTCAGCAGAGCCTTCAACATAGGAGGGATTTGGGTGCCTTACTGTTATTACAAGGCCAATATTGTCAAATACCACACTTGGATATCCAACTTCCACTTCGAGGACAGCGTGAAACAGAACTTTTATAGCCACAAGACGGTCAGAAGCAGCAACTTCACTCTGGCTGTACCCGTTTCTCCAGAACAACACTCCATCTGAGATCATACATAACCCAGGATGACTCGAGTATGGAACACATTGCAAAAAATGGAACTGCAATCCCCATTCATTGACAACTGGAACAACTTTTATGGCAAACATGATATGTATGCAAGGGATGGGGTACATCTCGTCTGGGTCAGGGGTGGTCGCACTGCAGACTCGATTGAGAAGGCCAATTTGTGAAATGCCTATGAATTTTAAACTGAGGAAGATAGAGTATGGGTGTGTGTTGGGAAACAAGCAGGTTCAAACACTAGGGTTGGAACCAGTAAATGTATAAAAGGCATTCGCATGAAGTTATAGAATAAGACAATAGACAGGCAGCAAACAAAGGGGACAGCAAGGGCAGCAAGGGACTACTCCCCTTAGAGGGTTACTATACTAATACAGGAGGTTGTTTCTAGAAATAAGATAAATGAGCTAAGATTAATTGCAACGCAGGAAACATAGATATTATTGCTATACAGATACCTGGCTCAATCTGAAAGATAAGAGAAGCCTCTGAATGTCGACCTACAAGGCTATAAATATTCCACATCACTGACCACCAGGGACAACCGGAAAAGGAGGTGGAGTAGCGAATGTATGTCAGAGACAATTTAAAAATTTGATTGTGTTAGACAAGATATTAAATAGAAGCTATGTCAGCCACTGAATCTGTTTGGGTTACAGCTTCTCGAGGCCGAGAAAAACTATTTTGGGTGTGATTTACAGGGCCCGCCAAAATCTTGATAGGGAGTGCGAGTCAACTTCTATGGGACGAAATTCGAAGGCATCTACACACTAAAATGTTGTGCTAATGTGAGTATTTCAACTATAGACAGATGACTGGAAGCAATTTGACAGGAATTTAGATCGGGTGACTTTCCCTTGATACGATCCAGGATTGTTTTTTAAAAACAGTTATTGTGACAGAGCCAACTAGGGAAATAAGCCTCCTTGTACTTGGTTCTTGTGCCAGTAGGGAACCACTTAATTAATAATCTTGAGTTTAATGTGAGCGCTGGGAGAGTGATCACAAATCACTCAGTTTTTACATATCATCGGAATTTCCCCCTAATAATGGCAATCAAGTCTCCCGCCCTGACTTTCGCTTGGCTGATTTCATAGGACTGGAAAAATTACTAGGTGGGCTAACTGGAATGACCTAACTAAGGGTCAGGTAGGTGTGATGTTTTGCCGATAATGAAGATGCTTTCCAGGGCATAGTTCCTAGCTGCTCAGACAAATTATGTTTCCAAATAGGGAAATCAGATCAAACAAAAATGATCCTAAATGGGATGAACAATTAGATTAAAATATCTGATTGACATCACCTCACTAAGAGAGGCAATATTATAGGCCAATCAAAAGAGGAGAGGGGGCAATTAAAAATCGATATATCAGTTAAAGAGACGAAATAAAGGGAATTAGAAAAGCAAAAGCAGATTATGAGTTTAAAGTTGCAAGAGAATCGCAGACTAATCCCAAAAGTATTCTATCCGGTATAAAGAAGTAAGATCAGGGACAAAAAAGGCCCACTCAAAAAGTTCCCCTCGGGTCAGGCACACTGACAGTGATAAGTAAAGTGAGAATTTTTAACACATACTTCCTCTCAAGTTTTTACAACAGAGGATACCACGATATTCCGTAATATGAATAATTATGTAGAACAGGACGATAATAAACTGTGCACTATTAGGTCACAAGTTGACATGGTCCCTTAGGCAAATAGATAAATTAAAACCTAACAAATCCCCAGGCCCTGATGAACTGTATGCAAGGGTTCTAAAGGAATGTAAAGGGAGCTTAGCACAAGACACCTTTGGCTAATCTTTTCACACAACACTGGGGAAAAGAGGGTATAAAAAAGGGCAAAAACATGGTGACACAGTTCGCATATGCTGCAGGGCTATAACAGTTGCAAATACATCACTGGTAACACTTTGCTCTAGGGGTTGCACAGTGGCAATAACAAACAGTGAAAACCGCAGGTAGAAATTTTTTTCCCTGATGGGGGTGACATTACAGAAAAAGGGTAATCACTTCACGGTAACACAGTTGACAGTCACTGCCAGTTTGCTACAGGATTTTAACCCAAACACAGTAAACACATGACGGTACAAAGTGCTCACACACACACACACACACACACACACACACCAACACACAAACACCCACACACACACCACACACAACACACACAACACCACACAACACACACACCCCAAATTTTTTGGACTGCAAAAGGCGTTTTGACACATTCCAACAAGAGATTTAGTGCAAAAACTGGAGGATCAAGCAGGGTCAAGGAAGGCACACAAGGGGTCGGGGGAAACTTGTCGGGAAAAGCACAGCGAGTAGGGTACGGGGCGGGGTTTCAGAGTGGGCGCCGTGACCAGCGGGTCCCGCGGGGGGGTCATCCTAGGACCATGCTGTTTCTGGAATTGTGAACGCATGCGGAAGGGAATAAAAACCCTGAGGTGTCCCTGTTTTGCAGAGACGTAAGTTGATGAAAAAATTCACCGACAGCCCCAGGCAGAACTAAAAAGGGTCTGGACGGCGCAGACCGGCCCAAAAATTTGGGCTCCGGGAGTTCAACCCCCCCAAGTCAAAGTCATAAAGATTGGGGAAGGGCAAAGAAGACCGCAGACGGGTACAGCCCCTAGGTGGCCAAGACTAAAACCCACTAAAGGAAAAAGATCGGGGGTAATAAACACCAGGCACATCTCCTGAAGCGCACATCAACCAAAAAACGGCTGCAGCATAGGGCGCCTACAAACCCAGAACACATTCGACACCTTAATAAGGAATCGTTCAGGGGCCCTGTACACCGTTACGTTTGGCCCATTTGGAGTTGCAAACACCATTTAACCCACACCTAGCCCAACACGTAAAGAAACAGAGAAAGTGCTAAGGTTTGCAACAAGACTATCCCAACTAAAGGAAAGCCCCCCGGGAGACACTGGGGGACAAGAAGAAAGGGGGAATGAAAACGACAACAAAAACTAAGGAATTGACAAGGGGACAAAGACAGGATGTTCCAGAAAAATTTGGGCCAGTAACAGGGGACACAGTTAAATTGAAAACAGATAATTACAGGATTTGGAAGTATTTTTCGCCACTAGCAGTCACCAAATGGAAAAGTTTGGGGGGCGAGTAGTGGGGGCAGGGTCCATACATACTTTTAAACAAGGGAGAAAAACTCATGGTTCGGAGATGACCTAGTACATCGGAAGGGCGGGGCCCGGATTGACCGACCCCCTGCAACCCAAAAGGTGAGTAACACACACACAAACCACACACAAACACACAACCACACACAACACACACACACACACAAAACCCCACAAAAACACACACAACCCCCCACACAAACAACACACACACCATCATGAATAATTTAGGTCTTCCTGTGTAAAAACTGAGAGAAAATAATTTTTTAAAATCGACACATTTTATTTTCTTTTTTTTCAGTAAAGTCCCTAGTTTATTTTTTAAGGGGGCCTACCTTATCCAACTTTGTTCATAACCTGGAAAAAACTTTTTGGGTTAGTTTTAAATCCCCAGCAACTTTAAAATTTATAGTCCCTTTTTTCTTTTCTTTTCCCCTTTTTTTAAAGTCTCTCTTAATGTCAATAACGATTCATAAGATGACCCTCACCTCTTTTTATACGCCTATAAA
>NC_069408.1:68108820-68135535 GCF_026875155.1 Cherax quadricarinatus
CTCCAGACTAAAGCCCGGCCTGCCGTTTCCCTGAACCCCCCATAAATTTTACTTTGCTCAAACTCCAACACACGTCAAGATTAAAAACCATTCGTCTCCATTCACTCCTACAAGCCGCTCAGACACGCTGCGGGAAGTCCAAGCCCCTCCACAAAAAACCCTCCTTTACACCCCCCCCAACCTTTCCTGGGCCCCACCCCTACCCCGCTTCCCTTTCCCACTACAGACGATACACTTTTAAAGCCCCATTCTGTTTCGCTCCATTCCTCTACATGTCCGAACCACCTCAAAAACCCTTTCCCTCCCCCTCGGGACAACATTTTGGTAATCCCGCACCTTCCTCCTAACTCCAAACTACATTCTCTGCATTTATTCACACCACACATTGCCCTCGACGACATCTCCACGCCCCAGCCTTCCCCTCGCTGCAACTTTCATACCCATGCTTCAACCCATATAAGAGCTTTGGGAAAAAACTAACTCTCATACATTCCCCTTTTTGCCTCCAAGGGAAAAAGTTCTTTGTCTCCAAAACTCCTAAGTGCACCACTCCCCCTTTTCCCCTCATCAACCTATGTTTCACCTCACCTTCATTGACCCATCCCTGACACTCCCTCCCAAATATCGAAACTTTCCCCTCCTCCATACTCTCTCTCCCAATCTGATATCCAATCTTTCATCCCAACTTTTTTTAAACCCTCATAACCTTACTTTTTTCCTGTATTCACTTTTAATTTTCTTTTTTTTTCACACCCAAACCCAAATTCATCCCCAAATCTCGCAACTTCTTTTCAAATCTCCCAAGAGCACAGTGTCATACAAAGAGCAACTGTGACAACCCCCCACTTTTTGGGGGTGATTCTTTATCTTTTAACTCACGCCTTTTGTCAGGACCCTGCATTTACTTCTCTTACAACCCCATCTAAAAATATTTTAAACAACCACGGGACATCACACATCCTTGTCAAAGGGCCTACTTTTACGGGGAAATAATTTCCCTTTTCTACATACTCAACTTGAGCTTCACACCTCGTAAAACTCTTCCTGCTTTCGTAACCTACCCCCCTACACCATACACCTGAAAACATCTGCCACATTCCCCCCCCTATCCCCCCTTCAAAACGCCTTTTCCAAATCCATAAATGCCACAAAGACCTCTTTACCCTTATCTAAATACTGTTTCCCCTTAAAAATGTTTAACTGTAAACACCGGTCCCCCAAAACCCCCTCCCTTTTTTCCTAAACCCTTCTTGTTCATCTGCTACCCTATTTTTCCGTCTTACTCTAATTCTTTCAAAAAAATCTACCATACACTTTACCAGGTAAACTCAACAGATTTACCCCCCTAAAATTTTTGCACCTCTTTTGTCCCCTTTGCCTTTAAAAAAAGGAACTATGCATCTCTCTCCCAATCCCTAGGTACCTTACCCTTTTCCATACATTTTAAATAATTCCCCCAACCACCCAAAACTAACCCCACCTGCTTTAACATTTCTATCTTTATCCCATCAATCCCGGGGCTTTACCCCCCTTTCATTTTACCTACTCCCACGAACTTTCCCCCCAATCCAACTGGCTCTTCCTCCTCCACAAGATGTTATTCCTCCTTGCCCTATACACGAAATCACAGCCTTTCCCTTTTCTTCATCACATTTTTCAATTTCCCCAAAAAATTTCCCTCCATCTTCCCAATGCCCTAACCCTCCATTTAATACTCTCCTCTCGTATTTTCAACGACAAAACCATTTTTTTCTCTAGGCTTCCTTAACTTGTTTAAACTCACTCCAAAAATTTTCTTATTTTCAACAAAATTGTTGATAACATCTCACCCACTCTCATTTGCTCTCTTTTTACATTTCTTCACCACTCCTTAACCTCTCTTTTTTTCTCCATATACCTTCCCTCCCTTTCTCACTTCTACTTTTTTAAAAACTTCTCATAGCTAAAATTTTTTTCCCCCCCTTTCTACTCTCTTTACATCATCATTCCCCCAATCGCTCCCCTTTCCTCCCGCACCCACTTTTCCGAACCACAAACTTCTGTGAACACTCAACACACATTTTTAAAACCCAACCCGATACCTTTCACCCCATGCCTATGCCCCCATTCCCCCTCTATCCCCCAAATAGCTTTTTTTACTTTCCCCAACTGCCTCCTCTTTGTTTTTTAAAAACCTTTTACCTCTCTCTTCCCGATGCTTCACTCTCCTTTATCCCATCCACCTTTTTCTCTCATGTAGCTCAACAAAAGTGATCTGATATATCTGTGGCCCCTCATAAACATGTACATCCTAAATCTACTCACAGTCTTTTTTCTACCATACATAATCCAACAAAAACTGCATTTCGCCCTACTCAAAATCTTTATACTTATTTATCCTCTTTTTCTTTAAAAAATGTTTTACCAAACAAACCCCTTTTCTATACAAGTTTAATCAAAGGGCTCCCCTTACATTTACACCTGGGAACCCCCCAAAATTTCCTACCACACCCCTCTAAAATTTTTCCTACTTTAGCATTCGGGCCCCCCACCACAATTACTCTCTCATTTGGGTTCAAAGGCTCCTATACATTCACTTAACTTTCCCCCAAAATCTCTCTTCCTCTGCATTCCTCTTTTCTCCTGGTGCAACCCCTTATTATGACCCATTTCTCGCACCAACCTTTACTTTAATCCATAAAATTCTTCTTTTAAAATTCATATTTTTTCTTTTCCCCCCTTCCATAACTGATCATTCAACTTTACGCTCCCCCCTTCCTTTGCTCAACCTCTCAATACCCCAATTTAATCCCATCTTTTCCCCCCACCGAAACCCCCCAAACCCCCTTCAGCTTTGTTTCGTTTAGGGCCAGGACACCAACTTCTTTCATTCATAACTCACAATCATCTGTTTCTTGTAAATCCGCACTACATCCACGCACATTCAACATCCCATTTTATAAATTTTTTCTTCTCTTTTTTTAGTAAATGTCTACAGGAAAGGGGGTTTACTACCCCATTGCCCCGGGCTTTTTTAGTCGCCTCATACGACACGCATGGGGTTACGGGGGAAAAATTTTTTCCACTTCCCCAGGGGAATAAAAAAATAAAGAAGAAAAAGAGCTATTTGAAAAAGGGGAAAAACCCTAGATGTATGTAATAATAGCCCTTTTGCGGTCTGTGAAAAAGTGACCAAAGGTAAGTAGGAGTACAAGGATCCCCTTTTTCTAGCGTGTTTATGAGACATATATATATATATCAATAAATCCTAAACAAGGGGATTTCAGAATAGCAAAACAAACCCCTGTGAAAGAATAAAAATCCAAGGGTTTTTGTAACGCTCACATTATCAAAACAATATAATTTTTATTATATATATAATATAAATATATATATATAATATAAATTTATATATAATATATATATAAAATAATATAATATATATTTATTTATATCACACTGGGCCATTCCCACCAAGGCAGGGCCCGAAAAAGAAAAACTTTCACCCCATTCACTCCATCACTTCTTTCCAAAAAGGTGCTTTACATACGTTTTTTAAACTCCAACATTAAAAACCCCCCCCCAAGTGCAGGCACTGTACTTCCCCTCCAGGACTCAAGTCCGGCCTGCCCGGTTTTCCCTGAATTTTCCCCTTTTAAAAAGTACTTTGCTCAAACTCCAACAGCACGTCAAGTATTAAAAACCTTTGTCTCCATTCACTCCTACAAACACGCTCACGCATGCCTGCTGGAATCCAACCCCTCGCACCAAAACCCCCTTTAACCCCCCCCCCTCCAAAAAATTCCTAGGCCACCCCCACCCCGCCTTCCTTCCACTACAGACGAACACTCTTGAAATCATTCTGTTTCGCTCCATTCTCTCTACATGTCCGAACCACCTCAACAACCCTTCCTCAGCCCTCTGGAACAACAGTTTTGGTAATCCCGCACCTCCTCCTAACTTCCAAACTACGAATTCTCTGCATTATATTCACACCACACATTGCCCTCAGACATGACATCTCCACTGGCCTCAGCCTTCTCCTCGCTGCAACATTCATCACCCACGCTTCACACCCATATAAGAGCGTTGGTAAAACTATACTCTCATACATTCTCCCTCTTTGCCTCCAAGGACAAAGTTCTTTGTCTCCACAGACTCCTAAGTGCACCACTCACTCTTTTTCCCTCATCAATTCTATGATTCACCTCATCTTTCATAGACCCATCCGCTGACACGTCCACTCCCAAATATCTGAATACGTTCACCTCCTCCATACTCTCTCTCTCCAATCTGATATTCAATCTTTCATCACCTAATCTTTTTGTTATCCTCATAACCTTACTCTTTCCTGTATTCACCTTTAATTTTCTTCTTTTGCACACCCTACCAAATTCGTCCACCAATCTCTGCAACTTCTCTTCAGAATCTCCCAAGAACACAGATCATCAGCAAGAGCAGCTGTGACAACTCCCACTTTGTGTGTGATTCTTTATCTTTTAACTCCACGCCTCTTGCCAAGACCCTCGCATTTACTTCTCTACAACCTCATCTATAAATATATTAAACACACCACGGTGACAATCACACATCCTTGTCTAAGGCCTACTTTTTCTGGGAAAAAATTTCCTCTTTCCTACATACTCTAACTTGAGCCTCACTATCCTCGTAAAAACTCTTCACTGCTTTCAGTAACCTACCTCCTACTCCATACACTTGCAACATCTGCCACATTGCCCCCCTATCCACCCTGTCATACGCCTTTTCCAAATCCATAAATGCCTTACGGAGGAAAGATTCTTTTCCACTTCCCCATGGACAATAGAAGAAATAAAAAAGAACAAGAGCTATTTAGAAAAAGGAGAAAAACCTAGATGTATGTATATATATATATATATATGCATGTGCGTGTCTGTGAGGTGTGACCAAAGTGTAAGTAGGAGTAGCAAGATATCCCTGTTATCCAGCGTGTTTATGAGACAGAAAAAGAAACCAGCAATCCTACCATCATGCAAAACAGTTACAGGTTTTTGTTTCACAGTCATCTGGCAGGACGGTAGTACTTCCCTGGGTGGTTGCTGTCTACCAACCTATTACCTATACATATACAACACATATATATATATATATATATATATAATATTATATATATATATATAATATATATATATATATATATACTAATATATATATATATATATATATATATATATATATATATATATATATATATATATATATATATATATATAAAATATAGGAAGTACCACCTCTGAAAATAAATGGTATAAAATACCGACCACAATGGAAATATAAACACATATGCAGTATAGTGTAATCCTTTATTGACTACGTTTCGCCCACACAGTGGGCTTTTTCAAGTCACAAACAGATCTACCTGGGGTGGAAGGGACGCGAGTATTTATAGTCAGGTTCAGAATGCTGAGGTCAGGTGGAGAATGCTGCATCTGATGATGTACCGAGTGGGGTTATAGAGTCTAAAATCTTGGGTAGCTTGGAACTGAGATTGGATAAGTTTGTGAGCAGACCTTCTACAGTGTTCTTCCATTCATGCGTTCTTATGTGGGATAGCGATGAAGAAGTTTCTTGGCAAGTGGTTCAGCTATGTTATAGAACCCACTATTACATAAGAACATAAGAAAGGAGGAACACTGCAGGAGGCCTGCTGGCCCATACTAGGCAGGTCCTTTACAATTCATCCCACTAACAAAACATTTGCCCAACCCAATTTTCAATGCCACCCAAGAAATAAGCTCTGATGTGAAAGTCCCACTCAAATCCAACCCTTCCCACTCATGTACTTATCCAACCTAGATTTGAAACTACCCAAAGTCCCAGCCTCAGTAACCCAACCAGGTAGACTGTTCCACTCATCAACTACCCTATTTCCAAACCAATACTTTCCTATGTCCTTTCTAAATCTAAACTTATCTAATTTAAATCCATTACTGCGGGTTCTCTCTTGGAGAGACATCCCCAAGACCTTATTATATCCCCTTTATTAATACCTATCTTCCACTTATACACTTCGATCAGGTCTCCCCTCATTCTTCGTCTAACAAGTGAATGTAACTTAAGAGTCTTCAATCTTTCTTCATAAGGAAGATTTCTAATGCTATGTATTAATTTAGTCATCCTACGCTGAATGTTTTCTAACGAATTTATGTCCATTTTGTAATACGGAGACCAGAACTGAGCTGCATAATCTAGGTGAGGCCTTACTAATGATGTATAAAGCTGCAGTATGACCTCTGGACTTCTGTTGCTTACACTTCTTGATATAAAATCCCAGTAATCTATTTGCCTTATTACGTACGCTTAGGCATTGCTGTCTTGGTTTAAGGTTTCTGCTCACCATAAAACCCCCCAAGTCCTTTTCGCAATCTGTATGGCTAAGTTCTACATCATTTAATTTATAAGTACTAGGGTTGTGGGCACTCCCAAGCTTCAGAACCCTTTGCTTTTTATCTACATTGGGAACTGCATCTCCCACTTATTTTTTTCGGGAGCAAGAATGAGTTTGTTTAAATCCTCCGAATTTTCCCCATAACATCTACGTTTAATCAATTATCCTACCCTTTTCTTTGTGTCAGGGCGAATTTGCCATATCACAGTAATTCCCTCATCAAGATCAAATTTTGGGCTTATCACAGAAATTTCCCCTCACCCAAGATAAATTGATATTTTAATTAAAAACAACAAGGGGCCCCAAGACTGATCCCTGTGGAACGCCCACTTGTTACAGTTTCCCCAAACTGGGTTTTTTTAAACCCCATTTAGGGAACTCTCGCTTCCTGTCAGTGGGGGCCATGACTCGATCCACGAGAGCATTTTTCCCCAATGCCATGAAGCTGCCATTTTCTTTAACACCCATGGGGGCGGAACTCTATAAAAAAGCCTTACAAAAATCAAAGAAAATTTAATATCAAATTTTTTAAATTGTGGTCAACAGCCTCAAAACCCTTTACTGAAGAAAGTTAAAAATTATTTAAAGGCAAGCCGGGCCTTTGTAAATCCATGCTGAGTATCATTAACCAAGCTATGCTTTTTTCGAGATGGTTTTCTTAAAATCCTCGGGGTTAAAATTTTAAATCTAAAATTTGCCTACAATTGGGGTCAGGCTTATTGGGAGGGTTAATTTGACGGAAACGACTTTTTCCCCTTTTTTTTAAAAAATGGGACTTACATTAGCCATTTCCACATATCGGGACACACACCTTTTAAGAATAAATTAAAATATTAGTTAATGGTTCACAGAATTCCTTTTTGCTTTTCCTTTAAAGGGAACCCTTAAAAAAATTTTTCATCGGGGCCCCCCGGGGGAAACTTTTTTTGCTTCATCTGTCTATTGTTTAAAACCAACCATCTCACAGTAAACTGTGTTTACAAAAATTTATTTCTTCTAGCCCACTTTTAAAAATTAATTACGGGAAATGTTTTTTAGTTTCTTCCTGTGTAAAAACTGGAGAAAAAAAAATTTATTTAAAATCAAGCACATTTCATTCTCTTTGTCAAAGTAAGATGCCCTTTAAGTTTTTTTTTAAGGGGGACTTTTTTATCTCAAAATTTTTGTTTATAGCCCGGGAAAAAAAATTTTTTTGGGTTTAAAGTTTTAAAAACCCCTAGCAATTTTAATTTCATAGCCCCCTTTTGGGCTTTTTTTTCCCCCTTTTTTTTAAGGGCCCCTCTTAATGTCAATATACGATTCAAAAGGGGAGGGACCCTACCTTTTGTTACGCCTAAAAATTTCCTTTTTTATGCCTATGGGATATTTGACCCCTATTATTCATCCATTTTGGGTCATTTTTTATTTGATCTAATTTCTTTATATGGGATAAACCTTTTTGAGCAGCAGGGTAAAAGTGTTCGGGGAAAACTGTCATTTTTGTTTTAACTTTTTTCCGTTCCCCCAAAAAGTCAACAGATGATAAGTTTTTCTCAAAAACCCCCCCAACCCGTAATCTGCTAAGCAAAAATCTGGGACTTTTATGAGTTATCGCTACAATCGTATTTCCTTTTCAATGCAAAAATTGTAATTGTTTTGGGTCGCTAGAAACCAAAAGTTCCCCTCTGAAATTTCAAAATTTTTAAACAAGGGTTTCCCTTTTTTCCCCAAAAACTAAGCCCAAGGGCAGGTTTTTTTCCCCTTTTCTGGGTTTCCCTTGCCAAAACTGCTTTCAAATAACAATCCTGAAATATTTCAAAGGGAAGGTAGTTTTTAAAAATTCCCAGTAAAAAAAATTTTCCAATAAACATGATTTAAATTTAAAAAGTCTCCTAAAATTACTACATTATCGTGCCTTGGGGCCCTTAAAATTTCCTCCCATAGTTTTTTTCCCTTGGCCCCCTATCAAATTTTGGGGGGACGGTATATCACTCCTAAATCGGGTTTTTTCATCCCCCTTTCTGAAAATTCAAACCCAAAAAAGACTCTGATAGGTGTTACTTCGACTTAATCCCCTTTTTTATCCCAAAAAAATTTCCCAAGCGATCTCGGACATAAAAATGCCACCCCACCCCCCCTCCCCAAAAAACTTCTATTTTCTTGGAAAAATTTTAAAAAACCCTGAATATGACATTTCCCCAGGCATGTCCCCCCCCCATTTTTGAATAAAACCCCCCGTCTCAGTTAAGGCAAATACATCAAAGTTACCCACATAGCAAAATAATCTCAAATGTCCAAACTTTTTCCTAAACACTACAGCAATTAGCTTTAAAAAACATTTAAAGACTCTCCTTTTCTTTACCCTTTCCCGCTCATTTCTATTTTTTTCTAAAATTTTTAAAACCCATTACTGTCCTTCACCCAAAGGCCCGGGTTTTCAATTTTCTATTTTCGTTTTTTTATTTTTACTAGTTCCCCTAGAACTCGTAATTTTTACTACACAGGGGGCTTCACTGTTTTTCCTGCCAAAAACCCCTACCACTAACTATTCTATTTTTTAAAATTTAATTCTCCTCCCCCCATTTTTCCCTGGTCCCCCCCCCACCTAGATAAGGGAACCCCTCCCCCAGCATTCATGTCATTTTTGCCATAGAAGAGGTCCCAGTTGTCAAAAGAATGTTCCCCCATTTTCTTTTAAAATAAATTTTCCAGCCAGCAAAATTTACCCCCAATTGCCCGGGCAACCCTTCATTTTCCAACTCCCCTCCTTGGCCCCAAAAAACCCCATATGAAAAAGGGGGTTTCCCCCCCTTTCTTTTAATTTTTTTCTATTGCTGACCTATAACCCCTAAACGGGTCCTCACTCCTTTCTCTGCCAACATCGTTGCCCAAAACCCCTGGGGACAGATAATAGGGTTGCTTTCCCCTTTTCCCTCTTTTTTTCATCCCCGACGGGAAAAAATATTTCCTTACCCAGCCCCCCGGAAAGGGAAAAATCTCCTTTACTCCTTTTCCTGTTTCCCTTAAGCAGAAAAGCCTATCCATATACCTAACTTGGCTATCCCCAAAAACAGCAATATTCTTAACCCTTCCTTTAAGGTCTTTCGTCGTGTGTTCCAATATCGAAATCACATTTTGTCGGGGGGAGCACTGAGAAAGTTTGGGGGGGGGGGGGGGCCACAACAGTTTTCACGGCAGTCTCTTTCTTTTTCATCGTTTTTTACCCTTTTCCCTTCGTCTTTTTATCGTCAACTTTTTTCCCTGGTCCAGGGCCCCCGACCATGTTTCCCCTTTTTTGACCTGAGGGCTCCAAAAACAGGGGGACTACTACGAATCTTCTTGTTTTCCCCCGGTCAGTCGCCGAAATTTTATTCGCCGACCTCAATTCTTTCCCTTTAAACTGTTGGTAAAATTGCCCCCGAAAAAGGGGGGCATCTTGCTTCAATTCTAGAGAGCGGGGCAAAAAGGGGCTTCACAGAGCCAAGTTTCAAAGTCAAAAAAATGCCCGTTTTTTTTGGGATTGCACTGGCTTCTGTGTTTTTGTACTTTTACTGGTTTTACTGTGTTATTGTTCTGTACTGGGCCTTCGTTTCTATTGTACTGTATGGTCTTCTGGTTATTGGGATTGTACTGGTCTTCCCGTGTTATTTGGGGTTTTAATGGGCTTTTGGTTAAAAATTTCTACTGGGCTTCGGGGTTTTTTGTGTTGTTTCGGGCTTCTGTGTTATTGTTTGTACTGGGCTTCTGTGCCCATTGTACTTTACTGGGGCTTTTGTGTTATTGGGATTGTAAAATGGGGCTTCTGTTTATTGTGTTGTTTTCTGGTTTTTCTGTTTAATTTTATGTACTGGTTTCTGTGGGTTTTTGTGTTTTTACTGGCCTCCGTGTTTATTGTACTGTACTGGTCTTTTTGTGCTATTGTTTTCTGTACTGGTCTTCTGTTTTATTGTATTGTTTCTGGTTTTTCCTTTTGTTATTGTTTTTTGTACTGGTTTTTGTGTTTTTTGTACTGTTTGGTTTGTGTTATTGTACGTACTTGGGCTTCTTGTTTTTTGTATTGGTTTCTGGTTTTTCTGTGTTATTGTACTGGGACTGGTCTTGTGTTATTTTTACTGTACTGGTCTTCTGTGTTTTTTGTATTGTAATGATCTTCTGTGTTATTGTACTGTAACTGGTCTTTGGGGTTATTGTTTCTGTTTCTGGTCTTTTTTGTGTATTGTATTGTAGTGATCTTCTGTGTTATTGTACTGTATGGTTTTTGTGTTAAAAGTACTGTACTGGTTTTTTTCGGGTTTTTGGGATTGTAAATGGTTTTTTCTGTGTCATTGTAACTTTTATGGTCTTTTGGGGTTATTGTACTTTCACTGGTCTTTTGGTGTTATTGTATTGTACTTGTCTTGTGTGTTATTGTACCCGTTTCTGGTTTGTGTTATTGTACTGTAATGGTCTTTTGTGTTATTGTACTGCACTGGGCTTGGTTTATTGTATTGTTTTGGCTTTTGTGTTATTGTACTGTACTGGTCCCTTTTTTATTGTATTTGTACTGGTCTTTTGTGTTTTTTGTAAAAACATGGTCTTCCTTTTTTTTGTAATGTACTGGTCTTCAGGTTATTGTATTTTTAAATGGTCTTCTGTGTAGTGTACTTTTATTTGGGCTTCTGTTTTTATTGTCTGTTTCTAGTCTTTTTGTTTATTGTACTTTTATGGGGCTTCTGTGTTCTTTTACTGTTAAATGGTCTTCTGGTGTTTTTGTACAGTACGGGGGTTTTTGTGTTTTTATTCTGTACTGGTCTTGTGTGTTTTGTAAAATGTGGGGTGGGGCTTTTGAGTTATTGACGTACTGGTCTTGTGTGTTATTGTTTGTACTGGTCTTGTGTTTATTTACTTCCTTTGGGGCTTGTGTGTTATTGTATTTTTACTGGTCTTTCTGTGTTTTTTGTACTGGGAGTGGGTTTTTGTTTATTGTTTTTTACTGGTCTTTTTGTGTTATTGTTTCTGTGCTGGTCTTTTGAGTTATTGTACTGTAATGGGGCTTGTGTGTTATTGTTCTGTACTGGGCTTGTGTGTTATTGTATTGTACTGGCTTCTGTGTTTTTGTAAATGTACTGTTCCTTCTGAGTTTTTTTGTTCTTTATGGCTTGTGTGTTTATTGGGACTGTACTGGTCTTGTGTGTTATTGGGTTTTGTATGGTCCTTTTTGTGTTATTGTAATTTTTTCTGGTTTTTCTGTGTTTTTTGTACTGTAAATGGTCTTCTGTGTTATTGTTCTGTACTGGTCTTGTGTGTTATTTTACTGGGGCCCGGGGGGGGGCCCGGGGGATTTTTGTACTGTACTGGTCTTGGTTTTTTATTTTACTGTACGGTCTTCTGTTTTTATTGTACTGTACTGGTCTTTGTATTATTGTTTCTGTGTTATTTTATTTTTACTTGTCTTCTGTGTTATTTTCACTGTATGGGTTTTTTGTGTTAAAGTTCGTACTGGTTTTTCTTTTGTCATTTTACTGTACTTGGGCTTGTGTGTTATTTTACGGGTGGGTTTTTTGTGTTATTATACTGTACTGGTCTTCTGTGTTATTGTATTGTAAGGGGCTTTGTGTTATTGTACTGTGTTTTTTGATTGTACTTGTCTTCTGTGTTATTGTACTGTACTGGTCTTGGTTATTGACTGTATTTGGGGGTTTTGTGTTAATTTTATTGTCTGGTCTTCTGTGTTATTGTCTGGGTTATTGTATTGTACTTTTCTTCTGGTTATTGTACTGAAATGGTCTTGTGTTATTTTAACTGTATGGTCTTCTGTGTTTTTTGTATTGTACTGGGCTTCTGTTTTATTGTACTGTGGGTTATTGTATTGTACTTGTCCTTTCTTTTGTTATTGGGACGTACTTTGGGCCTTTTGTTATTGTACTGTACTGGGGCTTCTGTGTTATTGTAATTTTAATGGTCTTCTGTTTTTAAGTTCTGTGTTTTGGATTGTTTTTGACTTCTGGTTATTGTACTGTACTGGTTTTTTTTGTTATTGTACTGTACGGTCTTCTTTTGTTATTGTATTGTAATGCTTTCTGTGTTATTGTACTGTGTTTTTTGTATTGTTTCTTGCTTCTGTGGGTATTGTACTGTTCTGGTCTTGTGTTTTTTGTATTGTACTGGTCTTCTGTGTTATTTTTAAATTGTATGGTCTTTTGTGTTATTTGTACTGTACTTTTCCCTTTTGTGTTATTTTAAATGTACTGGTCCTTTTGTTTTTATGTACTGTTTCTTGTCTTCTGTGTTATTGTACTGTACTGGTTTTTGTTTATTGTTTGTACTGGGCTTTCTGTGTTATTTTTACTTACTGGTTTCTGTGTTTTTTTTGGTACTGGTTTTTCTTTGTTATTGTACTGTACCCGGTCTTCTTGTTATTGTAAGTATTTTCTTCTGTGTTAAATTTTTACTGAAAAGGGCTTCGTTTAAAATTGGACCTGGTTTTTTGGCCTTTTTGACCTGACGGGGTTTTTTAAGGTTAAAGTTCGAACTGGTCCCTTTTGGGAAAAAATGTAAATGTACTGGGCTTCTGTGTTATTGTAAATGAACGGTCTTTTGGTTTTGTAAAAGTAACTGGCTTTTGTTTATTGTATTGTACGGTCTTTCTGTGTTAAATTTTATTGTACTGGTCTTCCCGTTTTATTGGGGACTGTATTTGGGCTTCTGTGGGTTTTTGTAAATTTTACTGGGTTTTTTTGTGTTTTTTGATTGTATGGTATTCTGTGTTATTGTCTTACTGGGGGCTTCTGGTTTTGTACTGTACTTGTCTTCTGTGTTTTTGTCTAATCTGGTCTTTTGTGTTATTGTACTGTACTGGTCTTGTGTGTTATTGTAAAAATTTCTGGTCTCAGTGGGTTTTTGTAAATGTACTGGTCTTTTGTGTTTTTTTGTACTGTAATGGTCTTCTGTTTTTTGTACGTAAATTTGGGCTTCTGTGTTATTGTTTCTGTACTGGTCAAAAGTGTTATTTTACTGTTTTCTGGTCTTCTCTGTTATTGTTTCTGGGACTTTGGGTTTTCTGTGTTTTTTTGTTTTCTGTACTGGTCTTCTGTGTTATTTTACTGTACTGGTCTTCCCGTGTTTTTTGTATTGAAGTGGTTTTTTCTGTGTTTTTGTATGTACCGGTCTTCTGTGTTATTTTTATTGTACTGGGGGGGGCTGGGGGGGGATTGACTTACTGGGCTTGGTTTGATTTTACTGGTTTTTCTGTGTTTTTGCCCTTGTATGGTCTTGTCTTATTGTACTGGGACTGGTCTTTTGTGTTAAATTTTAAATTTTGTTATAATTTTTGACAAAAAATTTACCTGGTATTGTCAAAAAGTTCCCGGTGACAGCAGGGGTAACATAAAAAAAAGTACAGCAACTTTCAATAAAAAAGCATTTCTAACAAAACACAAACTTTTCCCCTTTCCCTTTTTCAAAATTGCCTTTTAACTTTCCCCAATAAGGGAAATTTAAATTTTTTGTATGGGGAAAAAAATTAAAATTTTGCAAAAATCATTTTTGAACCCAACAGAAAAAAAAAGTATTTCACTGTGTTTTTGTTTATTATTAAATTTTAAAATTTTTTAATGCTCTTTTTGAACCGGTTTTTAATTTTTTCATTAACCCTAAATGAAAAATGTATTTGTTAAAGAACCAGAGAAAATAAAAGAAAAGGAAATTAATTTTTAAATCAGGGCTTGTTAATTTCCCATTCCCGGGTATTTTGGGGGAAATTTGGGGTTTTTTAAAAGGGTATAAAATTTACTTCACATATGCTTCTAAAATGTTTATCTGAGCGCCTCTGCAAAACAGTGTTTTTTGGTGGTGGGGTAAAGGCTAAATGAAAAAGTATTTTTTTGTGGGGGGTTTTTTCAATTATATAACGTGGGTGGGCACCAGCGAGTTCCACCAGGGCTACTGCAGGGAGCGAAGTCAAATAACACCTTCGATGCTACTGTCAGGGGGGCGAATCAGAATAACACCTTCGATCTACTGTCAGGGAGGCGAAGCAGAATAACACCTTCGATGCACTTCAGGGAGGCTGAAGAGAATAACACCTTCGATGCTACGTCAGGGGGCTGAAGTCAGAATAACACCTTCGAGCTATTCGGGGAAGGCTGAAGTAAAATAACACCTTCGATGCACGTCAGGGGGGCTGAAGTCAAATAAACCTTCGTTGCTACGTCGGGGGGGCTGAAGTCAGAAAAAACCTTCGATGCACGCGGGAGGCTGGTTGACGCTTTTGAATCCAAATTCCCAAAAGTCAGAAAAATAACAAATAAAAAAAAAAATTTATAATATAATTTTTTAAGTATATTATAATAAAATTTATACAAATTTTTCACCACTGTCACCCCTCAATTATCTCTGAGTTACCAACCTTCCCACGGGGAGGCCAGGTTACCAGACCTTTGCCACGGGGAGGCCAGTGTTACCAGACCTTGCCACGGGGGGCCATGTTACCAGACTTCCAGTTGGAGGCCAGTGTTCCCAGACCTTCCCACGGGGACCCAGTGTTCCCAAAACCTTTGCCACGTGGAGGCCATGTTACCAGACCTTGCCCACTGAAGGCCATGTTACCAGACCTTGCCACGTGGAGCCGGGTTTTACCAACCTTGCCACGTGGAGGCCATGTTACCAACCTTCCCACGGGGAGGCCGTGTTACCAGCCTTCCCACGGAGCCATGTTCCCAGACCTTGCCACGTGGGGGCCCAGTGTTACCAGCCCTTGCCACGTGGAGGCCGTGTTACCAACCGCCACGTGGGGGCCCAGTGTTACCAACCTTGCCACGTGGGGGGCCATGTTACCAGACCTTGCCACGGGAGGCCAGTTTTTCCAGACCTTGCCACGGGAGGCCGGGTTTTAAACCAGACCTTGCCACGGGGGCCAGTGGTTCGTCTTTAAAAGGCCCCCCCCCCCCTCCCCTTTTCCCCCCCAGGTTCATTTTCCGGGAATCCCCCGTGGGCCCCCGGGAGCCCCCCCTTCCTCATTTTCCTAAGGTCAGCCACCCTCTCTCTCTCTCTGCCTTCCAGCCCACCCTTTCCCCCGGGTTTCATGTATCCAGGAATCCACCCGTCCTCCTCCGGATGTTTTCCTTCCCTCACTTACCTAAGTCAGCCTCCCCAAACCGTATTCTTGTTTCCCCAGTTCTGTATCCAGAATCCTTCCGTCTACCCCGGATACTTCCTTTCCCCCCCTTTACCGAAGGTCAGCCTCACTGCATGTTTTCATGCTTACCCGGGTTTCTGTACCAGGAATCCTCCGCTCCTCCCGGTGTCTCCCCTTCCCCACTTACATAAGAACACCTCAACAAAAACCCTTTCCCTAAGTTCAGTACTAGGAATCCACCGCTCGCTCCCAGAAGTCTTCCCTTAACCACTTGCCTAAGGTCGGGGGGTTCCTTCCACGGATCAGTGTCTCCGGGACCACTTATGTCACCTCAGAGGACCCCCTTTTCCCCACTTCCCCAAAGCGGGGGCTTTCTTGCCTTACCCAGGTTCATGTATCCAGGAATCCTTCCGTCTACCACCGGGATATTTTCCCTTCCCCCTTACCGAAGGTCGCCTCAACTGCATGTATTCATGCCTTACCCAGGTTCATGTATCCAAAAACCATCCCCCCTCGCCCCCGGTGTCCCCCCCTTCCCCCACTTACCTAAGATCACCCAACAACAACCTTCCTCAAGTTTCATTTTCCAGGAATCCATCCGCTCGCTCCCAGATGTCTTCCCTTACCCACTTGCCTAAGGTCGGCGGTTCCTTCCAGGATTCAGGTCTCCGGGGAGTCCACTTATGTCACCTCAATGGACTCCCTTCCCCCTTCCCCAAAGTGGGCGTATTCTTCCGTACCCAGGATCTTTAATCCAGGAATCCTTCCGTCAAAACCCCCGGATATCTTCCCTTCCTCACTTACCCAAGGTCACCTCAACTGCATGTATTGATGCCTTACCCGGACATGTACCCAGGAATCCTTCTGCTACCGCCGATATCTTCCCCCCACTTACCCAAGGTCACCTTAACTGCATTATCATGCCTTAGCCGGGATCAGTACCGGGAAACCCTTCCGCTACCCCCGGGATATCTTCCCTTCCCCACTTACACAAGGTCAGCCCAACTGCGTATTCATCCTTCCCAGGTTCATGTATCCAGAATCCACCGCTCGCCCCCGGTTCCCTTCCCTTCCCCATTTAACCTTGATCAGCCTCAACAAAAACCCTTCCTCAATTTCGTATCCGGAATCCACCCGCTCGCTCCCAGATGTTTTCCCTTACCCATTGCCTAAGGTGGGGCGGTGCCTTCCCTGGATCAGTGTCTCCAGATCCACTTGTGTCATCTGAGTGGACTCCCTTCCCCACTTTTCGCAGAGTCAGCAGGCCTTCCCCGATCAGTGTCTCCAGATCCACTTTGTCACCTGATGGACTCCCTTCCCCACTTCCCCAAGTCAGCGGGCCCCCCCGGGATAGTGTCTCCGGGATTCCACTAGGTCACCTCAGGTGGCTCCCTTCCCCCACTTCCCCCAAGTCAGCGGTTGCCACCTTCAGTGACCCCTGCAGGAAATTTGGTCTTGCAGCTGGCTAGGGTAGAGACTTCCAGGTAGGTGGAATACTGGGGGTACACCACAGAAAACTGCGCCCCAGTAATTCACCCCAAGACGCCTGGACCGGGGTCAGCTAACGCCACCAAGCCCCTCACATTTCCCGCCCCCCTCCGAGAGGCAAATTTAACTAAATTTTGAAACCCTTTATTTTACACTATAAAAATATACAAAAAAACAAATTTTTTATTATTTGGGCTTTTAAAAGTATTTGTGTTTTATTTTTGCAAAATAAATCGAAATTTTTGTTAATTTGACCACCTCCATGATAACTTTTCCCATGTGACATGTTATTATTACACATTAAATACACGTGTTGTGTATGTTGCCATGTGTACAGGTGTTTTTATTGTCATGTGACATTTTGTATTTGATTGTCATGTGTACATGTTGTGTTTGATGATTGCATGTGTACAGTTGTAATTGTTTGCCCCATGTGTACATTTTTTTTGACGATTGCCCAGTTACATTGTTTGATTGTCAGGTACATGTGTTTGATTGTCTTTACAGTGTTTGATTTTGCATTGGTACATGTTGTTGATTGTCATGTGTACATTTAATAGTTGAATGTTTATAACGTTATAATCGGGTGTACATGTATTGTGTATGTGTAATGTCAAGGAAATCTCTAAATCTCCTCCAGAAAACTGAAACAAATTAAAAAACTTCTGGGTTTTTCGGCTAAATGAATTTGAAGGTCGCAAATGTTTGTAATATCATACATGACGAAAAATTAAATGTGTGTACAGAGTTTTTTTACACGGTTTTATTTAAAAAAGTTCGGTCTACATGAAAGGGTTGCCTTTTGGGGTGTACATATATAAATAAAAAAATATATATATAATATATAAAAATTATAAATATTAAATAATATTATAATATATATATATAAATATATATATATATATATATTAAAATATATATATATATAAAAATGTGAACACATACACATCACTACAAACACACATATATACATACATGTGTACACATACACATCACTTTCAAACACAGTACAACGACACACATAATACACACATGTGTACCATACACACATTAGAAACACCACAGTGTACACATACAAAATCATTAGAAACACACGCACCAACACACAAATATACAAAATTGTGTTCACTACACATTACAAAAACACACCTACCCAACACATATTTACATACATGGTACACAACACATCATACAAAACACTACTACCAAAACACATAATACATACATTTTACACAACACATCACTCAAACACACACCAACACACATTATACATTCATTGAAAAACATACACACACACAAAAAACACTACTACCAAAACACTTTTATACATACATGTGACACTACAAATCACTACAAACACACTACTACCAACACATAACATACATGTTAACTACACATCACTACAAAAACACTACTCCAACACACATATTACAACATGTGTACACATACACATCACACAAACACACTACATCAACACACATACATACATGTGTACACATATACATTACTACCAAACACAAATAACTTTTACACATACACATCATTACAAACCACAACTACCAACACATATTTTTTCTACATGGACACATACACATCACTACAAACACATATCAACACACAACTGCATTCATGTGTACACAATACATCATTACAAACACACTACCCCCAAAAACATATCATAAAATTGTACAATACACATTACAAACACACTCTAGCAACACACATATGTTACACACATACTCGCACAAACACACACTAAAACAACACACATACATACATGTGACACACAACATCGCTACAAAAACACTACACAACACACTAAAACATTTACACACATACACGCTACAAAAACACTACTATCAACACACATACAACATTTACACACATACATCGCTACAAACACATACTTCAACACACATAATACATGTGTACACACATACATCGCTACAAACACACTACAGCAACCCCACATGTTTACATGTTACACACATACATGCTACAAACACACTCTAGCAAACACAATATAAATGTGTACACACATACATCGCTACAAAAAACACACTAAACCCAAAACACACAAATTTTCATGGTACACATACACATCACCACAAACACACTATCAACAACCATATACTCATGTACATTACTCATTACAAACACACTACTAGCAACACACATAAAATTGTACCGTTATCCAGACATACCACCTCTCTCACCATTGTTTAATTAATTTAATATGTATAAATTTTTGAAGAAATTTAGAAAATTTTTGTTTAATTAAATAAGGTTTTAAAATTTTTTATGAAAAAAAATGTAAAAAGAGAAATTTGAAAAGTGAAACTTGAGAGACTTTTGGGTTTAAATAAAAAAAGAATTCTTTTTAAAATTTGTTTTTAAAAAGAATTAATTTTAAAAAACTCTCTCAGTTTTTCATACAAAAACTTTTCTCACTTCTTCATTAATAAAATAAGAAAACCTTTCACCGTCACAGAACAAAAAAAAAACTTTCTGGGGTGAAAATAAAAACTGTCAACTTGGATGATTTCCCTCTCTTGACAATAAGAATTTTGGTGGTGGCGCCACAACCTGGCCAGTACGACCCACAACCCGCCCCGACGACTGTATGTTTTTCACAACCTGGGCCCGTACACTGTGTTGCCACAAACCGGCCCAAAGACGTGTGTTGCCACAACCGGGCCCTACACTTTTGTTGCCACAACCTGGCCAGACGACTGTGTGTTTCCCCAAACCCGGCCCTAAGACTGTGGTTTTCCACAACCTGGCCCTACACTGTGTGTTGCCACAACCTGGCCTACGACGGTGTTGCCCCAACCTGGCCAGTAGGCGCCACAACCTGACCAGACGACGTGGTGCCACAACCTGGCCAGTACGACTGTGTGTTGCCACAACCTGGCCAGTACACCCCACAACCTCCAGTACGACTGTGGTTTTCCCAACCCGGCCAGTACACGTGTGTTGCCACAACCTGCCAGTACGACGCCACAACCCACCATAAACTGTGGTTTCCACAACCTGGCCCTACGACTGTGGTTGCCACAACCTGGCAGTACGACCCAAACCTGACCAAACGACTGTGTGTTTCCACAACCTGGCCAGACACTGTTGGGTTTTTCCCCAACCTGGGCCCATCGACGCCACAACCTACCCGTACGACTGTGTGTTCCCCAACCGGGCCCGTACGACTGTGTGTTGCCACAACCTGGCCAGTACGACGCCACAACCTGACCATACGACTGTGTGTTGCCACAACCCGGGCCCGTACACTGGTTGGGTTTCCACAACCGGCCAGTAACGCCCAACCTGACCAGACACTGTGGGGTTCCACAACCTGGGCCCGTACGACTGTGTTTGCCCCAACCCGGCCAGTACACTTTTGTTTGCCACAACCTGGCCAGTACACTGTGGTTCCACAACCGGCCCAGTACACTGTGTGTTCCCCGACCTGGGCCCGTACGACTGTGTCTGCCACAACCCCCAAAGATGGTTTTCCCAACCTGGGAGTACGACTGTGTGCTGCCACAACCTGGCCCGTAAAAGACTGGTGTTTCCCAACCTGGCCATACGACTGTGTGTTGCCACAACCGGCCAGTACACTGTTGCTGCCACAACCTGGCCATACGATGTGGCGCACAACCGGGCCCGAAAGACGTGGTTGCCACACCCCGGCCAGTACACTGTGTGTTGCCAACCCGGCCAGTACGACTGTGTGTTGCCACAACCGGCCCAAAAACTTTTGTTCCACAACCCGGCCATAGACTGTGGGGGTGCCCCAACCTGGCCAGAAAGACTGTGTGCTGCCCCAACCTGGCCATACACTGTGTGCTCCACAACCGGCCAGTACGACTGTGTTTTTTCACAAAACCGGCCATACGACTGTGTGTTTTTCCACAACCTGGCCAGTACACTGTTTTTTTGCACAACCTGGCCAGTACGACTGGTGTTCCACAACCTGGCCAGACGACTGTGTGTTGCCACAACCTGGGCCCTACACTGTGTTTCACAAAAACCCGGGCCCGTACGTCTGTGTGTTGCCACAACCGGCCATACGACTGTGTGTTCCACAACCTGGCCAGTACGACTGTGTTTTGCCCAACCCGGCCAGTAGACTGTTGTTGCCACAACCGGCCCGTACGACTGTGTGTTTCCACAACCTTTTTCCCGTAACTGTGTTTTGCCACAAAAACCTGGCCGTACACGTGTGGCTGCCACAACCTGGCCAGTCGACTGTGTGCTGCCACAACCTGGGCCCGTACCCACGTGTTTGCCCCAAAACCGGCCATACGACTGTTTCTGCCACAACTTTGGGCCCGACGACTGTGTGCGCTACAAAAACCCGGCCAGTACACTGGTGCTGCCACAACCTGGGGCCATAACTGTGTTTCCACCTGGCCATTTCACGTTGGGTTTCCAAAAACCTGGGCCCGTACGACGTGTGTTGCCACAACCTGGGCCCGACACTGTGGTTGCCACAAACCCGGCCAGACGACTGGTGTTGTCCCCCTGCCATACGACTGTATGTTTCCAAATGGGGGGGGGGGGGGGGGGGGGGGGGGGGGGGTTGCCCCAAATGGGGGGGGGGGGGGTTGAAGTGGGGGTTTAAAAGGATGTGTGTTGCCAAACCTGGCCCGTAGACTGTTGTTGCCACACCGGCCATACGACGTGTGTTGCCACAACCTGGCCAACGACTGTTGTGCCACAACCGGCCAGTACGCTGTGTTTGCCACAACCTGGGCCAACACTGGGTGCCACAACCTGGCCGTACACTGTTTTTCCACAACCTGGCCAGTACGCTGTTGTTTGCCCAACCTGGCCAGTACGTCTGTGTGTTGCCACAACCGGCCAGTACGACTGTGGTTTGCCACAACCTGGCCCGACGACGGTGTTTGCCCCAACCTGGCCCCTACGACTGTGGTTGCCAAACCTGGCCAGTAAAGACTGTGTTTGCCACAACCTGGCCAGTACACTGTGTGTCCACAACCGGCCTACACTGTGTGTTGCCACAACCTGGCCATACGACTTGTGCTGCCCAACCTGGGCCAAATACACTGTGTTTTGGGCCCCAACCTGGCCAGTAAAGCTGTGTTTTGCCACAACCTGCCAGTACGACGGTTTTTTGCCACAACCTGGCCAGTAACGACTGTGGTTGCCACAACCTGGCCATACACGTGTGGTTGCCACAAACCTGGCCAAATAGACTGTGTTGGGGTTCCACAACCTGGCCAGTCCCACTGTGTTTGCCACAACCTGGCCAGTCGATTTTGGTTCCACAACCTGGCCAGTACGACTGTGTTTGCCACAACCCTTTGGCCAGTACGACTGTGTGTTGCCACAAACCCGGCCAGTACGACTGTGGTTTTCCCCCCCAACCGCCGACCCAATTTTGTTCCTCCCAACCACAACCAATTTGTTTTCCCCCCACAATCAAAATAAGTCCTTTCCCCCCAAACCCCCACCTTCGCGCATCCTTCACACCCTTCCCAAATCTTTTTCCCCCTCACCCCCCCCCCCTCAAAACCTCTTTTTACATACATGCCTTTATTCTCGACTCCGGCCAAAAGTCCCAAAGTCCTACAAAGTTTACATTACCAAATCCTTTTCTGAGCCCTGCCCCCTCCCAAAAAACCCCCAAAAAAACGTAAAAGGGCCCCCCCTTCTTACTCATTTTACCTCCCCGCACCCTTAAAAGATACACTACAGCAACACTCCACACTTTGAGGGAATGGTATGGTGATACCGACAAGATGTGGAAAAAGACACTTATGTACAGTTCAGGACATTTATTAAAGGAAACGTTTCGCCACGAGTGGCGAAATGTCCTGAACTGTACATAAGTGTCTTTTTCCACACTCCACACTTTACTATAGACCAATGTATTGATGACAATCGCTGTTCATAGTTAGGTAACATCCCCTGCTCTTAGGCTCCGTATCCTGTTCACTACCTTTTCTCCCACCAACTCCGAGATCATTCGTCGAGCCTCCTGCTCATCAGCCATATATATAATTCCACAATTTTTTTTAGCCGGTCCGCCACTTCCCACCCAAACTCCAACCCCATTCCACCCCTCACCCACAAACCTATTTCTAGTAAGCACGATTTCGCTCTGTTTACACGCATTCCTGACGCCCTCCCAAGCATTTCCAACACCCTTCCTATCGTTCTCAGTCCTTCCACACCAGTGATCAGTACAGTTGTATCATCTACATATCCTACCACCTCATTGAATCCTGCCTCCTCCCCATTTGAACTCCCCCCCTCAACTATTTCATAAAACGGGTGCTGTATGCACGCGAACAAAATCTGAGACAAAGGACACGCTTGTCTCAGCCCTTTCTCCATTTCCACAATCCTACCCAACCTACCATTTATTTGCACCTTTACCACCGCCTCAGAATACAAGATCTCAGTGTTCTTCCCTCCTGCTTTTTCCTTACCAACACAACCACACCTGTCCTCTGTGTCATTCCTAACTTTCCTTCCCTTAACATACAATTCATTACTTTCACTAGACAGTATGGGCCAGTAGGCCTGTATCAGTGCTCCTCCTTTCTTATGTTCTTACGTTCTACAAATTTATATTGTCTTCATGCGGCAGTTGGCTTCAGCATATTTTCAGAGTCACTGCTCATTCTCTTGAGGCAGTGCTTTATATTCTTGTTACTCGTGCTTATCTAGCAACAATATTCATGACTTATTTGGTTCTAGTTATAATGTTCGTCTTTGATATTGAGTTTGTATCGAAATAGCAAACTGCAGTCAGTAGTGAGGAAGAAGCCATGGGTCAGGTGGGGTTGGAACCCATGGCGAAGGAATCGTAAAACTCCGGGCCAGTGCAATATCGTGAGTCAGTACACAAATAACCCGCACATAAAAGAGAGAAGCTTACGACGACGTTTCGGTCCGACTTGGACCATTGACAAAGTCACACTAACCAGAGGTGGAGTAGGACGGCTATATATAGGACGCCTATATATAGCCGTCCTACTCCACCTCTGGTTAGTGGAAGATTGAGACACTTATGCAGCATATGGAATCTTTATTCAGGAAACGTTTCGCCACACAGTGGCTTCATCAGTCCAATACAAAGAGGAAGGCGTAAGGAGAGGAGGAGAATGAGGTAATCAGTCCCTCAACCTGGAGTCGATGTGTTCAGTCCATCAATCTTGTAGAATGTACAGCATAGGCAAAGCAAAGCAAACAAGTTTAGGTAAGATCCCAATGGGATGAGCGGGGAAGACGGGACAGATGAAGAATAGCTCTGGAGAGGAGTGTTCTTAGTAAGAGAAATAGAGCCAGGGCTTAACCCAGCAGCTAAGGCGATCGTGGGGCAGACTTGAGAACAGGAATAGCAGGGACTGTTGCATTGAACTTGTTGTAGTTGAAGTCTTGAATCTTGAGTAGCTGGCAGCAGGCTAGGTCACATCAGAGGGTAAAAACACATATGGGAGTTATAGGAGTAACTGAGGAGGCAGGTTTAGCAATGGAGCCATTTTCAAACTTTTTGAAGCTGCTTCTAGATAGGGGGTAATAATTTGGGCCTTGTTGCTGAAGGTGAAACGTAGAGGCTTGATGAACTCAAGAACTTGGGGTGAGTGTGAAGTGAAGCGGTGATTCACATGCATACTTGACTGTTCCAGCACCGAGGCTTTTGTAGATTTTCAGTACAGGTCATGGTGTCAGTATTTGAAGAGAAGTGTAAAAGGTAAGGTTTTCCCATGAGGGTTTACTGGAGTCGTCGTTATCTTCCTCTTCTGGAGTGGATTCACTGGGAGAATCTACAATGGTGGTAGCAGGTGACTGAGGTTCGACAGGAGCAGCTGTGAGGTGTGATGGTTGTGTAACAGTAGCTGGGAGAGGTGGGAGGGGGTGGTTGAGGCAACTTGATCAACGTTGTCAGCGGTGGAAGTGGTTATAGAAGTTACAGGAGCAGTTGCTTGGGCAGGAGACAGGTCTGTAGGTGCAGTAAAGTTCAGGACGTTGGGAAGGATCTTGAGGATGTCTTCTGAAGGTGTGGATTCCGGAAAATTGAAGGCAGGCATGTTGTTCAGACGGAATAGTTCGTTAATAGTGGTGTTGAAAGTGCCGGGGTTTGCTGCGTTTGCAAGGTGTGCATACACCATGCAGTACAGCACCTTGGAAGGAGCACCGTCGGGGAGTGGAGAGAGGGAGTTGCTGGGCGATGGTGCCTGTAGATTAGCGTGTAGAGTCTTGATGGCGTCGGTTTGTGGTTGGTTATTGCAGCGTATGTCGGTGAATTGGAGGTTTTCTTCAGAACTTTAGTTTTCTTCAATATGATTTCTTTCCTGAGTGGGCACTTTGCTGCAAGGGTATGATGATTACCCTTGCAGTTAAGACATGTTGGTGTTGTAGTAATGGTGCAGATCTGAAATCGTGTCCATCATTCCCACATTTTGAACAAAACTTCTTATTCTTGATGGGGCAGTCCTGGTGGTGTGATTATAGGAGTAGCAGTCCAGCAGTGGGAGATGTATGTGAAACGTTCTTGTTCTATATGACTTGGGTGAATGTGGTAATATGAGATGGCCAGACCGTCAGAGAGAGCTTGGGCAGCCATGGAGATGTCTGAGAATGTAATCTTTAGCATTGATGTGGCGTTGGGGATCTTTGAGATGCTGTCTACCGAGGCCCACGTGTTTTTGTTCCTCAATAGATGTCTTCAGTGCTTCAGTAGAGAGAGAGGTGACGATATTGTCAAGTTTTTCACAAAGACCGAACGTTTCGACTTCAAGAATGGAGACGGGGATAGAGTGAATTGTTCTGTTTGTAGGGTCCTAATTGAAGAGTCGTCCATTAGTTTTAGTGCTTCCGTGTCATCTGTGCAGACACAATGAAGGATCTTTCAGAGAGTGGATTGCCGTAAATTTGACCTGCAGGTAGGTCTTAACGACGGTAGCTAAAGCTAACTTCGAGGAGTCATTTATTGCACCATTCACAGGCTTGATTTTCACACGATTCGACAGCATTGTGAAAAGGATATCACGTTTGTAGAATATAAATTCTACACCCCGACAGGGTCGAAGAGAGGCTTCTTGCGGTGTAGAGCCGACAGCATAGGGCCGTAGACGTGGCTTATATACTGTAGTGAGGTGACGTGAAGCAGATGGAGGCGGGGTCATAGTGGTACCATCCACTAGTCGAAGTAGGTCTTCGTCCAAAGGTTGAACAAGTGTTGAAGAATTCTTTGTAACAAGATCCCATGATGCTGCAGTGTCCGACAGTTGTGATGAATGGTTTGAAAAACCGACAAGTTGAAGATTGAGACACTTATGCAGCATATGGAAATCTTTATTCAGGAAACTTTTCGCCACATAGTGGCTTCATCAGTCCAATACAAAGAGGAAGGCGTAAGGAGAGGAGGAGAATGAGGTAATCAGTCCCTCTTTGTATTGGACTGATGAAGCCACTGTGTGGCGAAACGTTTCCTGGGAAAAAAGATTTCCATATGCTGCATAAGTGTCTCAATCTTCAAATTGTCGGTTTTTTAAACCATTCATCACAACTGTCGGACACTGCAGCATCATGGATCTTGTTACAAAGAATTTCTTCAACACTTGTTCAACCTGAACATTAAAATGGTATGAAATACCGACAATTGTTAGGTAAGACACATATCAACAGTTAGGGACTTTATTTCGAAAAGTTTTGCCTACCAGTAGGCTTCTCAGTCGAGGAAAAGAAAGGGGGG
>NC_069408.1:68136035-68186914 GCF_026875155.1 Cherax quadricarinatus
GCACGGGGCCACCTCCGCGGAGGCACTTGGCCACCCTTTTGAGAGGCACTTGCCCACCTCTGCTGAGAGGCACTTGGCCACCTCTGCTGAGGGGCACTTAGCCACCTCCGCTAGAGGCACTTGGCCATCACCGCTGAGAGGTACTTGGCCATCCCCGCTGAGAGGCACTTGGCCACCCCCGCTGAGAGGCACTTGACCACCTCTGCTGAGAGGCACTTGGCCACCCCCACTGAGAGGCACTTGGCCACCTCCGCTGAGAGGCACTTGGCCATCCCCGCTGAGAGGCACTTGGCCCCCTCCGCTGAGAGGCACTTGGCCACCTCTGCTGAAAGGCACTTGGTCACACCCGCTGATGAGCTCTTGGCCACCTCTGCTGAGAGGCACTTGGCCACCTCTGCTGCTCACATCTGTCACGTAGTGCCTGGAGTTTACCTAGAGAGAGTTCCGGGGGTCAACGTCCCCGCGGCCCGGTCTATGACCAGGCCTCCTGGTGGATCAGAGCCTGATCAACCAAGCTGTTACTGCTGGCTGCACGCAAACCAACGTACGAGCCACAGTTTGGCTGGTCAGGTACCGACTTTAGGTGCTTGTCCAGTGCCAGCTTGAAGACTGCCAGGGGTCTATTGGTAATCCCCCTTATGTATGCTGGGAGGCAGTTGAACAGTCTCGGGCCCCTGACACTTATTGTATGGTCTCTTAACGTGCTAGTGACACCCCTGCTTTTCATTGGGGGGATGTTGCATCGTCCTGCCAAGTCTTTTGCTTTCATAGTGAGTGATTTTCGTGTGCAAGTTCGGTACTAGTCCCTCTAGGATTTTCCAGGTGTATATAATCATGTATCTCTCCCGCCTGCGTTCCAGGAATACAGGTTCAGGAACCTCAGCGCTCCCAGTAATTGAGGTGTTTTATCTCCGTTATCGGGTGTCATCTGCAAAGGAAGACACGGTGCTGTGGCTGACATCCTTGTCTATGTCAATATGAGGAAGAGGAACAAGATGGGAGCGAGTACTGTGCCTTGTGGAACAGAGCTTTTCACCATAGCCACCTCGGACTTTACTCTGTTGACTACTACTCTTTGTGTTCTATTTGTGAGGAAATTAATAGATCCTCGACCAACTTTTCCTGTTATTCTTTTAGCACGCATTTTGTGCGCTATTACGCCATGGTCACTACTTGTCGAAGGCTTTTGCAAAGTCTGTATATATTACATCTGCATTCTTTTTGGCTTCCAGTGCATCTAGGACCTTGTCGTAGTGATCCAATAGATGAGACAGACAGGAGCAACCTGTTCTAAACGTATGTTGCCCTGGGTTGTGTAATTGATGGGTTTCTAGATGGGTGGCGATCTTGCTTCTTAGGGCCCTTTCAAAGATTTTTATGATATGGGATGTTAGTGCTATCGTCTGTAGTTCTTTGCTGTTGCTTTACTGCCCCCTTTGTGGAGTGGGGCTATGTCTGTTGTTTTTAGTAACTGTGGGACGACCCCCGTGTCCATGCTCCCTCTCCATAGGATGGTAAAGCTCGTGATAGGGGCTTCTCGCAATTCTTGATGAACACGGAGTTCCACGAGTCTGGTCCTGGGGCAGAGTGATAATAGTAAAACTTTTTGCAAATATATGTATCTTATATGAGTGAAATATAATAAAATAGACTTCTAAAGGCAACAAAAAACTCACTGAAGATCATACAGTGTAACGAGCGATCATACAGTGTAACGAGCGATCATACAGTGTAACGAGCGTTCATACAGTGTAACGAGCGAACATACAGTAATAACGAGCGATCATACAGTGTATCGAGCGATCATACAGTGTAACGAGCGATCATACAGTGTAACGAGCGATCATACAGTGTAACGAGCGTTCATACAGTGTAACGAGCGAACATACAGTATAACGAGCGATCATACAGTGTATCGAGCGATCATACAGTGTAACGAGCGATCATACAGTGTAACGAGCGAACATACAGTATAACGAGCGATCATACAGTGTAACGAGCGATCATACAGTGTAACGAGCGATCATACAGTGTAACGAGCGAACATACAGTATAACGAGCGATCATACAGTGTAACGAGCGATCACACAGTGTAACGAGCGATCATACAGTGTAACGAGCGATCATACAGTGTAACGAGCGATCATACAGTGTGACTAGCGATCATACAGTGTAACGAGCTATCATACAGTGTAACGACGAGCAATCATACAGTGTAACGAGCGATCATACAAGTGTAACGAGCGATCATACAGTGTAACGAGCGATCATACAGTGTAACGAGCGATCATAAGGGTAATGAGCGATCATACAGACAGTGTAAGGAGCGATCATACAGTGTAACGAGCGATCATACAGTGTAACGAGCGATCATACAGTGTAACGAGCGATCACAAAGGTAACGAGCGATCATACAGTATAACGAGCGATCATACAGTGTAACGAGCGATCATACAGTGTAACGAGCGATCATACAGTGTAACGAGCGATCATACAGTATAACGAGCGATCATACAGTGTAACGAGCGATCATACAGTGTAACGAGCGATCATACAGTGTAACGAGCGATCATACAGTGTAACGAGCGATCATACAGACAGTGTGACGAGCGATCATACAATGTAACGAGCGATCATACAGTGTAACGAGCGATCATACAGTGTAACGAGCGATCATACAGTGTAACGAGCAATCATACAGACAGTGTAAGGAGCGATCATACAGTGTAACGAGCGATCATACAGTGTAACGAGCGATCATACAGTGTAACGAGCGATCATACAGTGTAACGAGCGATCATACAAAGTAACGAGCGATCATACAGTATAACGAGCGATCATACAGTGTAACGAGCGATCATACAGTGTAACGAGCGATCATACAGTATAACGAGCGATCATACAGTGTAATGAGCGATCATACAGTGTAACGAGCGATCATACAGTGTAACGAGCGATCATACAGTGTAACGAGCGATCATACAGTGTAACGAACGATCATGCAGAGTAACGAGCGATCATACAGTATAACGAGCGATCATACAGTGTAACGAGCGATCATACAGTGTAACGAGCGATCATACAGTGTAACGAGCGATCATACAGTATAACGAGCGATCATACAGAGTAACGAGCGATCATACAGATAACTAGCGATCATACATTGTAACGAGCGATCATACAGTGTAACGAGCAATCATACAGTATAAAAGAGCGATCATAGAGTGTAATGAGCGATCATACAGTGTAAAGAGCGATCATACAGTGTAACGAGCGATCATACAGTGTAGCGAGCGATCATACAGTGTAACGAGCGATCATACAGAGTAACGAGCGATCATACAGTATAACGAGCGATCAACAGTGTAACGAGCGATCATACAGTGTAACGAGCGATCATACAGTATAACGAGCGATCATACAGTGTAATGAGCGATCATACAGTGTAACGAGCGATCATAAAGTGTAACGAGCGATCATACAGTGTAACGAGCGATCATACAGTGTAACGAGCGATCATACAGACAGTGTGACGAGCGATCATACAATGTAATGAGCGATCATACAGTGTAACGAGCGATCATACAGTGTAACGAGCGAACATACAGTGAAACGAGCGATCATACAGACAGTGTAAGGAGCGATCATATAGTGTAACGAGCGATCATACAGTGTAACGAGCGATCATACAGTGTAACGAGCGATCATACAGTGTAACGAGCGATCATACAGAGTAACGAGCGATCATACAGTATAACGAGCGATCATACAGTGTAACGAGCGATCATACAGTGTAACGAGCGATCATACAGTATAACGAGCGATCATACAGTGTAATAGCGATCATACAGTGTAACGAGCGATCATACAGTGTAACGAGCGATCATACAGTGTAATGAGCGATCATACAGTATAACGAGCTATCATACAGTGTAACGAGCGATCATACAGTGTAACGAGCGGTCATACAGTGTAACGAGCGATCATACAGTGGTAACGAGCGATCATACAGTGTAACGAGCGATCATACAGTGTAACGAGCGATCACACAATGTAACGATGCGATCATACAGTGTAACGAGCGATCATACAGTCAGTGTAGCGAGCAATCATACGTGTAACGAGCGATCATACAGTGTAACGAGCGATCATACAGTTAACGAGCGATCATACAGTATAACGAGCGATCATACATTGTAACGAGCGATCATACAGTGTAACGAGCTATCATACAGTGTAACGAGCAATCATACAGTGTAACGAGCGATCATACAGTGTAACGAGCGATCATACAGTGTAACGAGCGATCATACAGTGTAACGAGCGATCATACAGTGTAACGAGCGATCATACAGTGTGACGAGCGATCATACAATGTAAAGAGCGATTATACAGTGTAACGAGCGATCATACAGTGTAACGAGCGATCATACAGTGTAACGAGCGATCATACAGTGTAATGAGCGATCATACAGACAGTGTGACGAGCGATCATACAATGTAACGAGCGATCATACAGTGTAACGAGCGATCATACAGTGTAACGAGCGTGTCATGTAGGGGGGTAATGATTGAAAGGGATATAAGTGGGGAATATGGGAGTAAGGGATTATGTAGGCAGGGGAGAGGCGAGGTGGTAGGAGTGAGGTATGCGGAGGTAGGTACGTAATGTGAGGTCACTGGTGACTACACCTTCACCTCTCATTACTCTACCCGTCACACTACACTACTCACCCTCTCACTACTTTAACTAAACATAAATAAATGGAGAAAATAACGGGGACAGTGAATATTACTATTCTACTCAAAAACAGTTTATTATTAAGCCCTTGTACAATAATATATTTGAGAACAGGAGTACATTGGGGTTTAGATAAATGGGGTGGTACACATAAGCAGTGAGACAGGGAATACAATTAGCTTGGCGAAACAGAATATTACTTACAATATAGTAAAGAGGACAGTTCACTACAGGAACTAAGCCACAGGTCCCAAGACCTACACAGCACGAGTACTGCCCCAAGCCAGTACTCTGCCCAATGCCTTCAACAGTCTCCTCCAGAGACTTCAGTAGCCTTCTCCCGAGCCCTGCACCCCAGCAGCAGCTCCGCTCGAATCTCTGCTCAGGAGCTCTGCATCCCAGCAGCAGCTCCGCTCGAATCTCTGCTCAGGAGCTCTGCACCCCGGCAGCAGCTCCGCTCGAGTCTGCTGATCATGCTCTTCCTTGGGCTTTTATGGTGGTCCAAGCACCCTCCACAACGGTGTATGTACCACGTGTTGCGACCTGACGCCGAGCTCTGACGCTGTTAAGAACAAAAGACCTCAGACGTGGGCGTGGCTACAGACGTCTGCCAAGGCAAGGTGTGACCATATAATTGGTTAAATTAGGTCTCCCCAGAGACCTCACAAGCCCAGCTGGACTACATCACATCCCCCTTTCTCCCCCAATTTAAAATATCTGAGAACTAGGACAATTTGTCCTAGTTATTAGACTATTTTAATCCTAATCCCTTAAATCTATTACAATACAAAGACAAAATTATACATAATACAGTTATATTTCCCTCAACCTCCTCAACTACCACAAGGCAGCATAATCAGTACTTCTGGCATTTGGCCAGCATAATAGTCGCTCTCTGGTGCAAAGCCTCCTTACCCGTCATTTCTCCTTAAACCTAAATATCGGGCTCCAGTGCCTTCCCTACTTCTACTAGAAATGCACTAGCCAATGCTAGTCACCCTCGCACGTTAACCATTGGGCCAAACCTCTCTAGGCTTCTATGGCGTGGAAAACTGCTCCAACGGGTTGCATTCTTTCAAGTAACTGCAACTGGACCACTTCACGACCACCAAGGTCGCATTTTCGGCACACTTCACATGCACACTACAACATCTGAAAATCGAGACAGGGCAGGCATCGCAGCTAAGACCCTCCATATCCTATGCCACTACTAGATTCACTGGCCTCATAAAACAAGGCGGCCATAATCACTGGACCGTTTTCAAGGTCACCTTATTCCACACAGGTAACACTAACACTTCTGGCAAGTCAAAGTAGGCTGGGGACATCTCACACTCTTAATTGTCTCTCATGGCTGGCAGGGCATCCCCGCATACCTGTCGCACAGGTCGACCAACAAGGCAGGATACACCTCCATTCCGCCCTTGAAAGCAGGCTGGTCCCAGCAGCTGGAGTCCATCTCCGCGGCTCACTTCCTTCCATATCTCGGAGGATGGCAGCTCCATCATAGTAGATTCTCCTGTCCTGGCACACCAGCCAGAATCCCTCACACACCACTGCAGCATCACCGCCATCTCCTCCTTTTGAGCTAGGCAGCATCGCAGCACGGCCGTATCACAGCAGCACACAGCACGGCCACAGCATCGCAGCACGGTCCCAGCATCACAGCACGGCCGCAGCATCTCAACATCAGCGCACGACCGCAGCATCTCAACATCACAGCACGGCCGTATCACAGCAGCACACAGCACGGCCACAGCATCGCAGCATGGCTACAGCATCGCAGCACGGTCGTATCACAGCAGCACACAGCACGGCCACAGCATCGCAGCATGGCTACAGCATCGCAGCACGGTCCCAGCATCTCAGCACGGCTGCAGCATCTCAGCAGCATCACAGCAGCCGACATCAGCAGTAGCAGGCTATGGTCAGTTGCTGGAGGTGAGGTGAGGTCACTTCAGGTCATCAACAGCAGGTGCGGTCCGCGGGTGATGATCACAGAGGCTGGGTGACGCAGACAGACACCCACTACAATTGATGACAGACCAGGGCAGCAATACATCTACTGGGGCACATCAGCTGGGTGACTGGGCACATCAGCTGGGTGACTGGGCACATCAGCTTGGTGACTGGGCACATCAGGTGGACAGCAATCATAGGCAACTCTTCAATGGGTGATAGTTGTGGGTGAGTCTTCCAAGGCGGGCTGGGTGACTCCTCGTTCCTCTGTAAATATTCAATTTCGACCAGTAAGTGCTTCCCCCAAAAGTCTCACCCAAATACTGATATTCTCCACCATTTATCTCAAACCAACAACCAACTCCACCAAATATAATATTACACCCAAACAATTACTCAGACCCACCGTCTGAAAAAAAGGTCAGTTAAGGTCACTAGGATTATAATATCACACTGATATTTACTTTAACTTTACACACACAAGAAAAAAAATGGTAGCATAACATAAGTATAACCGAGCAGTCAAAAATAAGGCACATGGGACTGGTTCCTACTATAAAAATAAGAAGAACCACCACCGCTTAGACACCATGTCATGTAGGGGGTAATGATTGAATAGGATATAAGTGGGGAATATGGGAGTAAGGGATTATGTAGGCAGGGGAGAGGCAGGCGAGGTGGTAGGAGTGAGATGATTAGCGGAGGTAGGTAGGTAATGACAGGTCAGTGGTGACCACCACGACATTCTCATTAACTCTACACTACTCACTAACATATGCCTCGCCCACTCTTCACTCATATATAAACATAATAAAATATGAGAAATAGGAATAGCTAATAACGGGGACAGTGAATATTACTATTCTACTCAAACACAGTTTATTATTAAGTCTTTGTACAATAATATATTTGGGAACAGGAGAACATTATTGTGGTTTAGATAAATGGGGTGGTACACATAAGCAGTGAGACAGGGAACACAATCAACTTGACCAAAATGAATGTAACTTACAATATAGCACAGAGGACAGTTCACTACAGGAACTAAGCCACAGGTCCCAAGACCTATACAGCACGAGTAATGCGCCAAGCCAGTACTCTGCCCACTGCCTCCAACAGTCTCCTCCAGAGACTTCAGCAGCCTTCTCCCGAGCCCTGCACCCCAACAGCAGCTCCGCTCGAATCTCTGCTCAGGAGCTCTGCATCCCAGCAGCAGCTCCGCTCGAATCTCCCTACTCAGCTCTTCCTTGGGTTTTTATGGTGGTCCAAGCACCCTCCACAACGGTGTATGTACCACGTGTTGCGACCTGACGCCGAGCTCTGACGCTGTTAAGAACAAAAGACCTCAGACGTGGGCGTGGCTACAGACGTCTGCCAAGGCAAGGTGTGACCATATAATTGGTTAAATTAGGTCTCCCCAGAGACCTCACAAGCCCAGCTGGACTACATCACAAGCGATCATACAGTGCAACTAGCGATCATACAGTGTAACGAGCGATCATACAGAGTAACGAGCGATCATACAGTATAACGAGCGATCATACAGTGTAACGAGCGATCATACAGTGTAACGAGCGATCATACAGTATAACGAGCGATCATACAGTGTAATGAGCGATCATACAGTGTAACGAGCGATCATACAGTGAAAGGAGCGATCATACAGTGTAACGAGCGATCATACAGTGTAACGAGCGGTCATACAGTACAACGAGCGATCATACAGTGTAACGAGCGATAATACAGTGTAACGAGCGATCATACAGTGTAACGAGCGATCACACAATGTAACGAGCGATCATACAGTGTAACGAGCGATCATACAGTCAGTGTAACGAGCAATCATACAGTGTAACGAGCGATCATACAGTGTAACGAGCGATCATACAGTGTAACGAGCGATCATACAGTGTAACGAGCGATCATACATTGTAACGAGCGATCATACAGTGTAACGAGCTATCATACAGTGTAACGAGCAATCATACAGTGTAACGAGCGATCATACAGTGTAACGAGCGATCATACAGTGTAACGAGCGATCATACAGTGTAACGAGCGATCATACAGTGTAACGAGCGATCATACAGTGTAGCGAGCGATCATACAGTATAACGAGCGATCATACAGTGTAACGAGCGATCATACAGTGTAACGAGCGATCATACAGACAATGTAACGAGCGATCATACAGAGAGTGTAAGGAGCGATCATACAGTGTAACGAGCGATCATACAGACATTGTAACGAGAGATCATACAGTGTAACAAGCGATCATACAGTGTAACGAGCGATCATACAGTGTAACGAGCGATCATAAAGTGTGAAGAGCGATCATATAGTGTAACGAGCGATCATACAGTGTAACGAGCGATCATACAGCGTAACGAGCGATCATACAGGCAGTGTAAGGAGCGAACATACAGTGTAACGAGCGATCATACAGACAATGTAACGAGCGATCATACAGACAGTGTAACGAGCTATCATACAGTGTAACGAGCGATCATACAGTGTAACGAGCGATCATACAGTGTAACGAGCGATCATACAGACAGTGTAACGAGCGATCATACAGTGTAACTAGCGATCATACAGTGTAACGAGCAATCATACAGTGTAACGAGCGATCATACAGTGTAACGAGCGATCATACAGACAGTGGAACGAGTGATCATACAATGTAACGAGCAATCATACAGTGTAACGAGCGATCATACAGTGTAACGAGCGATCATACATTGTAACGAGCGATCATACAGTGTAACGAGCGATCATACAGTCAGTGTAACGAGCAATCATAGTGTAACGAGCGATCATACAGTGTAACGAGCGATCATACAGTGTAACGAGCGATCATACAGACAGTGTGACGAGCGATCATACAGTGTAACGAGCTATCATACAGTGTAACGAGCAATCATACACTGTAACGAGCGATCATACAGACAGTGTAAGGAGCGATTATACAGTGTAACGAGCGATCATACAGAGTAACGAGTGATCATACAGACAGTGTAGCGAGCGATCATACAGTGTAAGGAGCGATCATACAGTGTAACGAGCGATCATACAGACAGTGTAAGGAGCGATCATACATTGTATCGAGCGATCATACAGTGTAACAAGCGATCATACAGCGTAACGAGCGATCATACAGACAGTGTAAGGAGCGATCATACAGTGTAACGAGCGATCATACAGACAATGTAACGAGCGATCATACAGTGTAACGAGCGATCATACAGTGTAACGAGCGATCATACAGCGTAACGAGCGATCATACAGTGTAAGGAGCGATCATACAGTGTAACGAGCGATCATACAGACAGTGTAACGAGCGATCATACAGTGTAACGAGCGATCATACAGTGTAACGAGCGATCATACAGTGTAACGAGCGATCATACAGACAGTGTAACGAGCTATCATACAGTGTAACGAGCGATCATACAGTGTAACGAGCGATCATACAGACAATGTAACGAGCGATCATACAGACAGTGTAACGAGCTATCATACAGTGTAACGAGCCATCATACAGTGTAACGAGCGATCATACAGTGAAACGAGCGATCGTACAGTGTAACGAGCGATCATACAGTGTAACGAGCGATCATACAGTGTAACGAGCGATCATACAGACAGTGTAACGAGCGATCATACAGTGTAACTAGCGATCATACAGTGTAACGAGCAATCATACAGTGTAACGAGCGATCATACAGTCAGTGTAACGAGCAATCGTACAGTGTAACGAGCGATCATACAGTGTAACGAGCGATCATACAATGTAACGACCGATCATACAGTGTAACGAGCGATCATACAGTGTAACGAGCGATCGTACATTGTAACGAGCGATCATACAGTGTAACGAGCGATCATACAGTCAGTGTAACGAGCAATCATGCAGTGTAACGAGCGATCATACAGTGTAACGAGGGATCATACAGTGTAACGAGCGATCATACAGACAGTCTAAGAAGCGATTATACAGTGTAACGAGCGATCATACAGAGTAACGAGTGATCATACAGACAGTGTAGCGAGCGCTCATACAGTGTAAGGAGCGATCATACAGTGTAACGAGCGATCATACAGTGTAACGAGCGATCATACAGACAGTGTAAGGAGCGATCATACAGTGTAACGAGCGATCATACAGTGTAACGAGCGATCATACAGCGTAACGAGCGATCATACAGACAGTGTAAGGAGCGATCATACAGTGTAACGAGCGATCATACAGACAATGTAACGAGCGATCATACAGTGTAACGAGCGATCATACAGCGTAACGAGCGATCATACAGTGTAAGGAGCGATCATACAGTGTAACGAGCGATCATACAGACAGTGTAACGAGCGATCATACAGTGTAACGAGCGATCATACAATGTAACGAGCGATCATACAGTGTAACGAGCGATCATACAGACAGTGTAACGAGTTATCATACAGTGTAACGAGCGATCATACAATGTAACGAGCGATACAGACAGTGTAACGAGCTATCATACAGTGTAACGAGCGATCATAGTGTAACGAGCGATCATACAGTGAAACGAGCGATCATACAGTGTAACGAGCGATCATACAGTGTAACGAGCGATCATACAGTGTAACGAGCGATCATACAGACAGTGTAACGAGCGATCATACACTATAACTAGCGATCATACAGTGTAACGAGCAATCATACAGTGTAACGAGCGATCATACAGTCAGTGTAACGAGCAATCATACAGTGTAACGAGCGATCATACAGTGTAACGAGCGATCATACAATGTAACGAGCGATCATACAGTGTAACGAGCGATCATACAGTGTAACGAGCGATCATACATTGTAACGAGCGATCATACAGTGTAACGAGCGATCATATAGTCAGTGTAACGAGCAATCATGCAGTGTAACGAGCGATCATACAGTGTAACGAGCGATCATACAGTGTAACGAGCGATCATACAGACAGTGTAAGGAGCGATTATACAGTGTAACGAGCGATCATACAGAGTAACGAGTGATCATACAGACAGTGTAGCGAGCGCTCATACAGTGTAAGGAGCGATCATACAGTGTAACGAGCGATCATACAGTGTAACGAGCGATCATACAGACAGTGTAAGGAGCGATCATACAGTGTAACGAGCGATCATACAGTGTAACGAGCGATCATACAGCGTAACGAGCGATCACAGAGACAGTGTAAGGAGCGATCATACAGTGTAACGAGCGATCATACAGACAATGTAACGAGCGATCATACAGTGTAACGAGCGATCATACAGTGTAACGAGCGATCATACAGACAATGTAACGAGCGATCATACAGTGTAACGAGCTATCATACAGTGTAACGAGCGATCATACAGTGTAACGAGCGATCATACAGTGAAACGAGCGATCGTACAGTGTAACGAGCGATCATACAGTGTAACGAGCGATCATACAGTGTAACGAGCGATCATACAGACAGTGTAACGAGCGATCATACAGTGTAACTAGCGATCATACAGTGTAACGAGCAATCATACAGTGTAACGAGCGATCATACAGTCAGTGTAACGAGCAATCGTACAGTGTAACGAGCGATCATACAGTGTAACGAGCGATCATACAATGTAACGACCGATCATACAGTGTAACGAGCGATCATACAGTGTAACGAGCGATCATACATTGTAACGAGCGATCATACAGTGTAACGAGCGATCATACAGTCAGTGTAACGAGCAATCATGCAGTGTAACGAGCGATCATACAGTGTAACGAGGGATCATACAGTGTAACGAGCGATCATACAGACAGTCTAAGAAGCGATTATACAGTGTAACGAGCGATCATACAGAGTAACGAGTGATCATACAGACAGTGTAGCGAGCGCTCATACAGTGTAAGGAGCGATCATACAGTGTAACGAGCGATCATACAGTGTAACGAGCGATCATACAGACAGTGTAAGGAGCGATCATACAGTGTAACGAGCGATCATACAGTGTAACGAGCGATCATACAGCGTAACGAGCGATCATACAGACAGTGTAAGGAGCGATCATACAGTGTAACGAGCGATCATACAGACAATGTAACGAGCGATCATACAGTGTAACGAGCGATCATACAGCGTAACGAGCGATCATACAGTGTAAGGAGCGATCATACAGTGTAACGAGCTATCATACAGACAGTGTAACGAGCGATCATACAGTGTAACGAGCGATCATACAGTGTAACGAGCGATCATACAGTGTAACGAGCGATCATACAGACAGTGTAACGAGTTATCATACAGTGTAACGAGCGATCATACAGACAATGTAACGAGCGATCATACAGACAGTGTAACGAGCTATCATACAGTGTAACGAGCGATCATACAGTGTAACGAGCGATCATACAGTGAAACGAGCGATCATACAGTGTAACGAGCGATCATACAGTGTAGCGAGCGATCATACAGTGTAACGAGCGATCATACAGACAGTGTAACGAGCGATCATACACTATAACTAGCGATCATACAGTGTAACGAGCAATCATACAGTGTAACGAGCGATCATACAGTCAGTGTAACGAGCAATCATACAGTGTAACGAGCGATCATACAGTGTAACGAGCGATCATACAATGTAACGAGCGATCATACAGTGTAACGAGCGATCATACAGTGTAACGAGCGATCATACATTGTAACGAGCGATCATACAGTGTAACGAGCGATCATATAGTCAGTGTAACGAGCAATCATGCAGTGTAACGAGCGATCATACAGTGTAACGAGCGATCATACAGTGTAACGAGCGATCATACAGACAGTGTAAGGAGCGATTATACAGTGTAACGAGCGATCATACAGAGTAACGAGTGATCATACAGACAGTGTAGCGAGCGCTCATACAGTGTAAGGAGCGATCATACAGTGTAACGAGCGATCATACAGTGTAACGAGCGATCATACAGACAGTGTAAGGAGCGATCATACAGTGTAACGAGCGATCATACAGTGTAACGAGCGATCATACAGCGTAACGAGCGATCACAGAGACAGTGTAAGGAGCGATCATACAGTGTAACGAGCGATCATACAGACAATGTAACGAGCGATCATACAGTGTAACGAGCGATCATACAGTGTAACGAGCGATCATACATTGTAACGAGCGATCATACAGTGTAACGAGCGATCATACAGTCAGTGTAACGAGCAATCATACAGTGTAACGAGCGATCTTACAGTGTAACGAGCGATCATACAGTGTGACGAGCGATCGTACAGTGTAACGAGCTATCATACAGTGTAACGAGCAATCATACAGTGTAACGAGCGATCATGGGTAGGCTTTAGGTTACGCTTTAGCAGTTGTTTACTAACGTTACGTTACAACTGCTTGGAAACAGCGTGTTATATGATAGTGCGCCTTATATGCCGGAAAATGCGGTACTTGAACTAGATGGTAACGGGACTAGGTAGTGAGCCTTACAGTGGTTGCTGGAAATATAAACACATATGCAGTATAATGCGATCCTCCATTGACAACGTTTCACCCACACAGTGGGCTTTTTCAAGTCACACACAGATCTGTGAGTGACTTGAAAAAGCCCACTGTGTGGGTGAAACGTTGTCAGTGGAGGATCGCATTATACTGCATATGTGTTTAAAATATTCCACTGGTTTCGGTATTTGATACCATTTATTTCCACAGTGGTTGCTGGGATGAGAAGAACACGTGAGTTAACGATGATGCTGATGGACGCAGTGGGTGGAGCGATGGCAGCATAGTTGATTGTAGATGGAGGCTAGGCACATGAAATCCAGACACCAGTAGGGGGCAGTACCCACCCACCAAGCACCCCCCAGCGTGCCTCTCTCACACGACTGAGAAGTCGTAAGGAGCCATCTAGTCTGATGGTGAGTAGGATAGTCATATGACGAAGCTCAGAATGATGTATATTGAGAATTGTGAGGCGGTATGTTAGTGAATTAGGAAGGTGTGAAGGCAGGTAAAATGTATTGAGAAATGAGAGGCTTGTATGTTGTGTGGATGTAGTGTGAAAATAGTCATAAGGTGTGAAGCTAAGTATACAGTGTAACTCTTTTGCACTCACATTCATTATTTCTTTCTGTGTTATCCACAACGCATGTGCTCCAGGTGTTTACAACCATCAAAATCTGAGTCTATGTGGAATAGAAATGCACGTTTAAATGTGCTGGGTCTTAATGAAATCTGGCAAGGGGCATCTTGGTCCATCAATTTGGTAGTTAAATGCTCCAAGTACTCTAGCATACCCTGCTAATCCAGCATACTTTGTGTTCAGTATATCTTGTACTTAAGTAAACATGTTACTCAGAACCCCGCAGCTCATTGTACGCTTGCACACAGAGAACTAATACTAAGTCTACACCAGTACTCATTGAACACTGGTACTCCGTTTACTTTGTGCTGCTACGAAAAGGACACAATAAATCTAACTTTTAAAAGGACCGACTTTTTTCTACATAGAGCTTTATAGAAGTAACACTGAAACATACCAAATACGTTGAAATATACTCCTGAGAGTAAGACAGAAACATGAGAGAAACATGTAGGGATGATAGATGAAAATCATTCGAGTGTCGTGAATCGCGAGCTCATGGCAGCAAGTACACTTCAATAATAATATAATCTTTATTCTACAATACATGTACAGTCCTAACTGACATCATTCACGTACTACTATACAGAAATCCCCTTGTTATGAAGGCATTACGGCAAAAAGGTCATTATTGTCCCAGGAAGCGACCCCACAGTCGACTAACACCGCGAAGTTAGACACACATATTTGAAGCTAAGGACAGCAGTGCTAAGGAAACACGCCCTAATTGTTTCCACCTTGCCGGGCTTGCTCACGACACTCAGTGGTGGTGAAGCGAGAGCTTTTGGCTACCAGGCCATGTCCATGTCCCACTAAAGAATAAATGTCATCTGGTTACTGGTTGTTACATTTTGTCCCCCATTTGCTGGACGACACTACTTCCAACAACTGCCCCGTAATATGATTCATGAAAGTGACTTTATGTAAAATTAACATCCAGTAGTTTTGCCACTCGTATTCTACTACATTGCAGGAACAAGGTAACTGTTCCCTGCAGTACATAAAACGTAAAGGAGAAAGTATGTCACTGGTGACCCTGGGAGTTTACCTGGATAGATTTTCGTGTTCAACGCCCCCGCGGCCCGGTCTGTGACCTAGGCCACCTGTTGGATCAGCGCCTTATCAACCAGGCTGTTTGCAAGCTGGCTCAACGCAACCAACGTACGAGCCACAGCCACGGCAGATCAGGAAACTGACTTTAGTATGCATGTCCAGTGCCACTTGAAGACTGCCAAGGTGGTCTGTTTGGAAATCCCCCCTTAATGAGTGCTGGGAGGCAGATGGAACAGTCCTCGGGCCCCTGACACTTATTGTATGTCTCTTAACGAGCTAGTGACACCCCTGCTTTTCATTGGGGGGGATGGTGCAGTCGTCGCCAAGTCTATTTGCTTTCGTAGTGAGTGATTTTCGTGTGCAATTCGTACTATCCCCACTAGGATTTTTCCAGGTTATATAATCATGTCTCTCTCCCTCCTGCGTTTCAGGAATACAGGTTTAGAAACCTCAACTCGATTCCCAGTAATTGATGTGTAATATCTCCGATATGCGCGCCGTGACAGATTCTCTGTACATTTTCTCAGGTCGGCAAATTTCACCTGCCATGAAATGTGCAGATAGATTGCAGCAATATCCAGCCTAGATAGAACAAGTGACCTGAAAGATGGTCCATCATGGCTTGGCCCCCTAGTTATGAGTTCACATATCCATCCTGTCATTTTCTAGCAATGACTATGATAACAATGTATGGACCATGACTTGTAGAGAACCTCCGACTCATCACTCCCCCAAAAGGGTGGGGTCTTTGACGTTGGTGGTTTCGCTCTATTTAGTTGCCAGAAATTGTTTTGTACTCTGATGAAGAATGTAATTACCACAAGTTTACCAAATCAGAGTAATGAGAAATACTCATCGTTGAACTTCAAATGTTTTCGCAGCCCACTGAAAGATTTTGTTGATGTCCGCCAGGAGCTTGCAGGCTGCAATGGAAGACACTGTCATGCAGATTCGGTGCATCCCTGATGGCAAAGGAAGACATGGTGCTGATCTTACAAGCCTTGTCTATTTCCGGATATGAGGATGAAAGGAACAAGATGTGATCTATACGAGTGCCAAGTTGGAACAGAGCTTTTCAACCGTAGCAGCCACGGACTTTACTCTGTAGACGACTACTCCCTCTGTGTTCAGTTAGAGATGAAATTAATAGCATCCATCGACCGACTTTTTTCCGTTTATGTCCTGATAGATCGCTGCATTTGTTCGCTATTACGCCATGTGTTCACACCTTTTCGAAGGCTTTTGCAAATGTCAGTATAAATTACATCAGCATTCTTTTTGTCTGCTAGTCATTTAGGACCTTGCGTAGTGATCCAGTAGTTTAGACAAGACAGGACGACCTTTCTAAACTCCATGTTGCCCTGGTGTTGTGTAACTGATGTATTCTAGATGTGGTGGTGATCTGCTTCTTAGGACCCTTTCAAAGATTTTTTATATGGGTATGGTTCGTGCTATTGGCTGTATTTCTTTGCTGTTATCTTTAACTGCCCCCCCTTTGTGGAGTGGGGCTATGTCTCTTGTTTTTAGTAATGAGGGACGACCCCCGTGTCAAGCTCCATCTCCAAAGGAAGGAAAAGGCTTGTGATAGGGTCTTCTTGCAGTTCTTGATTGAACGACAGATTTCCATGAGTCTGGCCCTGGGCAGAGTGCATGGCAGTCATTTATCCCCTGCCCTGTTTTTCGAAGACATTTGGCGTCAGGATAACATCGGATAGGCAAGTTTATCAAATTTTGTGGCCTCTCAAAAAAAAATTAATTTGATCTTCGACACTCAGTCCTGGATAGCGCTTGCTAAAAACTGAGTCATATTGTGACTTGGAGTAGCTCACTCATTTTCCTTGCTGTCATCTGTGTAGACCCACTATGTTACGTAGGGGCCCAATACGGAACGTGTTCTCGATTTGATTAGGCATAGTGAGAAAAATACTTTGGGTTTCGCGGGGGGGGGGGGGGATTTCAATATGGCTTTTAGGTTTTCTTCCCGCGGATTCCTGACTCCTAAAGGATACTTTAGTACTTAAGTTCGATGCTTGCTATTTCTCTGACCAGTGTCTCCCTGGCGCATTTCAATATATCTTACCCTCTTTCGCCGCTCTGTTATTCTTTTCCGTCGCCTTAAAGGGAGCGCTGTCTCTTTCTAATTTTACATCTACTCCCCATTTATCTTAGAGAATAAAGCCTTTGTGCATACATCGAGTGCCACCGAGTTAATCTTTCTAGCATAAGTTTGGGTCTGTGTTGCTTAGTTATCTTCCCAGCTTATTATATCGGTTTAGGACTTGGTTTACTTGGCCCACTTATGTTTTTTTTATTGAATGTTGAATATGGTGAAATGCTCCGCGTGACTAGTCTCATTTTGTCTGTCTGGGGCTCACACGCAAAATGTCCTGAACCTCAATTATGTTATTATCTGAAGTATATTGTTTTTGATATGTGACATTTTCTTATCAGATCAACATTGTTAGAGAAGATAGTCTATAGTGTATTCTCCAGTCCAAGTAGGCTCTATATTTGCTGGTTTTTAAAATGAATTTGTGCAGAGATTTAAAATCTCGTGTGAGTGTGAGTTTTCATCAGGAGCGCTCCAGGTGTTATTACTGCAACAAATATTAATTGCCTATATTACCTCCATATTAGGTGCCTTTAAGTTTGAAATACCCCCAGTAGCAAGGAAAAAAAAAAAGTTGGGTGTGCAGGAAGCTGGAAGATTTCATACAGTGGTCAATTTTTAACCAGCTGTTCCCGGAATTGCTGGGATGTTCATCCGGAGGCTTGTAGACAACCACAATGACTAGTTTTGTGGAGAGGTACCTTTACTGCTAAAGCTTCCCAATACGTCATTGAGGCATTAAGCAGTTCTGTGCAAACAATGACACTGCAATGTAACAGGCCAACCCCCCCCCCTTTTTGCCTGTTTCACTCTTCACATTTGTATAGGTTGTAACCTGGGATCCATATTTCGTTGTCCAATGATCCTTTATGTGGGTCTCAGTGAAAGCCGCGAACATTGCTTGCTCTGCAAGCAGTCCACGGATGAAGTTATTTTTGTTGTTTGCTTGCTGCTTTAGACCCTGTATATATGCAAGAAGAATGTTTATCGGACTGGTGGTATTGTTGTACTGGGTGGATTTTTTTTTCCGGCATTAGTATCTGTAACTGTTGTTTGGAGTGGAGGTCCATCGACTGTGGTTCCACTCCAGGAAGTGACTGAATTAGTTGTACGATTTTCTGCCATTTTCTCCAGTTTTTTTTTTCCTTCCGGCACATAAAACACCTCTGAAAACCTCTTGAGTGGCTTGGCTACCCAGGTTTTCCCATGGCCTGGAATTTTTTTAACTTTTTGTCCCCCTTTAGATGGATGCCTGGCAAATTGAAGTTATAAGCACAGTCTTTCCGTACTGAAGAGGTACACATTTCAGGGAAAAAAAGCTTACAGAAGGGAGTTTGCATTTTCCCTGTAGTCCATATGGGCATGCATTATCTAGGGTGTCACAGTTTCAGTCCCAGTCTATTTTCCATGATTCCCATGCCGAGCAATACCAATGCATAGTATTGCCACAGGCTTGGTTTACCGTTTTGCCTTGGGTTTCTGTGACGTATTCCCTGTTGTGCATGTTCCCTGTCTTATTCCCATCCTCCTAAACACCAACAATGGAGCTCCCACCAGTTGTTTTGGTAATTAATCCTCACTATAGCTATTGAGTCCTCTAGTTTTGCTATTTCCTGCGGATAATTCAAGTTGCAATATGTTTATCTTATCTTGACCTACACCTTGTTTCCCATACTATTGCTCCAGTCCCCCTATGATGTCATTTATATTATTCCTTCCTGCGTATAATTTTCCCGACTACCTGGAAAATCTCCAGCTTCACATTACGTCTCCCAGGACAATATCCTCCAGCTTCACCAATTTCTGTCTCCGCAGGACAGCACCTCCATCTTCAACATTACTGTCTCCCAGGACGCACCTCCCCCGCTTCATCACCATTATTAGCAGTCTCCCAGCCAGCACTCCAGCATCACCATTTCAGTCCACCCAGACCCGCACTATCAGCCCCACATTTACTGACTACCAGACATCACTCCAGCCTTACAGTTTGGACTACATGCTCAGAATCAAGTGTCAGTACCAATCAGCCCAGACTTTTTATGTAATCCCATCTGTTTGTAGAAAGCTTCCAGGTTTCTAATGACAGCACATTTGATGTTATCCCTCTTTAATTACCCTTGTGGATTTTAGTCCACAGATTTTTCCTCATATGGGCATACCCAAAAACACTTCTCTGTTTTAATACTGCTTGTAGCTATTTCTGGGATATCGCAACAAGGAGCGTGACACAATCTCCCACAAAAATGACAATTTAACCCTGATGAAGCCCGTTTTGTTTGACAACCACAGACTACACACAGCTTCATAATGAATGAATGGTTGATTTACTGCATTTCTACTAGTCAACCTCTTGAATATTATATTAATAACCTTAAATGAAGCTCTAGCTATTTGAATTTCAGTTTCTAACTCATTTTTGTATATTGGACACTTACCAAGCCACGTTCCTGAATTATTAAATGTTTGTGATTATAAAAGTGCGCCTACAAACCATCCGTTACAAGTCTGGCTTAATTGTCCAACGAAACCTGTTTGAAAACCAGTCCCGGGTTCGGACCAGTCAAGGGTTCGGACCATTCAAGGTTCGGACCATCAAGGTCGGAACAGTCGATCTGCTCTGATCATTGGGTCACTATTTAAAACATACTGTCGAGAATAGCTAACACCTGAAGACTACTGGAAATTATCTACCCTGGTAATATGTGATTTGACTGATAAAAAAGAAAACTTGCGAGTTAGAAGAGCCGGTGATATCTGTCAGCTCTACAATGACGTACGTGTCTAACCACTTTGTTTATCAATCGCTGTATCTGGCTTTCTATTTATGTTTTTTCCGTCTCCACAACAATAAATGCTATATTATCACTATAGTAGACTGGTGCAATTTTGGAGTAGGACGCTTATTCTGTAGAAATAAATGCTTCTCGTAGTGTATATTGCGACCGCTGTAACTACCGTTATATGAAATCACAGTAACGTCCATCGTATTTCACAAAAAAGAACTAATGAAAAGTCACTCCACTCCACTAAGTACCATTATAATACTGGTTATTTGCTACTACAACACTGTATACTACTGCTATACCGGTATCACTAGATATAATGCGAGTACACTAGCAGCCAGAAGATTATTAAAAACACTGACCTGTTTTTAAGTTTCAGTCTGGCGACTTCTGGCACCAGCCATCTATAGGCTAAACACATCATTGTACAATTCACCTTTTTATCAATGGCACATTAGCCGTTTATCACAAAAAAACTAGGGACCACTGAAGTATACACTATGTATACTCAGTGTTATCAAGAGACTTTCATTCCTCTGACACGAAAAGTTCAATTATTATTATTTTTTTTCCTTTCTCCACACGGGACACAGGCTAAGATTCCCCTCAGGCAGTAAACCTGCTAGTAGTGCACACTAATTCTCCTTTATTTACCTCAGTATATAAAGTTTATTCCGCCCAAGATTGTTCCAGGCGCAAGAGGTATGTATCGTATAGGATTGATGACACAAAAAAAAGTTCTAGCACGTAAGAGCGAACCGTGAAAACACGAGATACCCGGATGCACAACCCGGAGTACACAACTATGCACGCTGACACAGCTGGTCAAGTGAAGGCAAGTTATGGCGTCAGGTCCATCAAATAGGAAGTAAAGTGGCAGCAGGACGGCTGTGAGATAATCCGTCACCTGAACTTCACAGCACCTTCTTTCATCACCACTAATTTTTTAGAGTGACGTAGATCCCAGAACTCAAACATATCCAGTACAGAAGTTCCAAGGTGTCATATACACCCATATTTATAGTATGGTTAAACCTCTACTTAAAATATATTGTTCAGTGTACTCTTACACAAATAACAGCACATAGGAGAGAGCGCTAATGGACGACGCCTCAGTCGTGACAATGTCAATGGTACAGGACGAAACCGAAATTCAACGTAACTTATGTCTCTGCTATGTGCGGGTTATTTCAGTGTTGTTTTTCCAATACGATTGTGGCCTTTACTCTTTAAACGTACTGTTCAACACCAACCATCACAGAAATGGTGCATACTCCAGTGCAAAAGTTGTTTTGGCTGTTGTGGTTCTGCTGTGATGAAATTTATGGTGGTTTTATGTAATGCTGTAATCATTAAATTCACTGTATATGCTCATAAAGAAATTATAACATATATATTAATAAACATCCTCAAAGGGGTCAAAATATTTTCTGGTCCCCTTTGTCGTAATCAAAAAGACTTGTGAAGGAAAGTGCATGTGTTTTGAAACTGTACTAACAATGTCACATTCCTCTTCAAAATATTCGCGCTGCTGTTCCTAAAAACTTTTCAGAAGAACCCAGTCAAAACATTTCAATAGTTCTATCATCGATAAAAAAACGTTTATTATTTGGTCTAGTTTTTATAGGCTGGCCATCAAGAAATATAAAGGTGGGCGGGGATGTTTGAGTTGGACCTGCCTATTAATACATTCTTGATTGCCTTTTTCAGAGTCAGAGGTGCCCTTTATATTAAACTCCATTAGCCCACAGTGCTTCCCCCAGACCTATATAAACAAGAGGGGCTGTAACCACTCCCTTTCTGAACTCCTTAAGTTCAACAAATTTATGTATTACTAACCTCTTTACTTTCACTGTTCTATTTGTGTCAAGAGTTATAATGATTTAAAATGAAAAGAGAGTATTAAGTAAATGAAGAGGATTATTCGTGTGATCATTCACAAGATAACTGCTAGTCTAGTCAACACACAGCAGCCCTCAAACTATAAATGCTTCAGAGCAACATAACTGTTTAGAAAAGTATATAATGATATTAATATATTTAACAGCCTATAATCATCCACAAAATGGTTAAGCCATGTTACTCTCATGGCAGAATTCACACTAACAAGACCCTAACAATTCCACCAATCATGGCAGAAGCACACTAAACAAGACCCTAACAAGTACCCACCACATTGCAGAAGTCACACTAAGAGCACAGACCCTAACAAGTCCAACCATCATGGCAAAGAAGTCACACTAAACAAGACCCTAACATAGTCCACCATCATGGCAAAAGTCACACAAACAAGACCGCTAACAAGTCCACCATCTATGGCAGAAAGACACAACTTAACAAGACCCTATAACAAGTCCACCATCGAGAAAATGCTATGTGAAACCTAACATTCAAAAAATATTTGACATAAAACTAGCTACCACACTACACACTACATCTACCATCACTACACTCTATCTACATCTACCATCACTACACACGTCATCTACATCACGACAACTCTACAACCAAAACCACACTCCACCTACATCAACCATCACTACACTCTACATCTACCAACACTACAACTCTACAACAACCATCAAAAACCTACATCTACCATCACAACACACTACATCAACCATCATACACTCTACATCTACCATCACTACAAACACTACATCTACCATCACAACACTCTACATCTAACACACTACATTATACAACTCCCAATACAACACTACCATCACCATAACAACACTATACATCTACCAAAACTGCAAATTATACATCTATCACTACACTCTCCATACACCCTCACTACACCATGGACAACTGACTGCTTCACTATACATCAATCATCACTACACATCTACCACCACTTAACTATACATGTACCATCAACTATGCATACAACTCCTCATCACTGCACTATACATCTAAGTGTGGCTCCCCATTACTACACTATACATCTACCAGCCACTACACTCCACATCTACCATCACAACACTACCACTTCTACTATCACTACTCTATATATCTTACCACGACTACACTGTACTCCCTACCACCACCACCTACATATACTCCTACCACCACCACTACACTGTACTTCCCACCACCACCACTACACTGTAACTTCCCAAACCACCACCACTACACTGTACTCCTACCACCACCACTACCACTGTTCATCTACTACTCGACTAAAACTTCACACATAATTACTACACTATATTTTGTCATCACTACAAAACATCTACCACAACCACAATATATATCTACCACCCACTTACACTAACATCTACCACCACTACACTATACATCTACTTTCACTACTCTAAAAATCTACCGTCACTGCACTACACACTAACACTATTATGTTATACATCTACCATCACTTCACTGTAATTTTTCTAGCAACACTACCCCATACATTTAGGACCACTACACTACAGATCTATCACCTCTACACCACAACATATACCACCCTACACTATACATCTATACCTCTACACTATACATCTACCACATTCCCTATACATCTGCCATCAATGCATTATACATCCTGCCACACTACCGTATACATCTACTATCAGTACTCTATAAATCTAACCAACACTACACTATACATCTACCATCACATCAATAAACATCTAACACTATACACTTTACAAACTTCCATCACTTCACTATACATCTACAATCACTACACTATACAATCTAACCACACTATACTATACATCTAACATCATAACACTATACAACCTACCTTCATTACACTATACATATCCATCACTATAACACTGTACATCATGACTACACAATACAAATCTCACTAACACTTAAACTACCACCAATTCACCATAACATCTACCACATTTTGCTATACATCTACCAACATTACATAGTACATCTACCATCACTACACTATACAACTACCATCATTGCATTGTACATCAACCATCACAACACTATACATTTACCATCACTTTCACAAACATCTTCCATAAACAACACAATACATTTCCAATCACTACAACTGATCAACACTATACAATTGTTATCGCACTATACTAATTAATTATAACGTACGAAGAAAACGGCAGAGAAACCCATCCAGAATAAAATGAATATGACAGGGAAATCAGTCCTGATCAATGAAATATTTGACAGGGAAATATGTCCAAAAACTAAAACAAAAGGCACAATACTCGTGACTGGGAACGATACACAAACAACCCGCACATAAAAGAGAGAAACCTACGGACTACGTTTTCGGTCCGACTTGGACCATTGACAAAGCTCAACTACAACCATAAGGAGGCGCAGGACGGCTATAAATGAGGCAGAAGAGTGGTGGTAGTATATATATTTAGTAGTAGTATAGTATTATACAAGAAAAGTATAAAAAACCTACAAGAGAAAATAATACAAGCACCACACACGACATCCTCCCATCGTAGACGTTTCGCCATTCCAGCAAATCCACTGATGGCGAAAACGTCCACAACAAAGTACAAAACCAGACGCCGCAACAGTTGTGTCTTAATATTCATCAGTAGTTGTAGTAGTATAGAAGAAGAAGAAGGTAGTAGTAGTGGAGAGATGGAAGAATGGTAAATAAGTTGTTGTCTTTGCCGACACTAACAATCACTTTTCTGTCACGTCAGAGATTAATTAGCCATCCTAATGACAGGTCTTTTTTCCTGCAAAAACTGTCTTCCCAACTTCCAACCGAACAGTCTCCGTCTAGTTGAAAACCGTCTCAAATACACAACTTTCCTTTTATAACCTTAGCCCTGGCTTCGTCTCTGTAATGCTCCTCTCCCACTACATTGTAAAATGCTCCCAACTTCAGAACAACACCCTGACTTAAACCTGAATCCTCATTTTTTTCCTCATCTTTTCTTCTTCCTCTTCCCCTTTCCCCTTCCTTTTCTCTCCTCTGGGTTGAACTATCTATCTCCTGTCCCGTTTTCTGTACCTTCTTCCTTATTTCACAACTTCCCCTTTGAAGAATTAGAGACACTATATCAACCACAAGGGAATCTTTATTGAAGAAACTTTCGCCTCACATTGGCTCATCATCCACTACAAAGTAAAATGTGGTAAGTAGAGAAGAAGTACGAGGTAATCAGTCCCCAACCTGGAATCGATGTGTTCAGTCCTACACTCATGAAGGAAGATGCAGCAAAGGGCCAGAGAGGTGGACTTATATACTGTACTGCGTTGAGATGAGTTGAAGCATTAGAGGTGGATCACAGTGGGACCTGCCACTAGTGTAAGTAGGTCGGTCGAGTCCAAAGGTTGGGCAAGCGTTAAAGTCTTTGTACGCAAGATTACCATGCTTTGTTCACGGACACATTCCTCAAGGCATGCAATAGCTAGTAAGGCCCTTCGGGGCCTCTACAAGCTGAAACAGCCTCTCAAAGAACGCACCAACTACACTCACAAATCCCTAATACGTCCACAGATAACTTACTCTCCTCTAGTCCCTTTCCTCAATGCATAAGCAAAACAAACTTACTAAAACTGCAGCGTTGTCCAGAACAAGGCGCTGCGCTGTGGCGCATGAATGTCATGTGGGGAAGACATCGCCACAAGCGAGTCTCTCCATGTCGCAATTAGACGTCCCTGCGCTGAATCTGGTAACTGAAGACGCCTAAGTGGACAGACAGATAAGACAAACTTGAGACACGACATGACAACAGGACCTCTCTCCTAGATGAAGACATTCGCAGACCCACAAACCAACACAACCAATTCTACCCTTGCATGATACTGCTCCTAACCCTATTAGACAAATAACCTTGGATTCACTGACAGGTACCTTCTATGACATGGTACCATTCTCTGACCCACGTTCGCCTTAGCTTTTGGGTTAAGACATGGCCCAGTTCTACGCTCGCTCTTAGCCCTAAACGGTCTCGCATGTCCGTTTCTTCCTTCCTCGCTCACACCCACTGGATTTCCTAACATAAGACCTGAATTTCTCTTCTCAATATCTTGTCACTAACGCCTTAGCTGCTGGTGTAACCGCTCTATTTCTACACTAAGAAACACTCCTCATCAGCACTATAACGTCTGTCCCCGTCTTCCCCGACGCTCATCCCATTTGGGATCTTACCTGAACTTTCATTCGTTCCGTCGTACATTGTTAGTGTGACTTTGTCAATGTCCGAGTCGGACCGAAACGTGCTGTCGTCGTTAAGCTTCTCTCTTTATGTGCGGGTTAATATTGTGAAGACCAACACAATGGAAAAGACAGAAAAACCGACGAGACGATGGAATAAGACAGAGAAAACCGACCATAACGATGGAAAATGATAGGGAAAACCATGAAAGACTGAAGGAAATATTACAAGTAAATACATCCAAAACAGAGCCCAACCAGAACAACCTAAAATTACCTTAAAAACCCTCCTGAACTAATGGAGAATAATGGCAATGAACTATGTATGTCCCTAATATGAACAAAAGTAACATAAAAATAAGAAGGAACACTGCAACATGCCATCCAGACCCAAGCTTAGCATGTCCCCCTGAATAATGCACAATGACACACACAGTCTGGTCACCACCACTCAAGGAATGATCATGACGCCAGACCCAGCAGCACTAACAGTCAGGTCCAACTCACACCCACTCATGAATTTATCAAACATAGGTTTTAAAACAACACAACCTATTATCCATAATAACTGTACTCGGGAGTTTGTTCCACTCATCCACAACTCTATTACCAAACCAGCTTTCCAATATCCTTCCTACATCTATCTAGAATTTTTCCAACTTGAAAACCAATGCAGCGAGTCCTGTCTTGGGCCCTGGAATTTTCGAGCACGCATTTTACATCCCTTTATCTATCCCAGTTTTCCATTATTACACCTCGATCATAACCCCCCAAATTCAAACTCCCCTTTCGAGAGAGTGCAGATACAGGGCCCTCAGTCCTGTCCACATAGGAAGATTTTCTGATGCTGGGAACATCTTTTCATACCTCATGTACGTTTTTCCCAGAGCATTGATAATCCATTTTCTGTAATAACGGTGACCAGAACTTAGGCAGCATAGTTAAATGAGGCCTAACCAAGGAAATATAGATTTGAAGAACAACCTGAGGACTTCTATTATTTATACTATCAATGACATGAAGCCAAAATTCTTAGCTTTATTGTCGAGACAACGTAATGCACCTTGTTGACTTGGTATTTAGATTACTGCTAACCGAACTCCTCAATCCTTTTCGCAAGCAGTTAGTATTAAGATCTACATTAATAGTTTATATGTTGGCATGGTATTTACCTGTCCAACATTTAAACTTTGCATTTGTCAGTATTAAACTGCATCAGGTCCACTTCTCCGACCATTGCACCAGTCTATCAAAACATCCTGGAGTGCTCTATGCCGCATTAGAATGAATGGACGGCCTCTTTTTGGTGTCATCAGCAAATTTGCTAAGTCCTATATATTCCCTCATCTATTTCGTTTTTATGTAAATTGTGAACAACAACGTGGCCCATACTGTGACCCTGAGGAACACGCCCCGCTTTGCGACGTGCCACCATATCTGATATCTCCCCATTTGTACTCAAACACTCTGCTTTCCTATATGTCAGCCATGCCTCTTACCCAGGAAAAAAATTATCTCCTATTACCGTTGCCTTAAGATTCCTCATAACCTCTGGTGTGGAACTCTATCGACAGCCTTACTGAAGTCCATACACACAAAACCAAGATCTACTTCCTCAAACCACAAGTAGTGAAAAAAGTTATAAATTCGTAAGACAGGAATGGGACGCCCCTTTGAAACCGTGTTACAGGTGTGGTCATGGCGTATGAGGGTCATAGTGAACTGTGCATTAGGTGATGTTAATATGAGAGTGTGGTCATAGTCATGATGTGGTCATATGATAGGTGCGGTCAATATCAGGTGTGACATAGCGAGGTATGTGTTGTCATAGATACAGAGGTCACAGTAGGTTAGTTCATAGAATCAGGTTTGTGATTGTCAGGTGTGGTTTGATTTGCCTCAGGTCTCCATCCGTGGCCCCGCCGATATCAGCCCTTCCACATTTCCCACTTTCCCGGTGATTTGTGCTTTCCCTAGTTCCGTGTGTCCAGAAGTCCATCGTCCCTCAGATGAACTTCCAGGTGTGGTCATGCTGAGGTGTGGTCGTAGATGAGGTGTTCATGTGAGGGGGTGATCATGCTAGTGATTTGTGGACAAGTTAGGTGTTGTCATAGACAGGTGTGGTCACTAGTGAGGTGTTGACAAGTGATGTGTGGTCCATAGTGAGGTGTGTCAATATCAGTGTGTTTCTGTTTCCAGGTCTTTACCATTCCGTGGGCCCCGGAAACAGTCAGCCCTTATACATTTCCCCACTCCCGGTTTGAATTTGGTGCTTTCTCTAGTTTCCGTATTTTCTCAAAGTCCTTCTGATCCCTCCCTCAGATGAACTCCCAGGTGTGGAAAAAAAAAAATCATGCTGAGTGAGGTCGTAGTGAGGTGTCATGTTGGAGGGGTGATAATGCTTAGCGAAGTGTGGTCATAGTTTTAGTGTTTGGTCATAGACAGGTGTGTCAAAGTGAATGTGAGGGTCATAGTCAGGTGAGGTTTTATGTTTCTTCCAGGTCTCCATCCGTGGGCCCCCGATGTCATCCTATCCACACATCCCACTCCCGGTTGATTAGGTGCTTTCCCTAGTTTTTCCGTGTGGACCAGAAAGTCCATCTGTGATCCACAGATGAACTCCCTTCCTCAACTTTCCCGGTGAGCGGGTGGTTGGGTGGGTGGATGGCGGGTGGGTGTTTGGGCGTTTGGTTTTGGGCGGGTGGTTGGTTTTGGGTGGGCATGTAGTTGTGTATGTGTTGGCCCCTCCCCAGTAAACCTTATTTGATGGTAAACTTGGTCTTGTCTACTGTCGAGACTGTCCAGGTGGGTGGAATTACAGGAGGGGACACACATAAAAACTGCGTCCCAGTAATTACACCCACCAAGACAGCCTGGAACACAGTCAGCCCAGACAACACCAAGCTGCTCCCAACTCGTCCACCAAGGGTGATAACTCACTGATAATCGCGACTTATATTTATGTTTACAATAAGTGTCAGTTAATTTTTGTTTTGTTTTTCACTCATGCAGCTTCATAAGTGTATATGTGGGAGTGGACGTTATCTCGTGATAGATTGTGTCCGTGTGGCGCTCAAACAGTGTAAGGAGCGAGTCATACAGTGTAACGAGCGATCATAACAGAGTAACGAGCGATCATACAGACAGTGTAAGGAGCGATCATACAGTGTAACGATCGATCATACAGTTAACGAGCGATCAAAACAGCGTAACGATCGATCACAGAGACAGTGTAAGGAGAGATCAATACAGTGTTAACGAGCGATCATACAGCAATGTAAAACGAGCGATCATACAGTGTAACGAGCGATCATACCGTGTAACGAGCGATCATACATTGTACGAGACGACATACATGTAACGAGCGATCATACAGTCATTGTAACGAGCAATCATACAGTGTAACGAGCGATCTTCAGTGGTTACGAGCGATCATACAGTGTGACAGCGATCGTACAGTGTAACATCTATCATACAGTGTTATAACGATCAATCATACATTGTAACGTAGCGATCATTGGTAGCATTATGTTACGCATTAGCAGTTGATACTAACGTTACGTTACAACAGCTTGGAAACAGCGTGTTATATGATAGTGCGCCTTAAATGCCGGAAACATGCGTACTTACTTGAACAAGAAGTAACGGACTAGGTATGAGTCCTAACAGTGTTTTGCTGGAAACATAAAACATATGCCAGTATAAAGCGATCCTCCAATGACAACGTTTCATCACCCACAACAGTGGCTTTTTCAAGTCACACACAGATCTGTGGATGACTTGAAAAAGCCCACAGTGTGGGTGAAACGTTGTCAGTGGAGGAACGCATTATACTTCATATGTGTTTAAAATATTCCACTGGTTTCGGTATTTGATACCATTTATTTCCACAGTGGTTGCTGGGATGAGAAGAACACGTGAGTTAACGATGATGCTGATGGACGCAGTGGGTGGAGCGATGGCAGCATAGTTGATTGTAGATGGAGGCTAGGCACATGAAATCCAGACACCAGTAGGGGGCAGTACCCACCCACCAAGCACCCCCCAGCGTGCCTCTCTCACACGACTGAGAAGTCGTAAGGAGCCATCTAGTCTGATGGTGAGTAGGATAGTCATATGACGAAGCTCAGAATGATGTATATTGAGAATTGTGAGGCGGTATGTTAGTGAATTAGGAAGGTGTGAAGGCAGGTAAAATGTATTGAGAAATGAGAGGCTTGTATGTTGTGTGGATGTAGTGTGAAAATAGTCATAAGGTGTGAAGCTAAGTATACAGTGTAACTCTTTTGCACTCACATTCATTATTTCTTTCTGTGTTATCCACAACGCATGTGCTCCAGGTGTTTACAACCATCAAAATCTGAGTCTATGTGGAATAGAAATGCACGTTTAAATGTGCTGGGTCTTAATGAAATCTGGCAAGGGGCATCTTGGTCCATCAATTTGGTAGTTAAATGCTCCAAGTACTCTAGCATACCCTGCTAATCCAGCATACTTTGTGTTCAGTATATCTTGTACTTAAGTAAACATGTTACTCAGAACCCCGCAGCTCATTGTACGCTTGCACACAGAGAACTAATACTAAGTCTACACCAGTACTCATTGAACACTGGTACTCCGTTTACTTTGTGCTGCTACGAAAAGGACACAATAAATCTAACTTTTAAAAGGACCGACTTTTTTCTACATAGAGCTTTATAGAAGTAACACTGAAACATACCAAATACGTTGAAATATACTCCTGAGAGTAAGACAGAAACATGAGAGAAACATGTAGGGATGATAGATGAAAATCATTCGAGTGTCGTGAATCGCGAGCTCATGGCAGCAAGTACACTTCAATAATAATATAATCTTTATTCTACAATACATGTACAGTCCTAACTGACATCATTCACGTACTACTATACAGAAATCCCCTTGTTATGAAGGCATTACGGCAAAAAGGTCATTATTGTCCCAGGAAGCGACCCCACAGTCGACTAACACCGCGAAGTTAGACACACATATTTGAAGCTAAGGACAGCAGTGCTAAGGAAACACGCCCTAATTGTTTCCACCTTGCCGGGCTTGCTCACGACACTCAGTGGTGGTGAAGCGAGAGCTTTTGGCTACCAGGCCATGTCCATGTCCCACTAAAGAATAAATGTCATCTGGTTACTGGTTGTTACATTTTGTCCCCCATTTGCTGGACGACACTACTTCCAACAACTGCCCCGTAATATGATTCATGAAAGTGACTTTATGTAAAATTAACATCCAGTAGTTTTGCCACTCGTATTCTACTACATTGCAGGAACAAGGTAACTGTTCCCTGCAGTACATAAAACGTAAAGGAGAAAGTATGTCACTGGTGACCCTGGGAGTTTACCTGGATAGATTTTCGTGTTCAACGCCCCCGCGGCCCGGTCTGTGACCTAGGCCACCTGTTGGATCAGCGCCTTATCAACCAGGCTGTTTGCAAGCTGGCTCAACGCAACCAACGTACGAGCCACAGCCACGGCAGATCAGGAAACTGACTTTAGTATGCATGTCCAGTGCCACTTGAAGACTGCCAAGGTGGTCTGTTTGGAAATCCCCCCTTAATGAGTGCTGGGAGGCAGATGGAACAGTCCTCGGGCCCCTGACACTTATTGTATGTCTCTTAACGAGCTAGTGACACCCCTGCTTTTCATTGGGGGGGATGGTGCAGTCGTCGCCAAGTCTATTTGCTTTCGTAGTGAGTGATTTTCGTGTGCAATTCGTACTATCCCCACTAGGATTTTTCCAGGTTATATAATCATGTCTCTCTCCCTCCTGCGTTTCAGGAATACAGGTTTAGAAACCTCAACTCGATTCCCAGTAATTGATGTGTAATATCTCCGATATGCGCGCCGTGACAGATTCTCTGTACATTTTCTCAGGTCGGCAAATTTCACCTGCCATGAAATGTGCAGATAGATTGCAGCAATATCCAGCCTAGATAGAACAAGTGACCTGAAAGATGGTCCATCATGGCTTGGCCCCCTAGTTATGAGTTCACATATCCATCCTGTCATTTTCTAGCAATGACTATGATAACAATGTATGGACCATGACTTGTAGAGAACCTCCGACTCATCACTCCCCCAAAAGGGTGGGGTCTTTGACGTTGGTGGTTTCGCTCTATTTAGTTGCCAGAAATTGTTTTGTACTCTGATGAAGAATGTAATTACCACAAGTTTACCAAATCAGAGTAATGAGAAATACTCATCGTTGAACTTCAAATGTTTTCGCAGCCCACTGAAAGATTTTGTTGATGTCCGCCAGGAGCTTGCAGGCTGCAATGGAAGACACTGTCATGCAGATTCGGTGCATCCCTGATGGCAAAGGAAGACATGGTGCTGATCTTACAAGCCTTGTCTATTTCCGGATATGAGGATGAAAGGAACAAGATGTGATCTATACGAGTGCCAAGTTGGAACAGAGCTTTTCAACCGTAGCAGCCACGGACTTTACTCTGTAGACGACTACTCCCTCTGTGTTCAGTTAGAGATGAAATTAATAGCATCCATCGACCGACTTTTTTCCGTTTATGTCCTGATAGATCGCTGCATTTGTTCGCTATTACGCCATGTGTTCACACCTTTTCGAAGGCTTTTGCAAATGTCAGTATAAATTACATCAGCATTCTTTTTGTCTGCTAGTCATTTAGGACCTTGCGTAGTGATCCAGTAGTTTAGACAAGACAGGACGACCTTTCTAAACTCCATGTTGCCCTGGTGTTGTGTAACTGATGTATTCTAGATGTGGTGGTGATCTGCTTCTTAGGACCCTTTCAAAGATTTTTTATATGGGTATGGTTCGTGCTATTGGCTGTATTTCTTTGCTGTTATCTTTAACTGCCCCCCCTTTGTGGAGTGGGGCTATGTCTCTTGTTTTTAGTAATGAGGGACGACCCCCGTGTCAAGCTCCATCTCCAAAGGAAGGAAAAGGCTTGTGATAGGGTCTTCTTGCAGTTCTTGATTGAACGACAGATTTCCATGAGTCTGGCCCTGGGCAGAGTGCATGGCAGTCATTTATCCCCTGCCCTGTTTTTCGAAGACATTTGGCGTCAGGATAACATCGGATAGGCAAGTTTATCAAATTTTGTGGCCTCTCAAAAAAAAATTAATTTGATCTTCGACACTCAGTCCTGGATAGCGCTTGCTAAAAACTGAGTCATATTGTGACTTGGAGTAGCTCACTCATTTTCCTTGCTGTCATCTGTGTAGACCCACTATGTTACGTAGGGGCCCAATACGGAACGTGTTCTCGATTTGATTAGGCATAGTGAGAAAAATACTTTGGGTTTCGCGGGGGGGGGGGGGGATTTCAATATGGCTTTTAGGTTTTCTTCCCGCGGATTCCTGACTCCTAAAGGATACTTTAGTACTTAAGTTCGATGCTTGCTATTTCTCTGACCAGTGTCTCCCTGGCGCATTTCAATATATCTTACCCTCTTTCGCCGCTCTGTTATTCTTTTCCGTCGCCTTAAAGGGAGCGCTGTCTCTTTCTAATTTTACATCTACTCCCCATTTATCTTAGAGAATAAAGCCTTTGTGCATACATCGAGTGCCACCGAGTTAATCTTTCTAGCATAAGTTTGGGTCTGTGTTGCTTAGTTATCTTCCCAGCTTATTATATCGGTTTAGGACTTGGTTTACTTGGCCCACTTATGTTTTTTTTATTGAATGTTGAATATGGTGAAATGCTCCGCGTGACTAGTCTCATTTTGTCTGTCTGGGGCTCACACGCAAAATGTCCTGAACCTCAATTATGTTATTATCTGAAGTATATTGTTTTTGATATGTGACATTTTCTTATCAGATCAACATTGTTAGAGAAGATAGTCTATAGTGTATTCTCCAGTCCAAGTAGGCTCTATATTTGCTGGTTTTTAAAATGAATTTGTGCAGAGATTTAAAATCTCGTGTGAGTGTGAGTTTTCATCAGGAGCGCTCCAGGTGTTATTACTGCAACAAATATTAATTGCCTATATTACCTCCATATTAGGTGCCTTTAAGTTTGAAATACCCCCAGTAGCAAGGAAAAAAAAAAAGTTGGGTGTGCAGGAAGCTGGAAGATTTCATACAGTGGTCAATTTTTAACCAGCTGTTCCCGGAATTGCTGGGATGTTCATCCGGAGGCTTGTAGACAACCACAATGACTAGTTTTGTGGAGAGGTACCTTTACTGCTAAAGCTTCCCAATACGTCATTGAGGCATTAAGCAGTTCTGTGCAAACAATGACACTGCAATGTAACAGGCCAACCCCCCCCCCTTTTTGCCTGTTTCACTCTTCACATTTGTATAGGTTGTAACCTGGGATCCATATTTCGTTGTCCAATGATCCTTTATGTGGGTCTCAGTGAAAGCCGCGAACATTGCTTGCTCTGCAAGCAGTCCACGGATGAAGTTATTTTTGTTGTTTGCTTGCTGCTTTAGACCCTGTATATATGCAAGAAGAATGTTTATCGGACTGGTGGTATTGTTGTACTGGGTGGATTTTTTTTTCCGGCATTAGTATCTGTAACTGTTGTTTGGAGTGGAGGTCCATCGACTGTGGTTCCACTCCAGGAAGTGACTGAATTAGTTGTACGATTTTCTGCCATTTTCTCCAGTTTTTTTTTTCCTTCCGGCACATAAAACACCTCTGAAAACCTCTTGAGTGGCTTGGCTACCCAGGTTTTCCCATGGCCTGGAATTTTTTTAACTTTTTGTCCCCCTTTAGATGGATGCCTGGCAAATTGAAGTTATAAGCACAGTCTTTCCGTACTGAAGAGGTACACATTTCAGGGAAAAAAAGCTTACAGAAGGGAGTTTGCATTTTCCCTGTAGTCCATATGGGCATGCATTATCTAGGGTGTCACAGTTTCAGTCCCAGTCTATTTTCCATGATTCCCATGCCGAGCAATACCAATGCATAGTATTGCCACAGGCTTGGTTTACCGTTTTGCCTTGGGTTTCTGTGACGTATTCCCTGTTGTGCATGTTCCCTGTCTTATTCCCATCCTCCTAAACACCAACAATGGAGCTCCCACCAGTTGTTTTGGTAATTAATCCTCACTATAGCTATTGAGTCCTCTAGTTTTGCTATTTCCTGCGGATAATTCAAGTTGCAATATGTTTATCTTATCTTGACCTACACCTTGTTTCCCATACTATTGCTCCAGTCCCCCTATGATGTCATTTATATTATTCCTTCCTGCGTATAATTTTCCCGACTACCTGGAAAATCTCCAGCTTCACATTACGTCTCCCAGGACAATATCCTCCAGCTTCACCAATTTCTGTCTCCGCAGGACAGCACCTCCATCTTCAACATTACTGTCTCCCAGGACGCACCTCCCCCGCTTCATCACCATTATTAGCAGTCTCCCAGCCAGCACTCCAGCATCACCATTTCAGTCCACCCAGACCCGCACTATCAGCCCCACATTTACTGACTACCAGACATCACTCCAGCCTTACAGTTTGGACTACATGCTCAGAATCAAGTGTCAGTACCAATCAGCCCAGACTTTTTATGTAATCCCATCTGTTTGTAGAAAGCTTCCAGGTTTCTAATGACAGCACATTTGATGTTATCCCTCTTTAATTACCCTTGTGGATTTTAGTCCACAGATTTTTCCTCATATGGGCATACCCAAAAACACTTCTCTGTTTTAATACTGCTTGTAGCTATTTCTGGGATATCGCAACAAGGAGCGTGACACAATCTCCCACAAAAATGACAATTTAACCCTGATGAAGCCCGTTTTGTTTGACAACCACAGACTACACACAGCTTCATAATGAATGAATGGTTGATTTACTGCATTTCTACTAGTCAACCTCTTGAATATTATATTAATAACCTTAAATGAAGCTCTAGCTATTTGAATTTCAGTTTCTAACTCATTTTTGTATATTGGACACTTACCAAGCCACGTTCCTGAATTATTAAATGTTTGTGATTATAAAAGTGCGCCTACAAACCATCCGTTACAAGTCTGGCTTAATTGTCCAACGAAACCTGTTTGAAAACCAGTCCCGGGTTCGGACCAGTCAAGGGTTCGGACCATTCAAGGTTCGGACCATCAAGGTCGGAACAGTCGATCTGCTCTGATCATTGGGTCACTATTTAAAACATACTGTCGAGAATAGCTAACACCTGAAGACTACTGGAAATTATCTACCCTGGTAATATGTGATTTGACTGATAAAAAAGAAAACTTGCGAGTTAGAAGAGCCGGTGATATCTGTCAGCTCTACAATGACGTACGTGTCTAACCACTTTGTTTATCAATCGCTGTATCTGGCTTTCTATTTATGTTTTTTCCGTCTCCACAACAATAAATGCTATATTATCACTATAGTAGACTGGTGCAATTTTGGAGTAGGACGCTTATTCTGTAGAAATAAATGCTTCTCGTAGTGTATATTGCGACCGCTGTAACTACCGTTATATGAAATCACAGTAACGTCCATCGTATTTCACAAAAAAGAACTAATGAAAAGTCACTCCACTCCACTAAGTACCATTATAATACTGGTTATTTGCTACTACAACACTGTATACTACTGCTATACCGGTATCACTAGATATAATGCGAGTACACTAGCAGCCAGAAGATTATTAAAAACACTGACCTGTTTTTAAGTTTCAGTCTGGCGACTTCTGGCACCAGCCATCTATAGGCTAAACACATCATTGTACAATTCACCTTTTTATCAATGGCACATTAGCCGTTTATCACAAAAAAACTAGGGACCACTGAAGTATACACTATGTATACTCAGTGTTATCAAGAGACTTTCATTCCTCTGACACGAAAAGTTCAATTATTATTATTTTTTTTCCTTTCTCCACACGGGACACAGGCTAAGATTCCCCTCAGGCAGTAAACCTGCTAGTAGTGCACACTAATTCTCCTTTATTTACCTCAGTATATAAAGTTTATTCCGCCCAAGATTGTTCCAGGCGCAAGAGGTATGTATCGTATAGGATTGATGACACAAAAAAAAGTTCTAGCACGTAAGAGCGAACCGTGAAAACACGAGATACCCGGATGCACAACCCGGAGTACACAACTATGCACGCTGACACAGCTGGTCAAGTGAAGGCAAGTTATGGCGTCAGGTCCATCAAATAGGAAGTAAAGTGGCAGCAGGACGGCTGTGAGATAATCCGTCACCTGAACTTCACAGCACCTTCTTTCATCACCACTAATTTTTTAGAGTGACGTAGATCCCAGAACTCAAACATATCCAGTACAGAAGTTCCAAGGTGTCATATACACCCATATTTATAGTATGGTTAAACCTCTACTTAAAATATATTGTTCAGTGTACTCTTACACAAATAACAGCACATAGGAGAGAGCGCTAATGGACGACGCCTCAGTCGTGACAATGTCAATGGTACAGGACGAAACCGAAATTCAACGTAACTTATGTCTCTGCTATGTGCGGGTTATTTCAGTGTTGTTTTTCCAATACGATTGTGGCCTTTACTCTTTAAACGTACTGTTCAACACCAACCATCACAGAAATGGTGCATACTCCAGTGCAAAAGTTGTTTTGGCTGTTGTGGTTCTGCTGTGATGAAATTTATGGTGGTTTTATGTAATGCTGTAATCATTAAATTCACTGTATATGCTCATAAAGAAATTATAACATATATATTAATAAACATCCTCAAAGGGGTCAAAATATTTTCTGGTCCCCTTTGTCGTAATCAAAAAGACTTGTGAAGGAAAGTGCATGTGTTTTGAAACTGTACTAACAATGTCACATTCCTCTTCAAAATATTCGCGCTGCTGTTCCTAAAAACTTTTCAGAAGAACCCAGTCAAAACATTTCAATAGTTCTATCATCGATAAAAAAACGTTTATTATTTGGTCTAGTTTTTATAGGCTGGCCATCAAGAAATATAAAGGTGGGCGGGGATGTTTGAGTTGGACCTGCCTATTAATACATTCTTGATTGCCTTTTTCAGAGTCAGAGGTGCCCTTTATATTAAACTCCATTAGCCCACAGTGCTTCCCCCAGACCTATATAAACAAGAGGGGCTGTAACCACTCCCTTTCTGAACTCCTTAAGTTCAACAAATTTATGTATTACTAACCTCTTTACTTTCACTGTTCTATTTGTGTCAAGAGTTATAATGATTTAAAATGAAAAGAGAGTATTAAGTAAATGAAGAGGATTATTCGTGTGATCATTCACAAGATAACTGCTAGTCTAGTCAACACACAGCAGCCCTCAAACTATAAATGCTTCAGAGCAACATAACTGTTTAGAAAAGTATATAATGATATTAATATATTTAACAGCCTATAATCATCCACAAAATGGTTAAGCCATGTTACTCTCATGGCAGAATTCACACTAACAAGACCCTAACAATTCCACCAATCATGGCAGAAGCACACTAAACAAGACCCTAACAAGTACCCACCACATTGCAGAAGTCACACTAAGAGCACAGACCCTAACAAGTCCAACCATCATGGCAAAGAAGTCACACTAAACAAGACCCTAACATAGTCCACCATCATGGCAAAAGTCACACAAACAAGACCGCTAACAAGTCCACCATCTATGGCAGAAAGACACAACTTAACAAGACCCTATAACAAGTCCACCATCGAGAAAATGCTATGTGAAACCTAACATTCAAAAAATATTTGACATAAAACTAGCTACCACACTACACACTACATCTACCATCACTACACTCTATCTACATCTACCATCACTACACACGTCATCTACATCACGACAACTCTACAACCAAAACCACACTCCACCTACATCAACCATCACTACACTCTACATCTACCAACACTACAACTCTACAACAACCATCAAAAACCTACATCTACCATCACAACACACTACATCAACCATCATACACTCTACATCTACCATCACTACAAACACTACATCTACCATCACAACACTCTACATCTAACACACTACATTATACAACTCCCAATACAACACTACCATCACCATAACAACACTATACATCTACCAAAACTGCAAATTATACATCTATCACTACACTCTCCATACACCCTCACTACACCATGGACAACTGACTGCTTCACTATACATCAATCATCACTACACATCTACCACCACTTAACTATACATGTACCATCAACTATGCATACAACTCCTCATCACTGCACTATACATCTAAGTGTGGCTCCCCATTACTACACTATACATCTACCAGCCACTACACTCCACATCTACCATCACAACACTACCACTTCTACTATCACTACTCTATATATCTTACCACGACTACACTGTACTCCCTACCACCACCACCTACATATACTCCTACCACCACCACTACACTGTACTTCCCACCACCACCACTACACTGTAACTTCCCAAACCACCACCACTACACTGTACTCCTACCACCACCACTACCACTGTTCATCTACTACTCGACTAAAACTTCACACATAATTACTACACTATATTTTGTCATCACTACAAAACATCTACCACAACCACAATATATATCTACCACCCACTTACACTAACATCTACCACCACTACACTATACATCTACTTTCACTACTCTAAAAATCTACCGTCACTGCACTACACACTAACACTATTATGTTATACATCTACCATCACTTCACTGTAATTTTTCTAGCAACACTACCCCATACATTTAGGACCACTACACTACAGATCTATCACCTCTACACCACAACATATACCACCCTACACTATACATCTATACCTCTACACTATACATCTACCACATTCCCTATACATCTGCCATCAATGCATTATACATCCTGCCAGCATACCGCTATTCAGCATACTTTGGTGTTCAGTATATTCTTGTACTAAGTATACACTGGTACTCAGTATACTCTGCTGCTCAGTGTACGCTGGCACTCAGAGTAACTAATACTAAGTATACACCTGTACTCAGTGTACACTGGTACTCAGTTTACTTTGGTGCTGCTAAGAAAAGACACAATAAATCTAACTGTTAAAAGGACCACTATTTTATACATAGAGCTTTATGTAGTAACTCTGAACATACCAAATACGTATGTATATATACTCCTGAGAGGTAAGACAGAAACATGTGAGAAACATGTAGGGATGATATGAGTGAAATCATTCGAGTGTGGTGAATCGCGAGCTCATGGCAGCAAATACACTTCAATAATAATATAATCTTCATTTCTACAAGTACATGTACAGTCCTAACTGACATCAATCACGTACTACTATACAGAAAGCCCCTTGTTATGAAGAGCATTTCGGGCAAATTAGGTCAGTTTTGTCCCCAGGATGCGACCCACACTAGTCGACTAACACCCAAGTTAGTCGACTCATAGGTGAACATGGACAGCAGGTGTCTTAAGGAAACACGCCTAATGTTTCCACCCTTGCCGGGGCTTGCACCACGGACACTCAGTGTGTGTGAAGCGAGAGCTTTGCCTACCAGACCATGGGCCATGGTCACTTATGTTGAAATGTCATCTGGTTACTGGTTGTTACATTTTGTCCCATTGCTGGACAACTCTACTTCCAACAACTGCCCCGTAATATGATGCTTGTAAAGTGACTTAGGTAAAATTAACATGCCGTAGTTTTGGCCACTCGTATTCTACGTATCATTTGCAGGGAACAAGGTAACTGTTCCCTGCAGTACATATACGTAGTGGAGAAAGTATGTCACTGGTGAAGGTCAAGTGATGGCGTCAGGTCATCAAATAGGAAAGTAAAGTGGCAGCAGGGACGGCTGTGAGATAATGCCGTCACCTGATCTTCAACAGCGACCTGCTTTCTCCACTATTTTTTTTAGAGTGACGTAGATCCCAGAACTCAAACATATCCAGTACAGATGTTCCAAGTGTCATTTCACCCATATTTTTAGTATGGTTATATACTCTACTTAAAATATAATGTTCAGTGTACTCTTACACAAATAACCAGCACATAGGAGAGAGGCGCTAATGACGACGCTTCAGTCGTGACTATGTCAATGGTCCAGGTCGAACCGAAATGTCATCGTAAGCTTGTCTCTGCTATGTGCGGGTTATTTCTGTGTTGTTCCAATTACGGTATTGTGCCTTTTTCTTCTTTAACGTACTGTTCATCACAACCATCACAGAAAATGGTGCATACTCCAGTGCTAATGTTGTTTTGGCTGTTGTGTTCTGTTGTGATGAAATTTATGGTGTTTTATGTAATGGCTGAATCATTAAATTCACTGTATATCTGCAAAAAAAAAATTATACATATTTTATTATCACACTGGCCGATTCCCACCAAGGCAGGGTGGCCCGAAAAAGAAAAACTTTCACCATCATTCACTCCATCACTGTCTTGCCAGAAGGTTGCTTTACACTACAGTTTTTAAACTGCAACATTAACACCCCTCCTTCAGAGTGCAGGCACTGTACTTCCCATCTCCAGGACTCAAGTCCGGCCTGCCGGTTTCCCTGAATCCCTTCATAAATGTTACTTTGCTCACACTCCAACAGCACGTCAAGTATTAAAACCATTTGTCTCCATTCACTCCTATCAAACACGCTCACACATGCCTGCTGGAAGTCCAAGCCCCTCGCACACAAAACCTCCTTTACCCCCTCCCTCCAACCCTTCCTAGGCCGACCCCTACCCCGCCTTCCTTCCACTACAGACTGATACACTCTTGAAGTCATTCTGTTTCGCTCCATTCTCTCTACATGTCCGAACCACCTCAACAACCCTTCCTCAGCCCTCTGGACAACAGTTTTGGTAATCCCGCACCTCCTCCTAACTTCCAAACTACGAATTCTCTGCATTATATCACACCACACATTGCCCTCAGACATGACATCTCCACTGCCTCCAGCCTTCTCCTCGCTGCAACATTCATCACCCACGCTTCACACCCATATAAGAGCGTTGGTAAAACTATACTCTCATACATTCCCCTCTTTGCCTCCAAGGACAAAGTTCTTTGTCTCCACAGACTCCTAAGTGCACCACTCACTCTTTTTCCCTCATCAATTCTATGATTCACCTCATCTTTCATAGACCCATCCGCTGACACGTCCCCTCCCAAATATCTGAATACGTTCACCTCCTCCATACTCTCTCCCTCCAATCTGATATTCAATCTTTCATCACCTAATCTTTTTGTTATCCTCATAACCTTACTCTTTCCTGTATTCACCTTTAATTTTCTTCTTTTGCACACCCTACCAAATTCATCCACCAATCTCTGCAGCTTCTCTTCAGAATCTCCAAGAGCACAGTGTCATCAGCAAAGAGCAGCTGTGACAACTCCCACTTTGTGTTGATTCTTTATCTTTTAACTCCACGCCTCTTGCCAAGACCCTCGCATTTACTTCTCTTACAACCCCATCTATAAATATATTAAACAACCACGGTGACATCACACATCCTTGTCTAAGGCCTACTTTTACTGGGAAAAAATTTCCCTCTTTCCTACATACTCTAACTTGAGCCTCACTATCCTCGTAAAAACTCTTCAACTGCTTTCAGTAACCTACCTCCTACACCATACACTGCAACATCTGCCACATTGCCCCCCTATCCACCCTGTCATACGCCTTTTCCAAATCCATAAATGCCACAAAAAACCTCTCTAGCCTTATCTAAATACTGTTCACTTATATGTTTCACTGTAAACACCTGGTCCACACACCCCCTACCTTTCCTAAAGCCTCCTTGTTCATCTGCTATCCTATCTCCGTCTTGCCTTAATCTTTCAATATAACTGTACCATACACTTTACCAGGTACACTCAACAGACTTATCCCCCTATATTTTTGCACTCTCTTTTATCCCTTTGCCTTTATACAAAGGAACTATGCATGCTCTCTGGCCAATCCCTAGGTACCTTACCCTCTTCCACTACATTTATTAAATAATTGCACCAACCACTCCAAAACTATATCCCCACCTGCTCTTTAACATTTCTATCTTTATCCCATCAATCCCGGCTGCCTTACCCCCTTTCATTTTACCTACTGCCTCACGAACTTCCCCCACACTCACAACTGGCTCTTCCTCACCTCCTACAAGATGTTATTCCTCCTTGCCCTATACACGAAATCACAGCTTCCCTATCTTCATCAACATTTAACAATTCCTCAAAATATTCCCTCCATCTTCCCAATATCTCTAACTCTCCATTTAATAACTCTCCTCTCCTATTTTTAACTGACAAATCCATTTGTTCTCTAGGCTTTCTTAACTTGTTAATCTCACTCCAAAACTTTTTCTTATTTTCAACAAAATTTGTTGATAACATCTCACCCACTCTCTCATTTGCTCTCTTTTTACATTGCTTCACCACTCTCTTAACCTCTCTCTTTTTCTCCATATACTCTTCCCTCATCCTCTTTGGGGGCAAAAATGATTTTCTGGTCCCCTTTGTCTGTAATCAAAAAGACTTGTGAAGGAAAGTGCTGTGTTGTGAAACTGTACTAACCATGTCACATTCCTCTTCAAAATATTCGGCGCTGCTGTTCCTATAACTTTTCAGAAAGAACCCAGTCAAAACTTATCATTTAGTTCTATCGCGATAAAAGAAACGTTATTTTTGGTCTAGTTTTATAGGCTGGCCATCAAGAAATAGAAAGGTGGGCGTGGGAGTGTTTGAGTTGGACCTGCCTAGTAATACATTCTTGAGTGTCCTTTTTCAGAGTCAGAGGCCTTTATATTAAACTCCTTTAGCCCACAGTGGCTTCTCAGACCTATATAAACATGAGGGGCTGTAACCACCCCTTTCCGAACTCCTTAACTTCATCATTTATGTATTACTAGCCTTTTTACATTTACTGATCTATTGTGTCAAGAGTTATAATGATTTAATTGAAATGAGAGTATTAAGTAATAAGTGGATTATTTTGTGTGACCATTCACAAGATAACTGCTAGTCTAGTCAAAACACAGCAGCACTCAAACTATAAAAGGCTTCAGAGAAACATAACTGTTTAGAAAAGTATATAATGATATTAATATTATTTACAGCATATATTCAGTCACAAAAATGGGTAAGTCATGTTACTCTCATGGCAGAAGTCACACTAACAAGACCCTAACAAGTCCACCATCGAGAAATGCTATGGTGAAACCTAACATTTCAAAAATATTTGACATAAAACTAGCTACCATCACTACACTCTACATCTACCATCACTACACTCTACATCTACCATCACTACACTCTACATCTACCATCACTACACTCTACATCTACCATCACTACACTCTACATCTACCATCACTACACTCTACATCTACCATCACTACACTCTACATCTACCATCAGTACACTATACTTCTACTGTCTCTACACTACACATCTAACACCACTACATTATACATCTACCATTACTACACTATACATCTACCATTACTACACTATACATCTACCAAAACTGCAATATACATATATCACTACACTCTACATACACCATCACTACACCATACATCTACTGCTTCACTATATATCAATCATCACTACACATCTACCACCACTAAACTATACATGTACCATCACTATGCTATACATCTCTCATCACTGCACTATACATCTACCATTATTACACTATACATCTACCACCACTACACTCCACATCTACCATCACAACACTACACATCTACTATCACTACTCTATATATCTACCATCACTACACTGTACTCCTACCACCACCACTACACTTTTCATCTACTACCACTAAACTTCACATCAATAATTACTACACTATATTTCTGTCATCACTACACTAAACATCTACCACAACCACAATATATATCTACCACCACTACACTATATATCTACCACCACTACACTATACATCTACTTTCACTACTCTAAATATCTACCATCACTGCACTACACATCTAACACTATTATGGTAAACATCTACCATCACTACACTGTATATCTAGCAACACTACCCTATACATTTAGGACCACTACACTACAGATCTATCACCACTACACCACACATATACCACCACTACACTATACATCTACTGCCACTACGCTATACATCTACTGCCACTACACTATACATCTACCACCACTTCACTATACATCTGCCATCAATGCATTATACATCTGCCATCACTGCAGTATACATCTACTATCAGTACACTATAAATCTACCATCACTACACTATACATCTACCATCACATCACTATACATCTATCACTGCTACACTTTACATCTTCCATCACTTCACTATACATCTACAATCACTACACTATACATCTACCATCACTATACTATACATCTAACATCATAACACTATACATCTACCATCATTACACTATACATCTGCCATCACTACACTGTACATCTATCACTACACTATACATCTATCACTACACTATACATCTACCACCAATTCACTATACATCTACCATCATTTTGCTATACATCTACCATCATTACATTGTACATCTACCATCACTACACTATACATCTACCATCATTACATTGTACATCTACCATCACTACACTATACATCTACCATCACTTCACTATACATCTTCCATCACAACACTATACATTTTCCATCACTACAACTGTTCATCACTATACAAGTGTTATCGTCACTACGAATTATTATAACTGTACGAAGGAATACGGCAGAGAAACCCATCCAGAATAATGATATGACAGGGAAATCAGTCCTGATCAATGGAATATGACAGGGAAATATGTCCAAAACTAACAAAAAAGGCACAATACCGTGACTGGAACGATACACAAACAACCCGCACATAAAAGAGAGAAGCTACGATGACGTTTCGGTCCGACTTGGACCATTGACAAACTCACACTAACCAAAGGTGGAGCAGGACGGCTTTATATAGGCAGGAAGAGGTGGTGGTAGTAGTAGTAGTAGTAGTAGTACAAGAATTGTATATAATACCGACAAGATGAAATTAAGACATGCACAACACACGGGCATCCCCATCGTAGACGTTTCGCCATCCAGCAGCCACTGGATGGCGAAACGTCCACAACAAGACAACCAGACGCCGCACATGTGTCTATTTCATCAGTAGTTGTAGTAGTAGTAGAAGAAGAAGAGGTAGTAGTAGTGGTATGGTAGAAATGGGAAATAAGTGTTAGGCTTGCCGACACTAAACAATGCTCTTTCTGTCACGTCAGAGATCATAGCCATCCTATTGACTGGTCTTCTGCTAAAACTGTCTTCCCTACTTCCAACTCGAACAGTCGCCGTCTAGTTGAATCCTCTCTAATACACAACTTTCCTTGTATGAACCTTAGCCCTGGCTTCGTCTCTGTAGATGCCTTCCTCTCCCACTACATTGTAAAATGCTCCAAACTTCAGAACACCCGTGACTTAACCTGATTCCTCATTTTTTTTCCTTCTTTTTCTTCTTCCTCTTCCCCTTTCCTCTTTCCTTTCCTCCTCTGGGTTGTCTATCTCTCTCCTGTCTCGTGTTTCTGTTCCTTCTTCATTTATTTCACAACTTTCCCTTTGAAGAATTGAGACACTTATGCAACACATGGGAATCTTTATTGAAGAAACGTTTCGCCACACAGTGGCTTCATCAGTCCACTACAAAGTAGAAATGGGTAAGTAGAGTAGAAGTTCGAGGTAATCAGTCCCTCAACCTGGAATCGATGTGTTCAGTCCATCACTCTTGTAGGAAGTGCAGCATAGGGCCAGAGAGGTGGCTTATATACTGCGGTGAGATGAGTTGAAGCAGGAGGAGGTGGGATCACAGTGGGACCTGCCACTAGTGTAAGTAGGTCGTCGTCCAAAGGTTGGGCAAGCGTTAAAGTCTTTGTACCAAGATTCCATGATGTTGCATGGACACATTCACTCAAGGCATGCAATAGCTAGTAAGGCCCTTGCGGGCCTCTACAAGCTGAAACATGCCTCTCAACGCACCAAACTACATCTCTACAAATCCCTAATTCGTCCTCTGATAACTTACTCTCCTCTAGCCCTTTCTCTTGCAGCAAAAACAAACTTACTAAAACTGCAGCGTGTCCAGAACAAGGCGCTGCGCTGGGCGCTTGATGTAAGGTGGGAAGACTTAGCCACAAGCGAGTCTCTCCATGCGCAATTAGACATCCCTGCGCTGAATCTGTACTGGAAGACGCTAAGTGACAGACAGATAGACAAACTTGAGACACGACATGACTACTGGACCTCTCTCCTTGATGAAGACATTCGCAGACCCACAAACCAACACAACCTTTTCTACTCCTTGCATGATACTGCTCCTAACCCTATTTACAAATAACCGTGGATTCACTGACAGGTACCTTCTATGACAGGTACCATTCTCTGACCCACGTTCGCCTTAGCTTTTGGGTATAAGACATGGCCCAGTTCTACGCTCCTCTCTAGCCCTAAACGTCGCATATCCCTTCCTCCCTCGCTCACCCCACTGGAGTCCTAACAGAAGAGCCTGAATTTCTCTTCTCAATATCTGTGTCACGATCGCCTTAGCTGCTGGGTTAAGCCCTGGCTCTATTTCTACGACTAAGAACACTCCTCTTCAGCACTATTCTCGTCTGTCCCGTCTTCCCCTCTCATCCCATTTGGGATCTTACCTGAACTTTCATTCGTTCGTTCGTACCTTTGGTTAGTGTGACTTTGTCAATGGTCCAAGTCGGACCGAAACGTCGTCGTAAGCTTCTCTCTTTTATGTGCGGGTTATTTGTGAATGTCCAAAACAATGGAATATGACAGAAAAACCCGTACGGGACGATGGAATATGACTGGGAAAACCGTCCAGAACGATGGAATATGAGAGGGAAAACCATGAAAGACGAAGGAATATGACAAGGAAATTCATCCATAACAAGCCCATCCAGAACAACAGAATATGACAGTAAGACCCGTCCTGAACGATGGAATATGGCAAGGGAACTTGTGCCTAATATGAACATAAGAACATAAGAAAGAAGGAACACTGCAACAGGCCTACTGACCCATGCGGAGCAGGTCCCCCGAATAAGCACAATGACACACCCAGTCTGGTCACCTCCACTCAAGGATGGAGCATGACGCCAGACCCAGCAGCACTAACCTGTCAGGTCCAACTCACACCCACTCATGTATTTATCTAACATATTTTTAAAACTACACAACCTTTTAGCCTGAATAACTGTACTCGGGAGTTTGTTCCACTCATCCACAACTCTATTACCAAACCAGTGCTTTCCTATATCCTTCCTACATCTGAATTTTTCCAACTTGAAACCATTGCTGCAAGTCCTGTCTTGGCAGGAAATTTTCAGCACGCTATTTACATCCCCTTTATTCATCCCTGTTTTCCATTTATACACCTCGATCATATCCCCCCTAATTCTACGCCTTTCGAGAGAGTGCAGATTCAGGGCCCTCAGTCTGTCCTCATAGGGAAGATTTCTGATGCATGGGATCAGCTTTGTCATCCTCCTCTGTACGTTTTCCAGAGCATTTTTATCCATTCTGTAATACGGTGACCAGAACTGAGCAGCGTAGTCTAAATGAGGCCTAACCAAGGAAATATAGAGTTGAAGAACAACCTGAGGACTTCTATTATTTATACTTCTAGACATGAAGCCAAAAATTCTGTTAGCTTTATTGCGAACACTAATGCACTGTTGTCTTGGTTTTAGATTACTGCTAACCAGAACTCCTAAATCCTTTTCGCAAGCAGTAGTATTAAGATCTACATTATTTAGTTTATATGTGGCATGGTTATTTACCTGTCCAACATTTAGAACTTTGCATTTGTCAGTATTAAACTGCATCTGCCACTTCTCCGACCATTGCATCAGTCTATTCAAATCATCCTGGAGTGCTCTAGTGTCCGCATTAGAATGAATTGGACGGCCTATTTTGGTGTCATCAGCAAATTTGCTTATGTCGCTATTTATTCCCTCATCTATGTCGTTTATGTAAATTGTGAACAACAACGGGCCCAATACTGACCCCTGAGGAACACCGCTTGCGACGTGCCACCATTCTGATTTCTCCCCATTTACGCAAACTCTCTGCTGCCTATTTGTCAGCCATGCCTCTACCCAGGAAAAAATTTCTCCTCCTATTCCGTGTGCCTTAAGTTTCCTCAGTAACCTCTGGTGTGGAACTCTATCGAAAGCCTTACTGAAGTCCATATACACATTACCATGATCTACTTCCTCAAACACCTTAGTGAAAAAAGTTAGTAAATTCGTAAGACAGGAACGCCCCTTTGTAAAACCGTGTTACAGGTGTGGTCATGGCTAGGTGAGGTCATAGTGAACTGTGCATTAGGTGAGGTTATAGAGAGTGTGGTCATAGTCAGATGTGGTCATAGTTAGGTGAGGTCTATATCAGGTGTGGTCATAGCGAGGTGAGGTGTGGTCATAGATACAGGAGGTCACAGTTTGGTGAGTTCATTGACAGGTGTGGTCATAGTCAGGTGTGGTTTATGTTTCCAGGTCTCCATCCGTGGGCCCCCGGATATCAGCCCTTCCACATTTCCCACTCCCGGTTGTTTTGGTGCTTTCCCTAGTTCCGTGTGTCCAGAAGTCCATCTGTGTCCCCTCAGATGAACTCCCAGGTGTGGATCATGCTGAGGTGTGGTCGTAGATGAGGTGGTCATGGTGAGGGGGTGACCATGCTTAGTGATGTGTGGTCATAATTAGGTGTTGTCATAGACAGGTGTGGTCATAGTGAGGTGTGGTCATAGTGATGTGAGGTCATAGTGAGGTGTGGTCATATAGTCAGGTGTGGTTTATGTTTCCAGGTCTCCATCCGTGGGCCCCCGGATATCAGCCCTTATACATTTCCCACTCCCGGTTGTTTTGGTGCTTCTTCTAGTTCCGTATGTCCAAAGTCCATCTGTGTCCCCTCAGATGAACTCCCAGGTGTGGATCATGCTGAGGTGTGTCGTAGATGAGTGGTCATGGTGAGGGGGGATAAGTAGCTAAAGGGGGTCATAGTTAGGT